>JARQOD010000001.1:513650122-513706035 GCA_033576555.1 Oophaga sylvatica
AGGCTTACAGGAGTCAAGTCACAGGTTCACTGCAGGCTAGATTCTGAAGCACTGATTGCTCAGCTGTGGCTGCTTAAGAAGCAAAGGAGAGAATCAGGGCGGGAACATGCAAGCTGGAAACTCCATTTTGACTGAGGGCAAGATAGCTGCAGCAAGACAGAAAGTAAAATGGCTGACGAACAAACTGAGTTTCAGGAATATATACATAGAACCTTACAGTCTGTCTGGTGGAGAAAATACAGCGGGAGCCCACGCATTTTTTTTCAACGAATTTACACCTTTAATTAACCCCTACATGTCTGAAATTTTGCACAAATACACTCATGTAATTGTAAGTTCTAAACAAATATCAAAATACAGGAAATGACATGGTTAACTGTGTGGAAACAATGTATCATTTCATGTCGGCTTCTGTGATTTCACAAAAGCCGGCAATTGAATTAGCGGCTATTACAGTATGTAGAAGTCTAGGAACTATAAATATATATATATATATATATATATATATATATATACATGTCACAATTACATATATATATATATATATATATATATATATATATGTATTCTATGTGTGTATATCTATTCTTTCTATTCTTTATTAAAGCTGTCAGTGTGATTTTACAGTATAGCCGGGGATCAATTGCCGGCTTTTCTAAAGGACACCGATGCGATTTAATCGCAAGTCACACATGCGGTCCGTTTGTAATCAGATTTTTCATCGCTCCCATAGACTTGCATTGGCGATAGTCGACCCACAATCGGTGACAATCGCAGCATGCTGCGATTGCACACGGACGTTTAAAACGGACCACAAAAAATCTGATACTGGGAGCTGCTCCATAGATTAACATAGGGCAGACTGCAATACGATTTTTCATCGTATTGCAGTCGTCCGATTCTGTCGCCAGTGTGACGCCGGCCTTAGGGTTAAAATTAGGGTTAGGGTTACAATTAAGGTTAGGGTTACAATTAAGGTTAGGGTTACAATTAGGGTTGGAATTAGGGTTGGAATTTAGGTTAGGATTAGGGTTGGGATTATGGTTAGGGGTGTGTTGCGGTTAGGGTTGGAGCTAGAATTGAGGGGTTTCCACTATTTAGGCAGATCAGGGGGTCTCCAAACACGACGTGGCGTTCAAAAAGTCAAATGGCGCTCCCTCCCTTCCGAGCCCTGCCGTGCGCCCAAACAGTGGTTTACCCCAACATATGGGGTATCAGCGTACTCAGGACAAATTGCACACCAATTTTGGGGTTCTCATTTCTCCTGTTATCCTTGGGAAAATAAAAAATAGCTGGCTAAAAAAATCATTTTTGAGAAAAAAAATGTTTTTTTATTTTCACAGCTCTGCGTTTATAAATTTCTGTGAAACACTTGGGGGTTCAAAGTGCTCACTACACATCTAGATAAGTTCCTTAAGGGGTCTAGTTTCCAAAATGGGGTCACTTGTGGGGGGTTTCCACTGTTTAGACACATCAGGGGGTCTCCAAACACGACGTGGCGTTCAAAAAGTCAAATGGCGCTCCCTCCCTTCCGAGCCCTGCCGTGCGCCCAAACAGTGGTTTACCCCAACATATGGGGTATCAGCGTACTCAGGACAAATTGCACACAAATTTTGGTGTTCTAATTTCTCCTGTTACCTTTGGGAAAATAAAAAATAGCTGGCTTAAAAAATCATTTTTGAGAAAAAAAAAGATTTTTTATTTTCACAGCTCTGCGTTTATAAATTTCTGTGAAGCACTTGGGGTTCAAAGTGCTCACCACACATCTAGATAATCTCCTTGGGGGGTCTAGTTTCCAAAATGGTGTCACTTGCAGGGGGTTTCTACTGTTTAGGCACATCAAGGGCTCTGCAAACACAACATGACGCCCGCAGAACATTCCATCAAAGTCTGCATTACAAAATAGCGCTCCTTCCCTTCCAAGCACTCCCATGCGCCCAAACAGTGGTTTCACCCCACATATGGGGTATCAGCGTACTCAGGAAAAATTGCAAAACAACTTTTGGGGTCCAATTTCTCCTGTTACCCTTGGGAAAATAAAAAAATAGCGGGATAAAGAATCATTTTTGAGGAAAAAAATGATTTTTTATTTTCACAGCTCTACGTTTATAAATTTCTGTGAAGCACTTGGGAGTTCAAAGTGCTCACCACACATCTAGATAAGTTCCTTAAGGGGTCTAGTTTCCAAAATTGTGTCATTTGTGGGGGTTTCCACTGTTTAGGCATATCACGGGCTCTCCAAAAGCGACATGGCGTCCAATTTCAATTCCAGCCAATTTTGGTTTGAAAAAGTCAAATGTCGCTCCTTCCCTTCCAAGCCATGCCGTGCACCCAAACAGTAGTCCCCCCCACATATGGGGTATCAGCGTACTCAGGACAAATTGGACAACAACTTTTGTGGTCTAATTTTTCCTGTTACCCTTGGGAAAATAAAAAATTGGGGACTAAATGATCAGGTTTGTGAAAAAAATATGACTTTTTATTTTCATGCCCGGGAGTTATAAACTTCTGTGAAGCACTTTGGGGTTCAAAGTGCTCACCACACATCTATGTAAGTTCCTTAGGGGTCTAGTTTCCAAAATGGTGTCACTTGTGGGGGGTTTCCACTGTTTAGACACATTAGGGCCTCTACAAACGCGACATGGCATCCAGCCAATTCTGCGTTGAAAAAGTCAAACGGCGCTCCTTCCCTTCCATGCTCTGCCATTCACCCAAACAGTGGTTTACCTCCACATATGGGGTATCAGCATGCTCAGGACAAATTGCACAAAAACTTTTGGGGTCTTGTTACCCTTGGGAAAATAAAAATTGGGGTGAAAAGATTGTTTTTGTAGAAAAAATATGATTTTTTATTTTCACTGTTCTATGTTATAAACTTCTGTGAAGCACTTGGAGGTTCAAAGTGCTCACCACACATCTAGATAAGTTCCTTAGGGGGTCTAGTTTCCAAAATGGGGTCACTTGTGATGGGTTTCCACTGTTTAGACACATCAGGGCCTCTACAAACGCGACATGGCGTCCAGTCAATTCTGCGTTGAAAAAGTCAAATGTCGCTCCTTCCCTTGCTACCTCTGCCGTGCGCCCAAAAAGTGGTTTACCCCCACATATGGGGTATCGGCGTATTCAGGAGAAATTGCACAACACATTTTGTGGTTCATTTTTTCTTTAACAGTTGTGAAAATAAAAAAAATTGGTCCCGAAATAAAGTTTTTGCAAAAAAAGTTAAATGTTAAGTTTTTCCTTCCACATTGCTTCAGTTCCTGTGAAGCACTTAAAGGGTTAATAAACTTCTTTAATGTGGTTTTGAGCACCTTGAGGGGTGCAGTTTTTAGAATGGTGTCACTTTTGGGTATTTTCTATCGTATAGACCCCTCAAAGTGACTTCAAATGTGATGTGGTCCCTAAAAAAAATGGTGTTGTAAAAATGAGAAATCGCTGGTCAACTTTTAACCCTTATAACTTCATAACAAAAGAAAATTTTGTTCCCAAAATTGTGCTGATGTAAAGTAGACATGTGGGAAATGTTATTTATTAAGAAATTTGTGTGACATATCTCTCTGATTTTAGGGCATAAAAATTTGAATTTGAAAATTGTTAAATTTTCAAAATTTTCGCCATATTTCCGTTTTTTTCATAAATAAACACACGTCATATCAAAGAAATTTTACCACTAAAGTGAAGTACAATATATCACGAATAAACAATCTCAGAATCAGCTGGATTCGTTAAAGCGTTCCAGAGTTATAACTTCATAAATTGACAGTGGTCAGAATTGTAAAAATTGGCCCGATCATTAAGCTGCAAAATGGCTCTGTCACTAAGGGGTTAATCTCTTATTGTTTACTTGCCTGAGACAACCCATGCAATGGTTGACATACAGGTTTGTTCTTCCTTTCCTCTAAGCTCTTGTGTGGTGTGAGCAGGTTGCAGGATGCAGTAATGGACAGGAGGCAGAGCAAGGGTTAAAGTTAACGTATTTACTTTTAAGGCCGGAGTCATACTCAACGTATGAAAAAAAAAAATCTGTCCGTTTTTGACAGCCAAGAATCGCACAAATGTTCCCCGAACAGTGATCCGTGTGTAATCCGTTTGCAATGCGAGGATGCGATTACCTCGCAACTAAGTATCTATATGACAGCCGTATGGCATCCATATGGCTTTTCATTTCTCACTGCTTTTCCCCTTTGAATTTAATGTCTCAATGGGCTGTAATGAGGAAAATGTGTGCGTATTTCTCGCAAGTCACACTGATGGTCTGTGTGGTGTCCGTTTTTTTCTCGCACCCTTAGACATGCATTGTCGAGACTCGGCTGATAAATGGTGCAAATCGCATCATGCTGCGATTTTACTCGCATGTATAATACGGACGAGAAAAAAACAGATGATGGGATCTGCCCCATAGATTAACATTGGTCTGAGTGCTATGCGATTTTTTCTAGCATAGCACTCGTCCGTATTCAACGCTAGTGTGTCTCCGGCCTAACAAGTAGTTACTCCAGGCAGGGAGATGTATGGCAAACAGGAGTAATGCGGTAATAAAGGGTATGCAGTTTGGGGGTAAAATGCAGGTAAAAGGAGGGCAAAGAGAAACAGTTTTACGATATAACTTATCTGGTCCAGATGTCTCCCGAACTGGAATGTTCACAAGGCAAAAGATGGCGCAAACTAAGGCAAGTGAGTAGTGGATCCGGTATGGTCCCGGGGAAGTAGATGAGCAGTGTCTCAACGGCAGCGGTGAGTCTGAGGCTTATCGTGGGGTCCTTGATCCGGTATGGTCCTGTGTAAGTAGATGAACAGCGTCCCGACAACAGCGGTGATTCTCTGAGGTCTGTCGCGGGTCCCGGGATGAAGTATAAAGAGCGGGTCACAGTTCAAGACCTTGCGGGGCTCAACGTAGCCCGACAGATATGCACCGGGGAGACAGGATACAGTTCACGGTAACAACCCCTGTCAAACTTAGGCAATCTGCTTGCGGTACTCACAGGCCCAGGGCGTTTGGCACCTTGCTTTGCGGTAGCCACCAGACGCCCAGTCTCTGATCACAGTCTCCATGAATGGTCGCTTGTGTGCTGCGTTGTGGGCCTGCTCTGCGGTGGTGCTCAAGGGACAGAGCACTGCCTTCCACCTGCCGCACGCTGTCTCTTCCTGCGAAGTCTCCTGACTTCCGCGCGTGCTCAGGCTAATTTAGCTAAGCCACACCCCCCGCTGGCAAATGCAAAGGTCGGTCCGGTTCTCTAAGCTTTCCCCCAGACAACAGGGGAGACAGTCCCGACAGTTCCGGACCCGGCGTGAATGAGGTACCCCTGGTCCGGTCCTTCTTCTTATAGTGGAGCAAGATGAACAGCTTGAAAGAAACTGCAATTTCAAGATACTCTGTTGGGGGATGTTCATGCGACATGTGTCTATATGACCACCCCAATGGTTGTAATGTGAATTGCAGCCAGTCATGAGTTTTGGTAAAATGTACTTGTTGTGGGCTCACCTTGTGAGTTGGATTCTCTGAGGCTAAATTCCCACATCCGAGTATAATTGTCGAGTGCTGTCAAGAATTTATATCGAACAAGACATGGTCTCATTGAGTTAGATGGATCTATTCAGAAAGCCATTAAAATGATGGGTCTGAGAGCCTTAAAACTCAGAGCATGTCCTATTCTCATCTAATTTTGAGGATCAGAATAGGAAGTACTCAATCGGTCTGAGTGCTCTCCGATAAAAAAAAATTGAGCAGCACACTGATACTTCACATGGCTATATAAATGCAGACTAAGTTGTAGGTCAAAAGAATCAGCACGGACAGGAAGGGATGATGCAGTGAATCTCATGTAAAGCACACAGATTAGTAAGTACCAGGATGGGAGACTGAATAAAGAACTTGCAGCAGGATTACAGTTAACCACAGGTATAGCAGATATGTACCACATTTCGCAGATTATAAAGGCACCACAAATTTTGGGCAGGACATTTTCTGAAAGCTTCACTCCTGCACCAGCAACCTTGCCTCCTTCAACCACGCTCTATCGCAGCCTCCTTCCACCCGTAAGCTGCATCTGGATTATAAGTGTCATACAGTGCCTTGAGACTGTTGAAGCTAACCAGGTCCCAAGAACTATGAGAGTCCTGATCTATCCCTGTCCCCCAGATTACTTCTGAAGGTTAAGATGCTGGGTTCACATGCCTTTCTATGCTCCAATATCAACCCTGATCTGTCCCCACCCCCACCCAGGGAGGTGGATGCTGAAGTGTATAGGAAACCACTAACCAGACAAACAAGAGAAGATGGACATGGATAAATGAAAATAACAATCATATAAAATACACTCAACAGTAGAACACAGAGGAGTTAAAAGGAACGAGAAATAAAATAGGAGAGGATGAGGACACAAACAAAACTCCAAGCAACAAACTACTGAACAAATCTCCAAATACCAACTCAAACCAAGAACTATACCAAAACTCGAAACCAGACAATAAGAAGCAACTCTGGCCATTTCTAAGTTCCAGAGGAGAAAATATATAGCAGAAGGGAGTGGCCAACACTGAACAGCTGAGACAATCTGTGTAGGAAAGCTCCAAAAGCTTCAACTGAACAGATTAACCCTTGCACTGTCAAAAAGGAAAAAAACTGCACTGTTTAATAAGATGGTAAAACACTTCTAACTAGTGCAGGAGTTTGTGAAACCAGATTCTGCTATCTTCTGGCCCCCTCTGTCGTGGAATTCCCTTGACAATAAGCCGTGCCCCTGTTCTCCCCTGAATTTTGCTGAAAAAAGTACAAAAAATATTGTATATACAAAAAGGAACTTGCAGCAGGTTACGCAACCACAGTAATAGAGATGGATATACAAACAGGAACTTGTAGCAGAGATATGGTTAACCACAGGAATAGCTCCAATATTTTAAATTGTTAACTTAATAGCAGGCATCAGCTTGTAACTTGTAGTTTGATTCAGCAGAGCTAAAAGAGCAATTGAAACAGAATTCACTGGACTGAGGAAGTAGTTGAATGTTGGAAAGCAGACAAGAGTTGCAGGAAGATAAACTTTCCAGAATACTCAGGCAAGTCATGGATGCCTGAAGAAGAATTAGAAGTCTTTGGGTGATGATTTTTGCTGGGTAACCAAAGTAACCTGGCACAACTAGTAAAAGGGAGCCAGCTACAGGAGAAGGGAGCAAAGCTTGGCGCTGGATCCAGGACAGGTGAGTTACAGTACTGAAATTTTACAGAGAAAAATTGAAGAAGTTAATGAAGAGAAACGCTGAATTGGGGAAATCACATGCTTTAAATACAATATACATATGGAAGGTTGCCGTAGACTCAGTCTTATTCTACAAGCAATTTACTTATTAAATCATATTAAATCCAGAGCAATTTTCCTTCCAACATTTTTATGCTTTTTGTCTTTTGTGAAATATGTAGATAGATAACGGATCCAAAAGTAGTTACAAATTGAGACATTACACCGCATAAACTGAAGTCAGATATTATATACTTAATTACACTTTTTATTGGGACTTTCACCCAGGGAAATATTTCACCTCTCTAACTATAAAGATATTAAAATAGCAGCACAGCTAAGAGCTTATAAGAAAAATCATGAGCGAGGTGAAGAGAGGACCAAGAAAAAAAAGTAATTAATCAGGACCTCAGAGGACTTAAGATAATGGAAGAAAATGTATAGCTGAGAATTGGCTGAAATACCATATTCACATTTTCATGCTGCAGTTTACTACATGTATTCTTTGAGCTGTTGTGATACTAATAACCCTCAGTATGCTCCAATGTCATGAGATCTTCCACCACATTATTCAGTAGTGATCTCATACCATAGAGGAACCTTCAGAACTGAAGATCTCAGCCCACCAGAGCATACACCAGAGACATGCCTTCTTCATAAGTCTAGCTCCACTCAATCCACCTTGGACTGACGCCTTTCACAGCCCAGCAGATCACCCTAAATCACACGCCCAATCAGTGCACACCAAAGTCGAATAATCCATTAACAAAGAGCATTCATTGCTTTACTGGACCCATATTAAGGCCCTTTTATAAAACTTTGCAAATCACTTTATTAGGGTATTTGACTTCATTACTGTAAAACTTTGCTTCCAACCTTATGCTTTTCCCCAGAATACTTATCTGCTTTGATATCAGGACATAATCATTTGGAGTACAGATGATGGCAGTGATGGGTCAGCACTAGTGATGAGTGAGTAAGCTCGTTGCTCTGGTTTCCTCCGAGAATTTTGGCGTGCTCGGAGATTTCGTTTCTGTTGCCATAGTTGCGCGATTTGCAGCTGCTTGACAGCCTGAATACATGTGGGAATTTCCTAACAAACAGGCAATCCCCACATGTATTCAGGATGTCCAGCAGCCACAAATCATGCAGCTGTGGCGATAGAAGCTAAATCTCAGAGCACGCCCAAATACTCGGAGACCACCCGAGCATGCTCGGGAAAACCCAATCATCGAGCATACTCGCTCATCACTAGTCAGCACCGGTCTCCTCCTCTGAGTGTTGTGCTCTTCAATAGCAGCTCATTCCAAAACTTAGTGATACAGTTTCTTCTTATCCCTGAAAGTTGAGACTTAAGTGCTGAATCTTTCATTGCAAGCAAAATAAGTACACCCTGATATCAATGCAGCTGAAGTCAGGCATAAAGACTGCAGAAAAGTGGAGGTTTGGAAGCCACTTACATGCGAGTTATTTTAGAGCAATGCAGACACATCCCCTATTAAAGTAGTTCACAATTTTATAACTTTGCATCCTGGACAAAAAAAATAAAAAAAAATCTTTAAATATCATAATTTTGGCATCTTGTTTAGTGAGGATGTTCTGCCAGCAGCAGGCGTGCTGCTTGGGGACCGTCAGATCCCATTCTTCCTGAAAACACAAGTTCTTCATTTATTGAATAGTTGATTGCTGGGTGTTGAACGCTGGGATCCCAGAGATCCCAAGATCGGTACTACAGAACCAGGCTCTTAAACTCCGCTCCCTTCATTGTCTATGGCACTGCTGGAAATACAGGGTCCCTGTTCTCAGGATTACTGAAGATCCCAGTGATTAGATACCCATTACTTATGGATAGGGGATAAGTTGATATTTTGGAAAAACCTATTTACCAATAGTTCTGTCTTCATTAAGTTTGCAGTGGGTCATGTGCATGGTCCATTAACTGAATTCCAATTGGCTTGATAAAATATTGTTTTTCTGAGCTCGTTGCCCCAGTATATTTAACTTCAAGGGAATCTGTCAGTAGGTTTTTGCTATTTGACAGCAACAGCAGGGTGTAGGGGTAGATATCCTGATTCCAGCAATGTATATCTTATTTTCCTGGGTGCAGCAATTGTGATAGAATCTCTGCACAATGACAGAAAGCTGCTGATTAGTGTGGCGGTGTGATTAGAATAGGAGGCAAGAGACACCTTGTTAGGACTGGCGTAACGCACAAAATAAATATAAATAATAAGTGCGTTCCCAGCCCAGGGTCCACCTTGCAGGCAGAGCCTGCTGCTAGTAGGATGGTGGTATGGCGAACTCTGTTACTTCACAGAGTCGCAACTATAGACACTGTGGCCCTATATGGCGGGGCTACAGTTCTCAGGCTTTCTTCGGGGACAATAAGCCAAGGCTCCTCATCCTCCTCCTCTGATGACACTAAGGAGCCAGAGAGAGCGTCGGCCCGAACATTCTTCTCACCGGAGAGAAAATGGAGGGTGAAGTGAAACCGAGAGAAGAATAGGGACCATCTGGCCTGGCGAGAATTTAGCCGCTGAGCCGTTTGCAAATATACCAAGTTTTTGTGGTCGGTGAAGACTTTGAAGGGAAAACGAGCCCCCTCCAGAAGATGTCTCCACTTAGAGAAGGCCAACTTCATAGCCAGCAACTCCCTGTCCCCGATGGAATAATTCCTCTCTGCTGGTGAAAAGGTCTTAGAAAAGAAGAAGCAGGGATGCTTCCGACCTTGAGCATCCTTTTGATAAAGCACTGCTCCTGCACCAACAGAAGAGGCATCCACCTCTAAAATAAACGGCTTATCAACATCAGGGCGATGTAATATGGGAGCACTGGCAAAATGCGACTTGATGGAAGAGAACGCCTTGGAGACCTCCTCAGACCACAACTTGGGATTTGCTCCCTTCTTGGTGAGGGCTACCAAGGGAGCTACCAAAGTCGAGAAATGGGGGATGAACTGACGATAATAATTAATGAACCCCATAAAGCGCTGCACCACTTTAAGAGAATGGGGTTCTTTCCAGTCCATTACAGCATGTAGTTTGGCAGGATCCATAGCCAATCCCTGGGCGGAGATGATATAGCCCAGGAAAGGTAAGGACTCCTGCTCAAACACACATTTCTCCAGCTTGGCATAGAGGGAGTTTGCCCGTAAGAGGTCGAAGACTTTGTTGACATCCCTCCGGTGAGAGTCTATATCTGGTGAAAAGATGAGAATATCATCCAGATAGACTACTACAGAGGTGGAGAGCATATCCCGGAAGATGTCATTATCAAAGTCTTGGAAAACAGCGGGAGCATTACAGAGCCTGAAGGTCATCACCAGGTATTCATAATGCCCATCCCTGGTATTAAAAACTGTCTTCCACTCGTCCCCTTCACGGATGCGAATTAGGTTATAGGCACCACGTAGATCTAACTTGGTAAATACCTTTGCTCCTCGGAGCCTATCAAAGAGCTCAGAGATTAGGGGCAACGGGTACTTATTCTTGACTGTGATGGCGTTAAGATCCCGTAGTCAATACATGGACGTAATTCTCCGTTCCTCTTTTGCACGAAAAAGAACCCCACCCCTGCTGGTGACACCGACTTCCTAATGAACCCTCTTTCCAGATTCTCCTGAATATACTGGAAAATGACTTCCATCTCAGGAAGCAAGAGAGGATAGACTATTTCCCGAGGAGGTTCTGCTTCAGGCAAGAGATCAATAGGACAGTCGTAGGGGCGATGAGGTGGAAGAGTCTCCGCCGCCTTCTTGGATAAAATGTCTGTGTATAACCAATAACACTGGGGGAGAGAAGTGAGATCTACGGGTATCTCTGTGGTGGTGACCTGAACGCACTCCCTGACACACCTGCCTCTACATGAATCACCCCAACCCAGTATCCTCCCAGAGGACCACTCAATATGGGGAGAGTGGTGACGGAGCCAAGGTACTCCCAGCAACACCTCGTCTATTCCCTCGGGCAGGACAAGAAAGGAAATACTCTCCTGATGGGAAGGGGACATAGACAACGTGAGAGGGATAGTCTGGTGGGTGATTTGTGAGGTCAGAGTCGATCCATTCACTACACGCACAGTCACCGGTTTGGCGAGCATCACCAGAGGTATAGTGTGGCAGAGAGCAAAGGCAGAGGACATGAAATTCCCCTCGGCTCCAGAATCCACACAGAGCTCGGCGGTGAGAGTGGATGGACCTACAGTAATTGTCCCCTTAAAGGACAACTTGATGGAAAATGCCGCAGTGTTTAGTGAACCTCCTCCCAAGATCACTAAACGCGACTGTTTTCCCGACCGCTGTGGACATTTGTTGGCATAATGTCCTAACTGCTGGCAGATGTTACAGACCACGGGTACTCGAGCGGCCCGGGACTTAGGTCCTGCTCGAGAAACCTCCATGGACTCATGGGAGTCGGTCGCCTGGCTGAAAGATTCCAGAGGTCTGGCGAAGTTGGGAGCCAGCCGGAACCTCTGCCTACACTGGGACCTCTCCAACCTCCGCTCGTGAAAACGGAGGTCGATGCGGGTAGATATGGCGATAAGCTTCTCCAGTGTGGCGGGAATCTCCCTGGAAGCCAAGGCGTCTTTCACATGGCCCACTGGTCCTCTCCAAAACATGGGAATGAGGACTTTATCTGGCCAGTCCAACTCCGAGGACAGAGTCTGAAATTGGACAGCAAAACAGCTGACCAAGGACGAACCCTGTGAACTTGCCAGGAGTTGGAGCGCCGCATCGTGGGTGACCTGAGGTCCTAGAAAGACCTTTTATAGAGCCTCCAGAAAACGAGGAGCACTCCGCACCACACGGTCGTCACGCTCCCACAGCGGTGGCCCACTCAACACTCTGCCCGACAGAAGAGATATTACAAAGCCCACTTGTGCCCGATCCGTGGGGAAACGTGAACCAGAAGTTTGAGTTGTATAAAGCACTGACTCACGAATCCCCGACATTGCTTGCTATCACCAGCAAACTTGTCTGGAAGTGGGAGGTGGGATAATGTGGGGACAGAGGTGGCAGTGGACACACTGTGGCTGCAGCCACGCTAGCAGCCTGAACAGCGACTGCGGTAACATCCACAGCTGAGGTTGTGCGCTCAAGAGCTGCCAACCTACCCTCCAGCTGCTGGATGTCCTGCAGTAGACGCTGATCGTCCGCCATTTTACTAGCCAGACCCTGGCGCTAGTATTATGTTAGGGCTGGCGGAATGCACAAAATAAATATAAATAATAAGTGCGTTCGCAGCCCAGGGTCCACCATGCAGGCAGAGCCTGCTGCTAGTAGGATGGTGGTATGGCGAAATCTGTTACTTCACAGAGTCGCAACTATAGACACTGTGGCCCTATATGGCGGTGTAAGCGAACTCTGTTACACCACAGAGTCGCTAAGGTAGAAACACAGAAATATGGACTGTGTTCTGTTAACTCCACAGTTATGCACAGACAACTGCTGTGCGGACAGCAGACCATAGTAACGCAATCAGCAACGCAATCAGACAATCTCCTCACCGGAGAAGCCGGTATTCTAGGGGCTTATTGCAGCCGAGCCCTAAACACGTGCATACAATCTCCTCACCGGAGGTGCCGGTATTCTAGGGGCTTATTTCAGCCAAGCCCTAACACATGCGTGCAAGATCACCCTGGCACAAAGCACATAATGTGATTGATACTAGCACATGTGGCACGACCATGCCACCCTTTTATAGAAGCAACTGCAGGACCTGCCAGATAAGGACCAATAGGAAACTGCTCATACCTGAGCATGTGACCCCTGATCTCCAATGAGAGATCTTACTCTGGGCATGCTCAGAAGGGAAAGCAAGGACTTTGTCCTAAAGACGTCTGCTCGCCGCTAACCAGTACTGGCTACAATAGCAGAGCCTGGAGGAGCAGCAGTAATCCTCTGTACAATGTTAGACTGGGCGAGATGCTGGGACCGACGTCTAAGCTGAGCAGAGTCCACTGCAGCCGGAGACAGATGGAAGACCACAGCAGGGACGGCTCGAGATTCCCCTTGTGCAGAAGCGGGAACTCGACCCCTAACACACCTAGTCCTGTAGTAATAATCTCTTGCTGATTAAACACGGATTTTATTGAAACAAAAAAGTGACATATCACTGGAATCAGGGTCTCAGACCCTACGTCATGCTGCTCTCAGAGTATATAGCAAAAACCTGCTGACAGATTCCATTTAGAATGATTACCCAATTATCCAGCATGTGAGACCACATTTCTCTCTAAGGGACATTTATAACAAGCTTTATCTTCACCCATGCTGATCACCTAATCATTGGGCAAGCATAATTCCGAGAAGGGCATCATCTCAATGAAACAACCCCTTTAAAAGGAAAATTCTGTGACTCATCTAAAAATATGATGTTTTTTAATGCTTTACAAACCTTTTAAAACCTTTTCCGGAGATGAAATTTCAATTTCAGTTTGTTTTTTCCTTCATTTGTCATTAATTACTTCTTTCAGCAGACATCACAGTAATAAATGAATTTCGGTTTCATGTCACTGAATTTGATTTGGATAGTTTTCCTGTGAAGGATTGATATGTGAATTTATTGTGACCGGACTGGAAAATGGCCTCACGTTTCTATGCATGCAGCTGTTTTGGGGGGAAAGATGACTTTTCACCAATGTTATGATTAATGATCTGCATCCTTAGGCTTTGCTGAATGTGTCCTCCTCCGATTTCCAGCAGAATAATGCTCGCTTCTTGGAGTCCTTAATTTTGTTTTAAATATGTTCTTTGTACAAATATGGTGAGTCTAAGAGTGAGTAAGCTGCTGTAGATCCACCACGAGTCACAAATGTGGCAAGGGTAAGTTGGTGCAGATCCACCACGAGCCACAAATGTGGCGAGTCTAAGCCTGGGTAAACTGCTGTACATCCACCACAAGTCATAAATGTGGCAAGGGTAAGCTGGTGTAGATCTACCATGAGCCACACATGTGGTGAGTCTAAGCCTGGATAAGCTGCTGTAGAGCCATCACGAAACAAAGGTGGCAAGGGTAAGCTGGTGTAGATCTGCCGCAGGGCCGTGGGGTACTCAGTACAGGGCCGGTTCTGTTACTTCAGGGGATGTCACAGCAGCGGTGACCCGGTCCGTGGCCCTGGGTGAGCAATCAAATGATGAAGGGTATAGTTATTATGGGATTAGTTTGTTACGCCACCCGTGGTGTTCGGCAATAAGATGGCCGACGCTGCGATTCAGATCCACTGGGGCAGATGGTGACGCAGCAAAGATGATTGGGCTCCCCACAGATAGAGCGGGGCCAAAGGGCAGATATAACAGTCTGTTTAGGTGATGGTGAACGTTGAAGTGCAAAGATTAAGCAAGGGACACAGAAAAGTGCAGTTTTCTTTACCTTTTACTTCTTGGTAGATGACAGTGCAATCCGGGGTACTAGTTACAGATGATAGCAGGAGTCCGGCAAGCCTGGAAGCATTCGGGGGATCCACCCTGCCAGGTGGGGTTAGAGGCCTTCCTGCTGCACTCTCTTTTCTGGTCCCTGCTACCTGTAGCTAAGCTGCAACCCTCTCCTGTGTGTTGGCTTTAACTTGTATGGCAAACAGCTTGAGCCTATCACAGGCACTGTCTGTTCACTGGCAGCCCTGGGCTCTAACTATGTTGCAGTTCCTCCAGGTGGTCGGTGTGGTCAGGGAGCTTGCAGTTCCCTGCCATCCAGATTCAGCTGTTGGGGCGTACAGCACCCGCACAGCCCAGGACTGCTTATTTATCAGCGCTCCACTCTGAGTTAAATATTTATTATTGGTTATGAATTTATTCTTTTACACTCAATTCTGTAACGAACACATTGACTGTCGCTGAGACTACACATGTTATTTCTGCTCATAGTAAATGTCAACCCCATATACAGAGACCACGTGCTCTGAGGGACGTATATATAACATGACTACACGAAGGGAGGGGGGCTCTCGTCTTCACTCTCTTCAAGACACTCCAGGGACGTTTTACTCTGACACTACATTGAATGAACAGCTGTTATGTAACCACGTGTTGCTTCCAAAGATGCTCCTGACAGAGACAGATGTTGCAATGTATAGTGTTTTGACCGGTCTCTTTAAGAAAGGAAGTCTTGTGACCTGAAAGATATAGACAGGAAGTGGGGAAGAGGAGTTTCAGTTTCAGTTCAGCCTGATGAGGATAAATGTTATGCTGTGTGCTGGAGGAAGAAGGAGAAGAATAAAATACAGTTAAAGCATTCTCTCTCTCTTGAATTCCTTATACTGTGTGGACATTACAACTGGCGACGAGGATGGGATGCGATCACCTGCTGCTGTGAGTACTAAACCCCTGCTTTACCGCTTAACACGCCAGCGTCACTGAGAGACTCCATCATGGCTGATTACTTGCACACGTTCCCACAGTTTGATATAAGTGATGTCATTAATCACTCTTGAGAACTTCCTGGAAGCTATGGACATAAAAGAGGAGAAAAGAAAGAGAGCTGTGTTCCTGCACTGCGCGGGCACAGGAGTCTATGACATATACAGCACGTTACCTGCAGCAGAGACCGACACGTACAGTAACTGCACCAAAGCTCTCACTGACTACTTCAACCCCAAACAGAACATCAGATATGAAAGATACACGTTCAGGATTGCTAAGCATCTTCCAGAAGAATCCATAGACACCTATGTCACAAGGCTAAAAGAGCTAGCACATGGATGTGCTTTTACTGATGTAGATGATGAAATCCTAACTCAAGTAATTGTCACCTGCTCGTCTAATAACATAAGGCGTAAAGCTCTGCAGCAGGATCTCCCTCTGCATGATTTACTCAAGATGGCCCGTGCTATAGAGATAGCAGAACATCAGGCCACCGCAATGGAGAATGGGGATAATGTACATGTGCATAATCTCAAACATAAAAGTGCACAAGACAAGCAAGCCCAGAAACAGAAGAAATGCTATAGATGTGGACAAGATTTCCCTCATCACCTGAACAAATGTCCAGCTATAGGACAAACATGCAGTAAATGTGGAAAAGGGAACCATTTTGCAGCTGTCTGTAAATCAACGCCCAACAAGTCTCCTCTGTCCCTGACAAAGCCCGCAAACATAAAAATGGTAAATCAGGATACCGAAGAAATGTTTGTGGCTGAGAACTATGTGTTCACTACCTCTGTCACTGACTCAGTGCTGTCTCCCTGTATCACACTTACTATCTGCAACACGGATATCACCTTTACAATAGATACGGGAGCTTCAGTGGATATCATAGACAGCAATGCATATGAACAATTGAAAACAAAGCCAGTCTTACAGCAAGTGCATACTAAAATCTTTCCGTATAGATCTAAAATACCTCTAATTACAATGGGACAATTTGACGCTGAACTTATCTATAAAGAAAATAGGCAGAAAACCACTTTTCACACATTACAAGGATCGGGAGGCTGTCTTCTCAGCTATCACACTGCCTTGAAGCTGGGACTCATCCAGATCATTCATATTATAACTTACCCTGCGGATATGGATGTACAAGCCATGGTGAACAGCTTTCCCTCCTTATTTAGTGGTTTGGGAAAACTAAAGAACTCTCAAGTGCATCTTCATGTAGAGGACGTATTCCATTTCACCTGAGAAAGAAGGTAGAAAAGGAACTCCAATTGCTCATGGATGAAGACGTTATTGAAACTGCTACTGGTCCCACTCCGTGGGTCTCTCCACTTGTGGTAGTTCCAAAACCCAAGACTCCAGAGCAGGTGAGACTGTATGTTGACATGCGCCTGCCCAACATTGCTATTCAGAGAGAAAGACATATCTCACCTACAATTGATTATATCATTCACTTATTAAATGGAGCAACCGTTTTTTCAAAGCTTGACCTCAATAAGGGCTATCATCAATTAGAATTGAGTCCTGAATCCAGATACTTGACAACCTTCTCTACCCAGGTGGGTCTCAGACGATATAAAAGATTGACTTTTGGGGTCTGCTCAGCTGCGGAAATTTTTCAAGACACAATAAGGAGAGTCATTTAACACATTCCAAATGCCTTTAATTATAGTGATGACATACTGGGAAAACTCAAGCTGAACACAACCGTGTCCTATATGCTATCTTTGAATGCCTGCTGTCTGCTGGACTTACTTTAAACAAAGAGAAATGTGAATTTGATAAAAGTTCATTGGAGTTCTATGGTCACATCTTCTCGGCGGAAGGAGTACGACCTGATCCCAAGAAAGTGGAATCCATCAGAGCAGCCTCAATTCCACAGAATGCCAGTGAAGTGCGCTCCTTTCTTGGAATGTCCAGCTACTGTGCTAGATATATTCCAAAGTTTTCAACAATCAGCACTCCATTAAGGGAACTTACAAAACAAAGTTGTGTCTTTCAATGGTCCCAGGACTGTCAGGCCTTCTTTGAAACAATTAAAAAAGAACTCTGCTCAACAACCACCATATATTGATCCAGCTCTTCAAACTGAACTGATTGTGGACTCCAGTCCTGTGGGACTGGGTGCTATGTTAGCGCAATACAAGGATGACAATCAAAGTCCCCACATCATTTCTTATGCAAGCAAAAGCCTAACAAACACTGAAAGAAAATATTCACAACCTGAAAAAGAAAGCTTGGCAGTTGTCTGGGGATGTGAACACTTTCATTTATTTCTTTATGGAGCTCCCTTCACCATTGTTACAGCTCATCAAGCTCTCCTTACAATTTTTGGAAATCCCCAAGCTGAAATGCCTGCACGGATTGAACGATGGGGCCTACGTCTACAGGACTACAATTACAAAATTGTTCACAAACCTGGAAAATATAGCAATCCGGCTGATTATCTCTCAAGACATCCTGTGAATGATGATACACCCGGGAATTCCTCCATGGAAGAATACATACGATTTGCTGCAGCTCACGCCGTGCCAAAAGCACTTTCTGTTGATCAATTTGTGAATACAACAAGTGACAAGACCCTATGTGCCTTAATACAAATCATCCAAAAATTGAAGGTGGCATGAAATCCAAAAGGAAAAATTTCCTGATTCTGGGATTGATCTGAAGGAATTAAAACTATTTTCAAATGTATGCAATGAATTGTCAGTCACTGACGAGCACCTCATCCTTCGAGGTACCAAACTGGTTGTACCTAAGGCCTTGTGCAACTTAGTCATACAGATAGCACACGAAGGTCATCTAGGAATTGTTGGTACAAAAAAATTACTTAGAGAAAAAGTGTGGTTCCCAAATATGGATCAATTGGTGGAAGAGAAGATTAGACACTGCTCCACTTGTCAATTAATTACTCCATTATCAAGTGTAGAGCCACTACAAATGTCTCCATTACCCACTGCTGTCTGGGAGGAAGTGGCAGTGGACATATATGGACCATTACCAAATGGCCAACACATTCTAGTAACAATTGATGAATATTCTAGAAACCCTGTTATTTCATTCATCTCTTCAACATCTGCTAATAGTGTCATACCAGAACTGGATGACATATTCTCTGCATATGGCATTCCAAGAGTGGTTAACCCCTTCAAGACCCAGCCTATTTTGACCTTAAAGACCTTGCCATTTTTTGCAATTCTGACCAGTGTCCCTTTATGAGGTAATAACTCAGGAACGCTTCAACGGATCCTAGCGATTCTGAGATTGTTTTTTCGTGACATATTGGGCTTCATGTTAGTGGTAAATTTAAGTCGATAATTTTTGCGTTTATTTGTGAAAAAAATGGAAATTTGGCGAAAATTTTGAAAATTTTGTAATTTTCAAATTTTTAATTTTTATTCTGTTAAACTAGAGAGTTATGTGACACAAAATAGTTAATAAATAACATTTCCCACATGTCTACTTTACATCAGCACAATTTTGGGAACAACATTTTTTTTGTTAGGAAGTTATAAGGGTTAAAAGTTGACCAGCGATTTCTCATTTTTACAGCAAAATTTACAAAACCATTTTTTTTAGGGACCACCTCACATTTGAAGTCACTTTGAGGGGTCTATATGGCAGAAAATACCCAAAAGTGACACCTTTATAAAAACTGCACCCCTCAAGCTACTCAAAACTACATTCAAGAAGATTATTAACCCTTCAGGTGCTTCACAGGAACTAAAGCAACGTGTAAGGAAAAAATGGACATTTTAATTTTTCCAACAAAAATTTTCTTTTAGCATCAATTTTTTCATTTTTACATGGGCATCAGGATAAAATGGATCCTAAAATTTGTTGGGCAATTTCTCCTGAGTACACAGATACCTCATATGTGGTCATAAACCACTGTATGGGCGCACGGCAGGGCTCAGAAGGGAAGGAGCGCCATTTGACTTTTTGAATGGAAAATATGCTGGAATATTTAGCGGTTGCCATGTCACATTTGGAGAGTCCCTGTGTGCCTAAACATTGGAGCTCCCCCACAAGTGACCCCATTTTGGAAACTAGACCCCCTAAGGAACTTATCTAGATGCATAGTGATCATTTTGAACCCCCAGGTGCTTCACAAATTGATCTGTAAAAAAAAGAAAGTACTTTTTTTTCACAAAAATTTTCTTTTAGCCTCAGTTTTTTCATTTTCACATGGGCAACAGTATAAATTGGATCCTAAAATTTGTTGGGCAATTTCTCCTGAGTACACAGATACCTCATATGTGGTCATAAACCACTGTTTGGGCGCATGGCAGGGCTCAGAAGGGAAGCAGCGCTATTTGACTTTTTGAATGGAAAATATGCTGGAATATTTAGCGGTTGCCATGTCGCATTTGGAGAGTCCCTGTGTGCCTAAACATTGGAGCTCCCCACAAGTGACCCCATTTTGGAAACTAGACCCCCTAAGGAACTTATCTAGATGCATAGTGAGCACTTTGAACCCCCAGGTGCTTCACAAATTGATCCGTAAAAAAAGAAAGTACTTTTTTTTCACAAAAAATTTCTTTTAGCCTCAGTTTTTTTCATTTTCACATGGGCAACAGTATAAATTGGATCCTAAAATTTGTTGGGCAATTTCTCCTGAGTACACAGATACCTCATATGTGGTCATAAACCACTGTTTGGGCGCACGGCAGGGCTCAGAAGGGAAGGAGCGCCATTTGACTTTTTGAATGGAAAATATGCTGGAATATTTAGCGGTTGCCATGTCGCATTTGGAGAGTCCCTGTGTGCCTAAACATTGGAGCTCCCCCACAAGTGACCCCATTTTGGAAACTAGACCCCCTAAGGAACTTATCTAGATGCATAGTGAGCACTTTGAACCCCCAGGTGCTTCACAAATTCATCTGTAAAAAAAAGAAAGTACTTTTTTTTCACAAAAATTTTCTTTTAGCCTCAGTTTTTTTCATTTTCACATGGGCAACAGTATAAATTGGATTCTAAAATTTGTTGGGCAATTTCTCCTGAGTACACAGATACCTCATTTGTGATCATAAACCACTGTTTGGGCGCACGGCAGGGCTCAGAAGGGAAGGAGCGCCATTTGACTTTTTGAATAGAAAATATGCTGGAATATTTAGCGGTTGCAATGTCGCATTTGGAGAGTTCCTGTGTGCCTAAACATTGGAGCTCCCCCACAAGTGACCCCATTTTGGAAACTAGACGCCCTAAGGAACTTATCTAGATGCATAGTGAGCACTTTGAACCCCCCAGGTGCTTTACAGAAGTTTATAACGCAGAGCCGTGAAAATAAAATATCATTTTTTTTTCTCAAAAAATGATTTTTTAGCCCACTATTTTTTATTTTCACAATGGTTACAGGAGAAATTGGACCCCGAAAGTTGTTGTCCAGTTTGTCCTGAGTACGCTAGTACCCCATATGTGGGGGGGAACCACTGTTTGGGCACACGTCAGGGCTCGGAAGGGATGTAGTGACGCTTTGAAATGCCAACTTGATGGAATGGTCTGCGGGCATCTTGTTACGTTTGCAGAGCCCCTGATGTGCCTAAACAGTAGAAACTCCCCACAAGTGACCCCATTTTGGAAACTAGACACCGCAAAGAACTTATCTAGATGTGTGGTGAGCACTTTGAACCCCCAAGGGCTACACAGAAGTTTATAACGCCCGGGCATGAAAATAAAAAAATCATATTTTTTCCACAATCAGGATCTTTTAGTCCCCAATTTTTTTATTTTCGCAAGGGTAACATGAGAAATTAGACCCCAAAAGTTGTTGTCCAATTTGTCCTGAGTATGCTGATATCCCATATGTGGGAGAAAACTACTGTATGGGCACACGTCGGGGCTCGGATGGGAAGTAGTGACATTTTGAAATGCCCACTTGATGGAATGGTCTTCGGGCGTCATGTTACGTTTGCAGAGTCACTGATGTGCCTAAACAGTAGAAACTCCCCACAAGTGACCCCATTTTGGAAACTAGATCCCCCAAGGAACTCCTCTAGATGTGTGGTGAGCACTTTGAATCTCCAAGTCCTTCACAGAAGTTTATAACGCAGAGCCGTGAAAATATAAAATCATTTTTTTTCCACAAAAATAATTTTTAGTCCCCAATTTTTTTTCCCAATGTTAACAGGAGAAATTAGAACCCCCAAAGTTGTTGTGCAATTTTTCCCGAGTACGCTGATACCTCATATGTGGGGATAAACCACTGTTTGGGCATACGTCGGGGCTTGGAATAAAGGGAGCACTGTTTGACTTTTTGAACGCAAAATTTGCAGGAATCAATGGTGGCGCCATGTCGCGTATGGAGACCCCCTGATGTGCCTAAATAGTGGAAACCCCTCAATTCTAACTCCAACCCTAACCCCAACACACCCCTAACGCCTACACACACCTAACCCTAATACAAACCCTAATCATAACCATAACCCCAACACACCCCTAATCCCAACTCTAACCATAAACCTAACTACAAGCCTAACCCTAATTCCAACCCTAACCCAAATTCCAACCCTGACCGTAATTCTAACCTTAGCCCTAATGCTAACCCTAACCCTAGTTCTAACCCTAAGGCTGGGTTCATATTGCGTTTTACCAGCCCGTTCAACACGTAGCGTTGACCGGCTGGTAACGGTATAGCATAACGCGATCGCGTTATGCTATACCCGCTAGCGCAGATGAATCAGCAGATAATCAGCCACGGATCAGCAGCAAAATCAGTCGCGGATCAGCAGCGAAATCCGCCGCGGATCAGCAGCGAAATCCGCCGCGAATCAGCAGCGAAATCCGCCGCGGATCAGCAGCGAAATCAGCCGCGGATCCGCAGCGAAATCCGCCGCGGATCAGCAGCGAAATCCGCCGCGGATCAGCAGCGAAATCCGCCGCGGATCAGCAGCGAAATCCGCCGCGAATCCGCAGCGAAATCAGTCGCGGATCCGCAGCGAAATCAGTCGCGGATCCGCAGCGAAATCAGTCGTGGATCCGCAGCGAAATCAGTCGCGGATGTGCAGCGAAATCCGCCGCGGATCAGCAGCGAAATCCGCCGCCGATCAGCAGCGAAATCCGCTGCGGATCGGCAGCGAAATCAGTCGCGGATCCGCAGCGAAATCAGTCGCGGATCCGCAGCGAAATCAGTCGCGGATCCGCAGCGAAATCAGTCGCGGATCCGCAGCGAAATCAGTCGCGGATATGCAGCGAAATCCGCCGCGGATCAGCAGCGAAATCCGCCGCCGATCAGCAGCGAAATCCGCAGCGGATCCGTAGCGAAATCCGCCGCGGATCAGCAGCGATGTCCGCCGCGGATCAGCAGCGAAGTCCGCCGCGGATCAGCAGCGAAATCCGCCGCGGATCAGCAGCGAAATCCGCCGCAGATCAGCAGCGAAATCCGCCGCGGATCAGCAGCGATATCCGCCGCGGATCCGCAGCAAAATCAGCTGCGGATCAGCAGCAAAATCCGCTAGGAAAAAAAAAAAAAAATTCTTTATTTTTTTTATTTGTCCCTACCTATGATAAAGGGGGGGTTCATTTACTTTTTTTTATTTTGATCACTGTGACAGTTTATCACAGTGATCAAAATAAATTTTTGAACACTGGGGGGCGCACTGCGCATGCGCCGGCCGGCGGGCGCACTGCGCATGCGCCCGCCATTTTCCAATATGGCGGCGCCCATGAAGAGGCCCGGGCGGACGCCGGGCCCGATCGTGGGACATCGGTGGATCGGGAGAGGTGAGTAGGGGGGTCGGAAGGCTGGGGGGGGGATAGGAAGTGGGGGCAGTGGACCAAAAGAGGGGGGGAGCTGTAAGTGACGGCGGTGACCGATCGCTGCCATCTTTCGGTGGCGGCGGCCGATCACCGCCGTGACTCGGTGTGGGGGGGTCAGGGCTCGGTCTCCAGCCATGGCAGATGCTATTGCAGCATCGGCCATGGCTGGATTGTAATATTTCACCAATTAAGTTGGTGAAATATTACACATTGCTCTGATTGGCTGTTTCACTTTTAACAGCCAATCAGAGCGATCGTGGCCACGGGGGGGTTAAGCCAACCCCCCTGTGGTGAAGCACAAAGGGTCCTGTAACTGCGGGTCGGGTGACCTTTCAGTGACCCCGGTCTCCCGGCCCGCAGGGACGAGATACTTTCATGACGCCACATAGGCGTCATGGGTCGGATTGGCACAGGTTTTCATGACGCCTACGTGGCGTCATGGGTCGGGAAGGGGTTAAAACAGACAATGGACCTCGATTCAATGGACATACAGTATGTTTACACAGTTTCTGAATACTTAGGGTTCAGCCACAGGAAAATCACACCTTGCTGGCCACAAGCCAATGGAATTGTAGAACGTTTCATGCGCACTATGGGAAAACAAATCAAGGCAGCTGGTCTGGAGCACACCCCATTGAAACAGTCACTATACAAATTCTTGGGCAATTACCGCAATACGCCACATTCCACCACTAATGCTGCTCCATCTCATCTAATGTTCAGCAGAACTCTTCGTATACGAATTCCTGATGTGACCAGTCATCCCCCACCAAGTGACTCTTCAGTGCGATCAACAGATTTCTCTAACAAGCAAGCCATGAAACATTATGCAGATAGAAGGCGAAGGGCACAACCAAGTGCCATCCAAAGAGGTGATGTTGTTGTTGTGTGTCAAAGACCAACCAACAAAACCTCAGCCGTATATAAATATAATGTTACTGAGAGAAGAGGCAACATGGTCACGGCTGAGCGCGATAGACACTCTATAACCCGAAATTCCTCACATTTTAAAATTATACCGCCGGACAATGGTAATGAACTCCCACCGGCAGAAGATTTGGTACCCGACGGTGGAGAGGGCCAACATGGGTAGTTGATCCGTCAGCAATAGACACCCCTAATGAACCCAGACATTATCCTACATGGGAAAGAAGGGCTCCATCGAGGCTCATTGAAGAGATGTAATTGAAATGTCTGATTTGGAAATGAACAAATAAGACAATGCAGACGTATGTTGTTTTTTCTTTTCTTGGTTGTTAAATTGTTTTTTTTTTCTTTCTTTAAAGTTGTTATTGGGTAAAAAAAAAAAAAAAAAAAGAGGGATGATGTAAGGTATAGTATTTTGACCTGTCTCTTTAAGAAAGGAAGTCTTATAACCAGAAAGATATAGACAGGAAGTGGGTGAGGAGATTCAGTTTCAGTTTTAGCCTGATGATGAGAAATGTTATGCTGTGTACTGGAGGAAGAAGGAGAAGAATAAAATACAGTTAAAGCGTTCTCTCTTGAATTCCTGATACCGTGTGGACATTACAGATGTCATTTTCCTATTCAGGATCCAAGGAAAGAAGAGTACAAACTTTGCTATGGACAAATGGACAATCTCTTTGTAACTATTTCACCCATTTTATGTTTTTCTGCAATGATGTTTTTTGATGGACAGTCCAATAAACCACTACATTTTTTTATAAGAAACATTGTGACATTTTCTTTAGAGTATCGCATCTAGTAACAAGTCCTGAGAAAAATATACTAAAATAAGTATTTTTAACACTGGGATCAGCTCTGATGCAGCTGACGTTCCCTAGAGCCCTTATCTCCGCTCCTCGCTCTTCCCTCTTCTCAGACTAACTGACTGACTGACTCTTTCCAGAACAATCTCCTCACCTCAGCACTAACTCCTCCCACCAACTGTCACTCCCTTAAGCTCCGTCCCTTTTGGTCTGGAGTTAGAACAAGTTTTGTATGCTGGTGCTATCTGGTCAGGGGACCCCCTCATTGCTTCCAGGCATGACATTACCCCCTGTGAGGAAGGAAATGCCACTGTGGCAACTGGACTCCTGGGGTGCCACATATCCACCAAGAGCCACAAATGTGGTGAGTCTAAGCCTGGGTAAGCTGGTGTAGATCCACCACAAGCCGCTCATGCCTTTTTCATATTAGTAAGGAGTGATGTTTTGGGATATAAGCAAATCATATTGACACGCAGACGCTTATTCTGAACAAGTCAGAGATATGTCTTTGTATCCTGTTTCAACTTTTTGGTACTTAATTTTCTTCCATCACAACACATATTGTTTGCTAATCAAAAGCATCAAAATAAAAAAAAAATATTTTTGAAAAATAAATAAGCAATTAAAGAAATTGCTAAAGATAGCCAAATTGGCAACAAGTAATGAAGGACACGCCACACATGAACCCTATAAACGACTCGTAGTAAAAAAAAGTCCAAAAACCATTCATATAAAAATATAACAAAATTTAGTACACAGAAAAGATCACAAAAACATGATAAAACAAAGTTAAAGAATAAAAGGTAATAAGAAAAGGTGGTGGCACAGGATGTTACAAAAAAGGCAATCTCACACAGAACAGTGTAAGGCATGGGTAAGTAAGAATAACCTGGTATCCCTATGGACAGGGTATGCCTGGAGTCTGACATCCATAATGTAAGCAAATAACCCTAGGAATAGCAGATGGCGTCATGCAATAGTGACCTATTAAGATGTCTCATTATAGTATTAGGTACACTCTGCACAAATCAAGTGGTATCCACAAAGTATATAAATAGTGTAATTTGTATTGACCCAGTGCAAAAAAATATAAAAAAGCAAGAGATATCCACATGATTAAGGATGGTAGGTAGGGGATTAGGTCATGACGTGGTCATCCTACTTATAGTAACCCTTGTGAGAGACCACAGCTGAAGGGCAGCCCCAATGCGTGTTTCGCTTGGTCTTCCTCGGGGGCTGTGTCAATATTGTTTGCTGTAGTGCACAAATTGGCAAACAATATTGCACACAGCTTCCATGCAGGTCTTTGTTCATTAGGTAATGTACCTATATCCATGGATGTAATAATTGGAGGGCTGTTCCCAATGGATGACTTTCTAGGAAGATTTGAAGAGTCCAAAGTAGGGTGGTTGGGTGTTCCTCCTGGTTGTCGTTTGATAGAAGCAATAAAAGTTGGTGTTGGTAGTACCGAAGAAACCGAAGAAGCTCAATGACGGAGGAGGGTCAACTAGACATGCTTAGTTTGCACCCGGTTCCCCTACCATATCAGAAGCTGGCCAAAACTAGAGATTTATTGCATCATCTCCAAGCTGGTTGGACATAAATTTTTCCCCTTGATATCCAAGTCACTGCAGAAGGGCTAAATAATCCTGCAAAGGCACCTGCTGTACCAACAATCTTTTTAGTTTGTAGCTGTAGATTGTTGCTAAAAGATATTTTTTTTCAGGAGATTGTATTAAAGATTGCTAAATATCACAGCAGGAAAGGTCATGCAGATCCACCCTCTCTACCTTTTTGTGATTAATGGAGGAGCATACCAAAAGAAAAAAAAAGAGCAAAAAAGTCTCAAAATAAAATTCTGTCAAAGTTTATTAAAAAAAATATAAAAAAGAAACAAAGACAGTAATAATCAAAATGAAGACACAGTTGGATAAATAGCTATCACAGGTGTAACACAGAGTCCACTTTTATTATAGTGGTAGGACGGAGCAGTATGTTGCAACAGAATAATTGAAAGTGCAAGTGACTATAGTCAATAGATATTCACGTATAAGTATGAAACTCAATGGAGACAAAAACACCCACCGTCTTAGGCTACACATATGAAGAAAATAGTAAATGAAATGAGACTGTAGCACAAAATGAGACGGTGAGAGAAAAAGTCACCACCAGAGAATCATAGATCAGGAATAGAAAAAGGTGCATTTCACTTTAAGGGAACAAAATTAACTAAAATCATGCTAGAAGCTGCTGTTACCCATAATCAACACTTTGTGTTTTTATATGTTTTTTTGAATAAACTTTGACAGAATTTTATTTTGGGACTTTTTTGCTCTTTTTTTCTTTAGTATGGTCATGCATTATGGGAGTGTCCCGAGCTATTATAGCCCACATCACCACTTGGTATTGGGTGTGAAGGTTTGAAAATATGGTTTCTGTTCTGAAGATATTGTTCATAATTAATGGAGGAGGCAGCGGCCGTTTCCACTACTAGGCTGATTATTGGGGAACTCATGGTGAGCATATCGTGTATATACTGTGTATATATATATATATATATATATACACACAGACAACGCATTCCAAAGCTTGTAAAATATATATATAGTATATATACACACGCACACATATATATATATATATATATATATATTAATTATAGTGAAGGAAATAATTATTTGATCCCTTGCTGATTTTGTAAGTTTGCCCACTAACAAAGACATGTACAGTCTATAATGTTAAGGGTAGGTTAATTTTAACATTGAGAGATAGAATATCAAAAATAAAATCCAGAAAATCACATTGTATATATTATATAAATTTATTTGCATTTTGCAGTGAGAAATAAGTATTTGATCACTCGGGCAAGCAAGACTTAATTCTTGGTGGCAAAGCCCTTGTTGGCAAGCACAGCAGTCAGACATTTTTTGTAGTTGATGATGAGGTTTGTGCACATGTCAGGAGGAATTTTGGTCCACTCCTCTTTGCAGATCATCTCTAAATCATTAAAGTTTTGATGCTGTCTTTTGGCAACTCGGAGCTTCAACTCCCTCCATAAGTTTTCTATGGGCTTAAGGTCTGGAGACTGGCTAGGCCACTCCATGACCTTAATGTACTGTTTTTTGAGCCACTCCTTTTTTACCTTGGCCCTATGTTTTAGGTCATTGTCTTGCTGGAAGACCCAGCCACGACCCATTTTTAATGTACTGGTGGAGGGAAGGAGGTTGTACAGTACAATCCTGAGTGACATGGCTCCATCCATTCTCCCATTGATGCGGTGAAGTAGTCCTGTGCCCTTAGCAGAGAAACACCCCCAAAACATAATGTTTTCACCTCCATGCTTGACAGTGGGGACGTTGTTCTTTGGGTCTTAGGCAGCATTTCTCTTCCTCCAAACACGGCAAGTTGTTAATGCCAAAGAGCTCAAATTTTGTCTCATCTGACCACAGCACCTTCTCCCAATCATTCACAGAATCATCCAGGTGTTCATTGGCACACTTTAGACGGGCCTGCACATGTGCCTTCTTAAGCAGGGGACCTTGCGGGCACTGCAGGATTTTAAACCTTTACGGTGTAATGTGTTACCAATACGATACGATACACTTTATTGATCCCGGGGGGAAATTACAGTATTACAGCAGCAATACAAACAGCAGTACATAAAATATTAGGACACAAATCTTGCACAGGTGTACCAACATTACATAATAAATAAAAGTGGGTAGTTCAGGTGTATATAAGTCAATGTTAATTGACATTAGTACATCAGCCATCAGTCATTATTTTCTACCACCCTTAGGAAATTATTATACATCCCCATAGCAGTAGGTACAAACGATTTCCTGAATTTCTCCTTCTTGCACCTTAATAGGATTAGACGGCTGCTGAATGTGCTCTTCTGCTTCAAGAACAGCTCGTATAGGGGTGTGTATTATTGTTCATTATAGCCCTACACTTCTTCTGAATTCTATCCTCCAATACCTCCTCAAAAGAGTCAAGATGGAGGCCAACAGCTGCACTTGCCTTCTTGATAAGTTTGTTGAGCTTATTAACGTCAGCTACTCGCACACTACTGCCCCAGCAAATGATAGCAAAAAAGATGGCGCTTGCTACAACGGACTGGTAGAACATCTCCAGCATTTTACTGCACACATTGAACGACCTGAGCTTCCGCAGAAAGTACAGTCTGCTCATTCCCTTCTTGTAAACCTTTTCTGTATGACACCTCCAATCAAGTTTACTGTCAAGGTGAACCCCCAAATATTTGTAGCTCTCAACCATCTCCACCTCCTGGCCTGCAATGGTGATCGGTAAGTAATCCTCCTTTTTCCTTCTATAACTCACCACCATCTCCTTGGTTTTCTTCACATTTAGTTCTAGACCGTTAGTCTGACACCAATCCACAAAGTCAGAAACCACACTTCTATATTCCTCCTCCCCCCGGTCCCCCACAATGCCCCCTACAATCACGGAGTCATCTGAGAATTTTTGGAGGTGACAAAAATCAGATTTATATTGAAAGTCAGCTGTATACAATGTGAAGAGGAAGGGTGACAGCACTGTACCCTGAGGGGCTCCAACACTGCTCCGTACACTGCCAGATACCACCTCCCCCATCCTTACAAACTGCGGCCAGTCCGTCAGGTAGTCACTTATCCAGTTCACCATCCCCTCATCTACCGCCATAGCAGTCAACTTATTACATAGTAAGAGTGGCTGTAGGGTATTGAAAGCACTAGAAAAGTCAAAGAACATGGCGCGCACTGCAAGAACGAATGCATTGTATGTAGCAGAGACACTACCGCATCATCCACCCCCAATCTCTGCTGGTACGCAAACTGCAGGGGGTCAGTGTAGGTCCTCACCCTCGGCACAAGTAGGCGAGTATTATTCTCTCCAAGGACTTCATAGCATGCGATGTTAAGGCCACTGGACGATAGTCGTGTAGGGAAGTTGGAAAAGTGGTCTTAGGATCTGGCACCAGGCAGGTGGTCTTCCACAGTTCTGGTACACCCTGTGATTGAAGGCTCCAGTTAAACAGGTGCTGGAAGACAGTACACAGTTGGTTTGCACATGCTCTGAGGACACGTGGGCTGAGGCCATCAGGCCCAGCTGCTTTGCCAATAACAAGTCTGCTAAACTGTCTTCTCATGTCGCTTTGGGAGACAGTGAAAGCAGGCAGCTTATCCCCCAATGTCAATGCTGCAGATCTTTTCCCGGATCCATCCCCCATTTCTGATGACACTGTGCTTGTGTTGGTGAATCTGTTGAAAAACTCGTTCATTTCATTAGCCCAGGGCAGATCCACTTCCCCATGCTCCGGCTTTCCCTTAAACCCAGTTAGCTGTTTCATGCCCGACCACACCTCCATGGAATTGTTCTCTGACTGTGAGATTTAACCTACATTAATTTTACTTTTATTGGTATCTATTTTTATTTTTGAAATTTACCAGTAGCTGCCTCATTTTCCACCCTAGGATTATACTCGAGTCGATAAGTTTTCCCAGTTTTTTGTGGAAAAATTTGGGGGGTCGGCTTATACTCGGGTCGGCTTATACTCGAGTATATACGATAAATAAAAAAATGACTGGATAGGTAAAATAATACTAGTCAATAATCACAAAGGATTAAACGTCCATAAATCAGACATAATTAAACTCCATGGGTGAAAAAATCATAAAAAAGAGGCATCGCTGATGGTCCTTGCTTGTGTGGCAATATTCATAAAGCCGACAGTAAAGATATCATCATAATCAAATCATTGTCGTCACTCAACCAGACAGGGGGTAAAAGGAGGCATATCCAGTGTGCATAGCAAATTCAAGAGGACGTCCAGATGTCACAACACATATACAAATAGCCAATGAATATATTAAAGACAAAACATCAGTTAAAGATCCAAATTACAGAAAAACCACAGAGCATACAACTGTAAAATAAGGTGGAAATATCTAATATATACTTACCTTGTAATGTCTTCACATCCTGTTCCATCCAGATGTGTCCGGATCCCAGAATTCCAAGCGGCGGTAGTTCACCGACCGCCATATTGGGACACTCAAGGGATGGGTGTCTCAATATGGAAACTGCTGGTGGTACCAGCCTTTTGCGCGGTACCAAAAGTGGAACACAGTCGCGCCACACACTCTGTATACGCCGTACGCACACTGAATATGCCGTACGCACCACACACACTGTATATGCCGTACGCACACACACACACTATATACGCCATACGCACCACACACACACTATACGCCGTACGCACCACACACACACACTGTATACGCCGTATGCACCACACACACACACACACACTGTATACGACGTACGCACCACACACACACTCTGTATATGCCGTACGCACCACATACACACACTGTATACACCGCAGGCACCACACACGTACTGTATACACCATACGCACCACACACACACTGTATACGCCATACGCACCACATACACACTCTGTTTATGCCGTACGCACCACACACACACTTTATACACCGTACACACACACTCTGTATATGCCGTATGCACCACCACACACACACACTCTGTATATGCCGTACGCACCACACATACACACACTGTATATGCCGTACGCAGCCTCTTGCGCAGTACCACCAGCGGAACACCGTCGGGAACACGCTGCCACCGGGATCAGCCAAATGATTCACTGACCACTGCCATCTTTGTACAGAAGGGGTGCATGCGCAGTTTTAACGTGAACGCCGCTATCTGTCTGCACAAAGATGGCGGCGGTCTGATTTACTGAAATTCACGCAGGCGCAGTGAATTATTCGGCTGATCCTGGCGGCAGATGCGCGACATGTATACAGGCAGAGGAGGCCGGTTACAACAAAGTTAATTTTAAAAATTGTCTGTGTCTGACCGTGTACGGCGCATACCACATTTCCTGGGCAGGGGAGGAAGCAAAAGACAATACTGACATTACAGCAGGGGATCACAGAGGATTCATTTTGTGAAGTAAAATATTTCACTGACTGTTTTTAACAGATATTTTACTTCACAAAATGTATCCTCTGCAACAGGAAGGGGAGAGACAGCAGACAAGGGGGGTAGCACATGGGGTAGACAGGTCAAAGAAGAGAGCACAGACGGGAGAAGTCAGCACATAGGGAAAGAAAGAGTGGATAGGTGGGTGAGCACATGGGGGAGAGATTCTCAAAGCTGCAAAGCCTGCCCCATCATGAGATTGCCGTCCTCCCGATGCGATAGCATCGGGCCTCCATCTAGTAAGTAAATAATAAAGGAAAGCCGGGAGTGGGTACAGGCAGGGACAGATCACAAAAAAGGAACAAAACTGAGTTTTTTTATCAAGGCCTCTCGGGGACATAGTGTCGAGGGTGACAATCCTCCTTTAAGCCACTGAAATTGGACCTGTGAAAGGCCCTGAAATGTCTTTGTAACGTTTTAAGTGTCAAAACATTAGACACTTCTTTGGCGGCGACAATAACGCGTACATGTTAACGAGTTCTAACCATTGTGTGCATGCTCTGTGACGTCATAGGTTGCAAGTTCACCCGTATGTGCACAATGTTGCGACGGTGGTGGACGAGGTGACCGGATGTGCGGAGTCTGGGGCGCATGCGCAGTAATCATCAGCGCTACATCAGCAGCACATATTTAAACCTGTGAGGCTGGAAATTCTATCAACCCCTTTGATAAAGCAGGTGGGCGAAACGCGCGTCAAGGGCTGTGAGGAGGGTAACAGCAGTTCTGACTGACTATGGGTAACCAGACATGATGTCTCCTGGATAGGCTTTATTACCTTATGCACTTTACTCTTTGAGCTTATCTCCCTTCTACTATTGATGGTGCACTGATGTATGCTGCCTTATTTAGATAATGGGACCAAGAGAAGCAGCACTATTTGATTTGTGTCTGTCTTCACTCCTTACCTACCTCCACTTCTCCTTTATATGCGTTCATTACACTATGGTACATGTTCTCTATTTTAATATTGTTTGTCATTTTTTGTATAAATACATTTGTCTAGTTGAAAATTTTCAGTGGTTTATGGCTTACTCCATTTGTCTGGTCTTGCCCATGTTGTAGAGGTTAGAGTCTGACTGATTAATTGAGTCTGTGGACAGGAGTCTTTTATAAAGGTGAATGTTATATTACGGTAGCTGAGGAGTGCAGGTAAAAAAGGAAATACACCAGAGCAGTTGGAATCTATGAGATTGCAGTACCCTGACTAACCACCACAACTAGAGGCAGCCGTGGAGCGTTCCTACGTTGGTCCTAGACGCCTCGTCACAGCCTGAGAAACTAACTACACCTAAAGATAGAAATAGGAAAGCTATCTGCCCCGGAGCAGAACCCCAAAGATAATAGAAAGCCCCCAAACATGTAATGGCGGTTAGACAAGAGGAAATACTGACACAGAAAGAAAATAGTATGAGCAAACGCTGGGGCCCAAACTATCTAAATAGAAAAGGATAGGAAGGGTACTTACTGCAATCTCAGAAAACCCTGAAAAACACCAACTCTACTAATTTCAAAATCACCTGAGATCACACGACCTCTACCACCTAAATTAGTTCTCTGGTGTAACAAAAACAAAACAGCAGCCACTGAAAAAAAACTGGAAAAAACAAAAGTACAAAACACAGTGGCTGGACTAAACTGAGAGGGCAAAAGCCCCCGGAGGGGACCCTGAAGGCCCCCACAGAAGTGCAGGACAAAATGCAAAAATATAGCAAAAACACAAAATAAGAAATTGTCTTATCTGATAGCAGGAGATGCAGACACGACACAGCAGGCTACAAGGGAAACTGGAAAGAAGGATTCAGACCAGAACAATTGATCACCGGCAACCCTGATGGGAAAATGACTCCCTTATAAAAGACCAATCAGTAACACCTGATTCCCAGTCCTCACAATCCTCACTAGTACCGCTTGTAACCACCAGAGGGAGCCTCTGCTCAGAACTCATCTCAAACCCATTCACAACAGTACCCCCCCCTTGAGGAGGGGTCACCGAACCCTCATTTGAGCAACCAGGTCGGTCAGGATGAGTTCTATGATACGCACGGATAAGTCTCCTAGCATGGATGTCCGAAGCAAACACCCAAGAATTGTCTTCCTGACCATAACCTCTCCATTTAACCAAATACTGGAGTCTTCGTCTAGAAAAACGAGAATCCAATATTTTCTCAACCACATACTCCAGATTGCCCTCAACCAAAACAGGGTCAGGAGGCACAGCAGCAGGAACCACTGGCTCAACAAACCTCTTCAACAAGGACTTGTGGAACACGTTATGGATCTTAAATGTCCCTGGAAGAAGCAAACGAAAAGAAACAGGATTAATAATCTCCATGATCTTATAAGGTCCAATGAACCTAGGTTTAAATTTAGGAGATGCTACTCTCATAGGAATATTCTTTGAGGACAACCAGACCAAGTCCCCCACTTTAAACCGAGGACCATCAGTCCTATGCCGGTTAGCAAACCGCTGGGCCTTCTCCTGAGAGAGGGACAACCTCTCCACTACCTGGTCCCAAATCTGCTGCATACGCTCAACAACAGAGTCAACACCTGGACAGACAGAAGCCTCCGTCTGTCCTGAAGAAAATCGAGGATGAAACCCAGAATTACAGAAAAACGGAGACATCAAAGTGGAAGAGCTAGCCCTATTATTAAGAGCAAACTCAGCCAAAGGCAAAAAAGAGACCCAGTCATCCTGATCAGCAGACACAAAGCATCTTAGATAAATCTCCAATGTCTGGTTTGTTCTCTCAGTTTGACCATTGGTCTGAGGATGAAATGCCGAGGAGAAAGACAATTGAACACCCAGTTTAGAACAAAAAGTCCTCCAAAATCTGGAAACAAAACTGGACTCCTCTGTCAGACACAATGTTCTCAGGAATGCCGTGTAAACGAACCACGTGCTGAAGGAACAATGGCCCCAATTCAGAGGAGGAAGGCAACTTAGGTAATGGCACAAGATGTATCATTTTGGAAAACCTATCACAAATTACCCAGATGGTGGTCATTCTCTGAGAAACAGGAAGATCGGAAATGAAATCCATAGAGATATGGGTCCATGGTCTCTTGGGCACAGGCAATGGCATCAACAAACCACTAGAGCGAGAGCAAGGCTTGGAGCGAGAGCAAGTCCCGCAGGACTGCACAAATTCCCTGACATCACGAGACAAGGTAGGCCACCAAAAGGACCCACTAACCAAGTCTCTGGTACCAAAAATTCCGGGATGCCCAGCCAATGCGGAACAATGAATCTCAGACATCACACTCTTTTTCCATTGGTCCGGGACAAACAATTTTCCAACAGGGCAGCGCTCGGGCCTATCCTCCTGACACCCCTCCAGAGCAAGTCTCAAATTGGGCGAGATGGCGGAAAGAACTACACCCTCCTTCAAAATAACAGAGGGATCAGATAGCTCAGGAGAGTCCGCAAGGAAACTCCTCGAGAGGGCATCCGCCTTAACATTCTTAGTGCCAGGAAGAAAGGAAACCACAAAATTAAAACGTGTGAAAAACAAGGCCCACCTGGCCTGTCTAGGATTGAGTCGCTTGGCAGATTCCAGATAGACCAGATTCTTATGGTCCGTAAGGACCACCACCTGATGTTTGGCTCCCTCCAGCCAATGTCTCCACTCTTCAAAAGCCCACTTCATGGCCAATAACTCCCGATTACCCACGTCATAATTACGTTCAGTAGGAGAAAATTTTCGAGAGAAAAAGGCACAAGGGTTACTTTTAGAGGTCTCTGGATCTTTTTGGGACAAAACGGCACCTGCCCCAATTTCAGAGGCATCAACCTCCACCTGAAATGGCAGAGAAACATCAGGCTGCCGTAGAACAGGAGCAGAAGTGAATCTCTGCTTAAGTTCCTGAAACGCAGAGACTGCCTCAGGAGGCCAATTCACCACATCAGAACCCTTTCTGGTCAAATCAGTTAATGGTTTAACAATAACCGAGAAATTACCAATAAATTTACGATAAAAATTGGCAAAACCCAAAAATCTCTGAAGAGCCTTTAATGAAGTAGGTTGGACCCAATCACAGATGGCCTGAACCTTGACCGGGTCCATTTCAATAACAGATGGGGACAAAATGAATCCCAGAAATGAGATCTTCTGTACGCCAAAAAGACACTTTGATCCCTTCACATACAGAGCATTCTCTCTCAAAATCTGGAATACAGTTCGAACATGTTTCACATGAGAGTCCCAGTCATTAGAAAAAATCAAGATATCATCCAAATAAACAATCAGAAACTTGTCCACAAAATCCCTGAAAATGTCATTCATGAAGGACTGGAAGACGGAAGGAGCATTAGTGAGCCCAAAGGGCATCACAAGGTACTCAAAATGCCCTTCAGGGGTGTTAAATGCCGTCTTCCATTCATCCCCGTGCTTAATGCGAATAAGGTTATACGCCCCCCTGAGGTCAAGCTTGGTAAACCAAGTAGCGTTTTTCACCCTGGAAAACAGGTCAGAAATCAAGGGTAACGGGTATTGATATTTCACAGTAATATTGTTCAAGAGACGATAATCAATACACGGCCTTAATGAACCATCTTTTTTGGCCACAAAGAAAAAACCGGCACCTAAGGGTGAAGAGGATGGTCTGATATGACCCTTCTCCAATGATTCCTTGATATAAGACCGCATAGCGTCATGTTCAGGTACAGACAAGTTAAAAAGGCGACCTTTAGGGAATTTACTACCTGGCACTAATTCAATAGCGCAGTCATAGCTCCTATGGGGAGGCAAGGATGCAGATTTACTTTCGCTAAACACATCAGAAAAATCAAACAAAAAGTCAGGAACATCCTCAGCCTGGGGGAGGCAGAAAAAACAGGAGTGTTGGCACTAACACATTGGCAGCCCCAACTGGTTACAGACACAGATTTCCAATCCAAAACAGGATTATGAGACTGTAACCAAGGGAAACCCAGCACTATAATGTCATGCAGATTATATAGAACCAAAAATTTGCAGCACTCCTGGTGATCAGGTTCAACCCTCATTATCACCTGAGTAGAGAACTGGGGTTTATTCTCAGCCAAAGGGGTAGAATCGATCCCCAGTAGGGGAATAGACTTCTGTAGGGGTATCAAGGGAAACCCACAACGTTTAGCAAAATCATAATCCATCAGGTTAATAGCTGCTCCAGAATCAACGAAAGCCTGAGCAGAAAATGAGGACAGAGAGCATATCAGAGTGACAGTTAATAAAAACTTAGTCTGAACACTACCCAAGACAACTGAGCGTGCAAAACGTCTTCCCCGCTTAGGGCAGACTGAAATAGCATGAGAGGCATCACCACAGTAGAAACATAACCCATTGCGCTTTCGAAACTCATGACGCTGTGCCCCAGACACCACTCTATCACACTGCATGGGCTCAACAGCTGGCTCACAAGGCAACACCACTCCACGCATACTTCTCCGCTCACGCAAACGTCTGTCAATTTGAATCGCTAATGACATAGAATCATTGAGACCAGAGGGGACAGGGAATCCCACCATAACATCCTTTACATTATCCGACAGACCCTTCCGGAAAAGGGCCGCCAAAGCGTCGTCATTCCATTTGGTCAGGACTGCCCACCTACGGAATCTCTGACAGTATAACTCAGCGTCATCAAGCCCCTGATTTAATGCCAACAAGGCTTTCTCAGCTTGATCAGTGACATTAGGCTCATCGTACAATAACCCCAAAGCCTGAAAAAATGCATCAACATCACTCAAAACAGGATCCCCAGGTATCAGGGAAAAAGCCCAATCCTGAGGATCGCCGCGCAGGAGAGAGATGATAATTTGAACCTGCTGCGCTGCGTTTCCTGAGGACTTAGATTTTAAGGCAAGAAACAATTTACAATTATTTTTGAAATTCTGAAACTTAGCTCGATCCCCTAAAAACAAATCTGGCATGGGGATCCTAGGTTCCACAACAGGCAACCTAGCAAGATAGATAGCAATACTCCGAATCTCAGTGGCAAGCTGATCCACACGGCCAGACAACTGTGCAAACTCCATTGGGAGAAAAGATCCTCCCCAGCACCCAGAGATACAGAGGGAAAAAAAAAAAAAAAAATGCAACAAACAGAAAAATATCTCTGACAACTTTTCTTCCTTCAAAATATTTTTTCCCTTCTGTGAGTACCATACAATTTTTATGGCCGGTGATACTGTTATATTACGGTAGCTGAGGAGTGCAGGTAAAAAAGGAAATACACCAGAGCAGTTGGAATCTATGAGATTGCAGTACCCTGACTAACCACCGCAACTAGAGGCAGCCGTGGAGCGTTCCTACGTTGGTCCTAGACGCCTCGTCACAGCCTGAGAAACTAACTACACCTAAAGATAGAAATAGGAAAGCTATCTGCCCCGGAGCAGAACCCCAAAGATAATAGAAAGCCCCCAAACATGTAATGGCGGTTAGACAAGAGGAAATACTGACACAGAAAGAAAATAGTATGAGCAAACGCTGGGGCCCAAACTATCTAAATAGAAAAGGATAGGAAGGGTACTTACTGCAATCTCAGAAAACCCTGAAAAACACCAACTCTACTAATTTCAAAATCACCTGAGATCACACGACCTCTACCACCTAAATTAGTTCTCTGGTGTAACAAAAACAAAACAGCAGCCACTGAAAAAAACTGGAAAAAACAAAAGTACAAAACACAGTGGCTGGACTAAACTGAGAGGGCAAAAGCCCCCGGAGGGGACCCTGAAGGCCCCCACAGAAGTGCAGGACAAAATGCAAAAATATAGCAAAAACACAAAATAAGAAATTGTCTTATCTGATAGCAGGAGATGCAGACACGACACAGCAGGCTACAAGGGAAACTGGAAAGAAGGATTCAGACCAGAACAATTGATCACCGGCAACCCTGATGGGAAAATGACTCCCTTATAAAAGACCAATCAGTAACACCTGATTCCCAGTCCTCACAATCCTCACTAGTACCGCTTGTAACCACCAGAGGGAGCCTCTGCTCAGAACTCATCTCAAACCCATTCACAACAGGTGAATATGTAAGACAGCTGTCTTTAATGCAGGTAATAAGTTGATTAGGAGCATCTAGCTGGTCTGTAGGAGCCAGAACTCTTAATGGTTGGTAGGGGATCAAATATTTATTTCTCACTGCAAAATGCAAATAAATTCATATAATTTATACAATATGATTTTCTGGATTTATTTTTTGATATTCTATCTCTCATGTTGAAATTAACCTACCCTAAAAATTTTAGACTGTTCATGTCTTTGTCAGTGGTCAAACTTACAAAATCAGCAAGGGATCAAATAATTATTTCCTTCACTGTGTACACACACACACATAATAACCCATGAGAGATTACCTGCCACCAATCATTTTACAAGCTGATTGGACAATTGTTACATATAGCGTATGACTTCGGGGTGCGGTTTGCAGAGCAAGAGGAAAAGAACTATTAAATTTTATCTTTAATCCAGAAAGATTGGCAGTGCTTAAAAAAAACAAAAAAAAAACAAGATGATGCAAAATGGGAACAATACAATATTTACAGTTACATAAAATAAAACTTACTAAATCTGAGACAAGTAAATTGGCTCACAGCTTAGCAGAGGGAGGTACTCCTTAGGAGAATGGACATAACCACATCAAGCTGTAACTTCCTGAACTGACCATTGATCCAGATCCAGGTTTTGCTTTTTATTAGCCCCTAAACTATGCCCACACACCTCCCCTTGATGACCTCATGGGGTCAAATTGTGGGATGCTCTCATCTGTCACGGGGCAGTTGAAGGAATTCAGGGGACGAGGAACCTGGGCCCCTGAACTACCCCTAAAGCTAAGGGAGGACCTGTCTTTCCTTAACTTGGGGGTACGCTTAAAGGTAGCGAGGCCCAAGTCACCGACCTGTCCCTGTCTCCTGTTTAGCCCTGAGCTAAACCCACCAACCCCATTCCCCAGGAGGTGAGACAGGGAATAATGTGAATAACACAAAACAACCAAAGGAAAGACAGACACCTAGGGGTTAAATCAACTAAACAAAAACACTTAGCTTTTTCTGCTGTAATGCTCCACACAGCAGAGTTATAAGGCACCAGATGAGGGAAGCAACTGAAGTACGACTGCTCTCAGCAGCACCTGGCTCCAGCTTGGTTGGTTTCCAAAGGAAGCAATATTACCAACACCAGCTGAGGCCTAATGTGGCCTTTTAAAGGATCATAGGAGTGGACTCCACCTTTCTCCTGACAAGTCAAGCAATGCAATTACACCAGCAGCCAAAAACTGAGATTAACCCCCATTGACCAGACAGGAAAAAGGTTTCAACATGCAGAGAGAGATCCCCGGCATTAGACATTGCTGTCGTGATCTTACCATTACATAGACCCCAAATATGACAGATGAAGCATCATCAGGCCATTAGTCATTTGGAGGGATTCCAGTGGCCCCACAGCGATGAGTGCTTCACGATGGTCCCTTTGCTACGAAGCTAAAAATATATATCTCAGAAATATTAGATCAACACAAACCACAGTATTCATATCTGACCAACGGAGACACCACAGTTGGAGGGATTCTTTCATAATAGCTGCTTCTGCCTCTTGCATCACAAATCTTAGACTCTATTCCTGTTTCCCACAATAGATATCTTGTTTTAATCACCACAGCACTGCAGGGGATCACTGCTTCATAGGAGATTTTAATTAGTTTTTGTCACTTAGCTATACGTAATTTACTCTTCCCATATGTTAAACATGTGATCCTACTCCCAAAAGGGGTTTAGCTTGTCATCTTTCTCCTAGAGGTTTTATAGATCTTAATTTTTCTATGACAAAGTTGATGAGAGATGTTTCCATTTTCTGTGTTAGTTGATAAACTGCATTCCTAGATGCCATCCAGCAGAAAAGTCACTGTCTTGGTGACCTGTACCTGACTGGAGAGTGGACATTGCAATGCTCCCTGCTTTTTAAAGGGGCCGTGCGTGCTTCTGAAAATGCCCCCAGCCAACTGCTGGGAGACATTGTGTATTTAAGACAACTTACCTAAATGGGAAGTCCCTTAGCAACATTAGTATCAGAGAGTTTCCTGTTACCCAGTTGTAAGGTCCCTGCACCTGTGCACTCTGAATCTGATCTTGTCCATTCCATTTACCTAACCCTGTCCTCCCATCTGCATCTAATCCTGTCCATCCTGCTGTACCTTTACCTGAACCTGTTCTGCCTGTGCCTAGCCCTGTTCCTGATCCATCTGAACCTGCACCTGTGAACCTACAACTGTGATCCTGTACTTGTGGCTATCCCGTGTTCCTGTACCTGTCCTGCCTGTGCCTGATTCCACATCTGCTTACCAAACGTCTCCCTTTTGCTAACCAGTTACTGACCAGTACTTCTTCCCTGCTCCTTTGGGGGGGTAGGTTGCAATGGCTCCGGGGTCTATCCTTGAGTAGAACCCAGCGTCCACCTGGGCTCAAGTCTAACCACACTTGAAGAATCAGGTGTAAGCTTAGTTACATACCTGCAGACTCTCGCCGGACTGTGGCAGAGTGGTTCACAACCACGTGCGTAACAGAGCGTTTTCCCAGATAGAGCAAAGAGCCATCCTATGTGCAACCCGATTTCCTGCAATAAGAAAATAGGAAAATTGCATTTTATAGAATTGGGAACACAGCAAAAATCATCAAACATCAAACAGAATACGGTAATTCTCAAATTTGACAGAAAGGAAGATACTAGATAGCCTTAATTATTAGAACAGTGTATTGAAGAAGGACTGTAACAGAGATATGGTTGAAAGTTCTAGATAGGATACTGTAGAGTTGTGAAGGACCAGCAAGGACAAAATTCTGCCCAGAAACAATGGTATTTTTTTCAGTCCTTATGGATGAGTAAACAAGTCTTTGAAATTTGGTGAAATTTAGTTAAGACTCCTGAAAAGTCGAGAAAAGTCAATTGTATCTACCAATGTAAATTGGAATGGAGTTGACCTTACACTTGATGAACCAAAGACTAGACTGAAGTCAAGATGATCAATGATGGACTTTGACTTAACATCTCAGAAGTCTTTTAGCAAAACCAAAGTTCAGCAATGTGTTTGCTCATCCATGACAAGCGAAAAGGATCATACTGAAGCTTTATGTAATTTTGGACATACCATTACAGAAGATGGTGGTACATAAATGAAAGAAGAAGACTGGTCACGTGGAGGATACACACAATGATGGAAGAACTTGGAAATCCAAGTTCAAGACAGGACATCCCGAGGGAACACTATATGGCGTAGAAATCAACTTTTCTGGACTCATTACTGATAAAACTAGGAGTACGTTATAAATGTGTCAATGGAGTGGGTGTGAGCACACAGCATCCCATTCACCCAGCTGCTGAGAAATCTTGCAGTGGGCAGGAAATAATAAGAGACTGAGGTGGCACCTGGAATGTGATTTCACTGAAATTACTGTCAGATAAAAATACACCATTAATCAAGCTGTAGCTGTTACCAGCCAAGGTGCAAGGATGAATGCAGAGTATGGAGGAGGATACAGAAAGGTTAGAGCTACGTGGGGAGGATGGGTGGTCCTGCCTTGGGACAATAGCCCACCAATTAAACTCCCAGAGAGAGCTTGTCAGTAAAAAGGTATTCACTCTGTCACTATGTACTGATAATAATCAGTTATTATACTGTAGAACACAGCATCCGTTATAACTACACATACTGCAGACAAAGGGAATATTGTAATGATGTGACGGTGGCCGCTTCCCGCTATGGTCCCTGCATGAAAAGTACACGACAAACAGGTGCAAAGTCGGAGACTAATGGCATGGAAGTCCTACAGGTGCCATCAGTTATTGGATAATAGGACCAACAAAAATTTGTATTAGACAAAGGGAATTAGAATTGCAAAACGTTATTGAAACATACAGGTTAACGGAAATGGCTACACAATAGTCCAATCCAGCAACTGAGAAGATTCCCAGGAGAGGCTGATGTACCAAAATTATTCAACAAGGAAGGCACAAAATAAATATTTTTTGGGTTGGCACAAATGGGTCATTAATACTTACCACAAAGAGCACCTGGGGGACTTTTTATGCTAGAAGGCTCTCAGGGGGTATTATTCTATGGTTATGAAGCACAATGGCTGCCTTACCCCTAGCGCTCTGCCATTAGGTAAAACACATGAAGCTGCATGAGCCGATCACCAGCTAATATCTGTGAATGCAAAAATATAAGGAACTATTGAGTGCAAGGAGTGTAGAGTACTGTTGAATAAAGGGAAAAGATTCTGAGGAAAATATAGGGAAGAGGAAATGGAGAATAATTAGATTAGTGAACAAAATAATGTGTTTTATGGGCATTGTTAAAATTGTGGATACTGATAATTGACCTGATATTTGAGGTAATGCATTCCAGAGACCTGCCACAGAATGAGAATAGTCATGTGCGGTCCAGATTACGGAGGATGTTAGCCTTATATCATTAACAGAATGGAAAGGATGGGTAGCGTGGTAGGACAGATGAGCATGAGATGTAGTGTGGTGCACAACTGTGAAGAGTATGGATCGGGTGGTAAGAAGAGATGAAGGAGAAGATGTAGGGTGGTGCAGCACTGTGGAGGGGATGAGGGAGAAGATATAGGATGCTACAACAGAGGAAATGTGTAAGATGGTAGAGACAGGTAAGGGCAGCGATGTAGGGTGGTGCAGCACTGGAGGGAATGAGAGGGGTGGTAGACTGAGTTGATGAGGAGCTATATGGTAGTACAGCACTATGGAGAGCTTAGTGGTTGACAGCTATAAATTTATAAATTTATGTTGCATTTTGCAGTAGATGGTTAACTAGTGCAATGACTGGCAGAAAAGGGAGGTGTGACACTAGTCACAGCCCACAGACAGGCCATGAGTCAGCAAAATCAAAGTTTGCCGATAATACCAAAAGAGCACGTAGTAGACCAGGGTAAAATACAAAGTCATAAGTCAGGTCAAATTCCAGGTTCAGAATACTAGAGAAATAGCGGATAAGCTAACGGGCAATAACAAACGGGTAGTCAGAACACGGTTCAAAGGTCAGCAGCAGAAGATCAGAACTTACAGCACAGGGATCAAGTGAACACATACTAGAGAGCACAAGCTTAGAATAAGCTTTTGACTAGCAGTGATTTGGGCCAGACAGCTCACCTAAATAGCCGGGCAATTACCAAGAACAGAGAGCACCTGTGGAAGTCTCTGCACCTCCCTGTCAGATAGGTCAACCGAGCTGTCAAAGCACTGACAGCTCAGCACAGGATAGGATGACAGCTGTCCATCACTGAGTCCCACACACTCTGTGGAATAGTGACAGTACTCAGTCTTTAAGGGGGGGAGGCACTAGACCCCGAGGTTTCTAAGGAAACCTACGATGAAAAGCTCCAACCAGCCTTCACCGAATGAGGTGGAACCCAGGGTCTCTCCTTGCGTCCGTATGCCCTTCAGTGAACAAGATATTGGAGAGATTTTCGGACTGTCTGATAATTCACGATCCTTGTACTCCAAACCTCCACCAACAGAGACAAGGTCAGGGGGACCAACAGGAGGAGGAGGGGAAGAGATAGACAACCCAGAAGGAACAAACTTTAACAGGAATCTGTGAAAAACATTCGCGACACGAAGGGACTGAGGAAGCTTTAATCTAAAGGCAACTGGCTTTACTACCTCCAAAATCTCATAAGGGCCAATGAATTTCGGGCCCAACTTTGCCAAATGGAGAGCTTTAGTCCATTTGGCATTAGGAAAAAGATTTATAGCACTATTGTAAGGACGATGAGGAGGTAGCATCTCAGCCTCTTTCTCCAAGAGCACATCTCCGAAGTCATTCAGGTAAGCCGGCAGACCTCCAGACTAATGAGGCACACCAGGAGTTCGGTTGCCACAATAGCCTTGCCTCCCTCCAGGAGTAATGTCATGCCTGGAAGCAAAGAAGGAATCCCCTTAACAGGTAGTTTCAGCATACAACACAGTTCCTGCTCCAGGCCTGCAGAGGGAGCTCTAACCCGACTTCAGGAGAGCTACTCTCTGGTCAGAAGCTGGAAGTGAGTAGTTAGTTAGTGCCTGAGCGAGGTTGAGACAGGACATGTGGAGAAGAGCTGGGGGACAGGAGCTATAGATGAGCTCACCCGCAGGCTTGAGCACCAGAGACCGGGCCCCGGAGCCTGAGGCTGTGTGGGTACTAAAGCCCCAACCACAGAATCCGGAGGGCAGAAGACTGCAGATCCTCTGTCCCCTACTGATACTCGATGACACAGCAGCACGTATGAGCCAGAGACGCCAGATAGGAGCGATCCCTGAAGCAGGCTACAGTTGCCTGTCATGCGAGTGGAGTTCTACCTAAGTAGCAGACAGAGAGAGGAACTTGAATAGAGTCTACAGCAGAAAGTACCTCAGAGAATAGCGCTAGAAAGGAGGCCTCACAACCCACCTGAATAAGGAGATTCCCAAATTGCTTTCAGACTGGCTGACTCCAGAACCATCTGTAACCTGAGTCCCGGACTATACCTGCACAGCTCAGTAAACGGTAAAGGAAACTGCACTCTGTTGTGTCTTCTGAATCTTTCCTGTGTCACCTGCCCTGCACCACATTCACCTCCAACATTATCTTTAATATCCTAACTGCCCTGGGACATAGTCCTGCCTGTGGAGGGCTGAACCAACTCTGCTACATCAACAACTGTCCCAGTGGACTGAATCTGCATTGTCGGCTAACATCTTTATTGCAGAGTACCACAGGTGGCTTCACGAACATTTTATTACAAATTCTTTATTTTCCCTTTTTCATCATCATCCCCTTTTATTGGACACCCAGGGCCACGGACTGGGTCACTGCTGCTGTGACACTGCTCCTTTAAGAAGCGGCCCAGTACTGAATATCCCCACTGCCCTGGCGGGCGATCCACTAGCGGAGCAAATTTGTGCACAGCCAAGATATTCCTTATGACAGTAGGAACTCCATTTAACAATATCCGACACCAATCAATAACAGGATTATGGATATGCAGTCATGGAAATCCCAACACCAACCCAGCAGATAAATTATCCAACTCATAGCAGGAGATGAACTCAGAGTGAAGAGTTCCCATTCTAAGTGTGAGTTCCTCTGTTACCAGCTGGACTAAGTTCTGAAATATCAGTGTCCTGTCAATTGCTACAATTTGAATGGGTCTACTCAATCTAACTGTCCTATTCTAATTTAAGAACCCGTCCAGAATCAATGAAAGCCACAGTCCATGAAAGCAAGAGCAGATAATCACAGGTTCTGAAAACAAAGTTTCACATTCAGAAATACTTTATCTGAGAAGCAAAAGGCTACTTGGAAGTATGGGTGACCTCCTCGAATATCACCCAGACTTAGATGTTTCCCGACGGCTTGCTGGCTTGAAGGCATATCGAGCAGTCTTTGAAAAAATATCCAGCACAACCACAATAAAGGCAAAGTCCAAGATCACGCCGATGCCTTCTCTCCACAACCTGAGAGTGGGCTGCTGTTAGAATCTATTCAGTTTGAACATCCGCCATCTTGTTGTGGTTTCTGGCTGCTGGTCTTTTTTCCCTGGTGTTGTGCTTGTCATTGGTCTGGTGATTATATCACCCTTTATTACCCTGCACCTGCCTCCCAGTCCTTGCTGGACATCAGTGTTAATCCGCTTGAGTTCTGGCTTGGAGTCTTGATAGCTTTGTGCTATACTTTGTGCAGTTCTGGGAACTCTAGTTCTGCCTGCTTAGTCTTTTTGTTTTTTCCTTTTGTTTCTGCAGCTTCCTCTATTTCCCTGCTAGGAGGTTAACCAGTGTTTTGTTCCCAGTCCCTAGATCTTTTAGGGATTCCCTTCCCCCACCTTCAGGTCTTCGCTTGAGTCTAGACTAGGATCGCCGGTGGGTCTATTCGCAAGGAATAGGTCGCCTGCTCCATTATGGGGATCGAGTCTAGTCCTAGTGCAGGGTCAGATATCCCCCCGCTCTATTCCTGAGTTGCAGACCCATAAAAGTATGTCCAGCCAGCACATATAAAAAAAAAATAAAAGAAACCCCTGATGAAAGGCCCAGACCAACTGATCAGCCCTTACAGAATGAGCTGGTATCCAGGACCGTTCCTCAGGTACGTACAACCTTCCAATGTACCAGATATTGAAGGAAATTCTAGACCATTCGGGAATCAATGATCCTTTGTACCTCATATTCCAAGCTTCCCTCAATAGACACCAGAGATGGCGGAGGGTGAGGAAGACAGAGCAGGGGAATAAACTCCTTCAACAACGACTTGTGGAACACATTAGGAATACGGAAAGACCGAGGTAGTTTTAATCGGAAGGCAACTGGATTGACCACCTCCAGAATTTCATACGGACCAATGAATCTAGGACCCAGCTTCAGTGAGGGCATCTTCAATCTAATATTCTTGGAAGATAGACATACCTTATCTCCTACTTTGAAGACGGCCCCTGACGAGCGCCTCCTATTAGCCTTCCGCTTCTGCCAATGCTGAGCCACTCCAATGTTCTTTTTACCCTCCCTCCAGACATCCCCTAGTTCTTGAATGGCGACATCCACCCCAGGGCACCCAGAACTTATCCTGGAGAACTCACCAAAATGAGGATGAAACCCCAAATTACATAAAAACTGCAATGTCCCCGTGGGCTGATTAACCCGACTGTTAAAGGCAAACTCAGCCAGAGGAAGAAATGAACAATTCTCCCACTGATCGTGACAAAACATCTTAAAATTTGCTCCAAAGACTGATTTGTCCTCTCTGTCTGACCATTAGTTTAAAGGTGATAAGCAAAGGACAAATCAATCCCCAATTTTCTGCAGAAAGAATTCCAAAATCTAGAGATAAATTGTACACCTCTATCAGATACAATATTTAGAGGAATCCCATGCAATCGTACCATATGAATAATAAAAAGTTTGGAGAGAGTTCCAGCTTTGGGTAACCCAGATAATGGGACAAAGTAAGCTTGTTTGCTGAAGCGATTGACTACCACCCAAATAGCAGTCATCCCTCCAGACAGTGGTAAATCTGAAATGAAATCCATGGACAAATAAGTCCATGGTCTTTCCAGAATTGGCAAAGGAGCCAATTCCCCAGCCGGCTGGCCATGCCGTACCTTGGCGCGTGAGCAAGTTTCACAAGCTGACACAAAATCTCTAATATCCTTATGCATAGCAGACCACCAAAAGTGTCTAGCAACTGTCTTCTGGGTGGCAGTGACCCCAGGATGACCACTTAACACAGAATCATGGAATTCTTGAAAAGGCGTAATTTGAGATAAACAGGGACAAACAGCTTGCATTCAGGTGTATTGGAAGGAGCCAAGGACTGAGCAGTACGGATTTCAGCTTCCAGCTCCAAGGACACCACATCAACAACAATGCCCTGAGGAAGAATGGAGATTGGAGGTTCTGGAGAAGACACAGAATCAAGACTATGAGAAAGGCATTCGCCTCACGTTTTTAGACCCTTGTCTTAACTTAATAGAAAAATTAAATCGGGAAAAAAATAAAGACCATTGGGCCTGTCTAGGTGTCAACCGCTTGGCAGATTCAGTGTAAGCTAGATTTTTGTGATCAGTCACCACGGTGACTGGATGAACAGCTCCTTCCAAAAAATGCCTCCATTCTTCAAACGCAAACTTGACTGCCGGTAACTCTCGACATCATAGTTTCTTTCAGCAGGAGAAAATTTTTTAGAGAAGGCACATGGTCGCAGGTTAAAGTCTCATCTGCCTCCACAATGAACGGCCTCTGGAGGTCTAGTTGAACAAGAACAGTAGCAGACATAAAACATTTCTTCAAATTTTCAAAAGCCCCAACCGCTTCTGGCGACCAAACCCTTAGCTCCGCCCCTCTATGAGTGAGGTCCGTAAGAGGCTTGATGGACTGAGAAAATCCTCTAATAAATTTTCTGTAATAATTTGCGAACCCTAAAAAACACTGCAGAGCCTTGAGGTCGCTGGGTTGAACCCAATCGATGATGGCCTGAACTTTCCCAGGATCCATCTTAAACCCGGAGGCTGACAAAATGAAACCCAAGAATGATATTTCTTCTTTGAATAGGGCTTTCTAGCTTAACTGTCCCTAATTCTAACTTCAGAACAAGTCTCGAATCAATGAAATTAGCCGCAGATCTGCAGTCAATAAAGGCAAATATTATCAGACACTGATTTTGAAAACGAAGTTCAGCATTCAACAACAGTTTATCGAGGAGTGAAAGGGTACCTGTAAGTCTGAGTGACCTCCTCAACAATCACCCAGACTTAGGCGTTTCCCGACGGCTTGTTTGCTGCAGTTCGTGCCAAGCAATCCTTTAACAAATGTCCAGCTCAGCCACAATAGAGACAAAGTCCGAGTTCCCGACGGCGTCTCCTCTCATTAATCCTTGATCTGGCAGCAACGACCTCCATAAGTTCCACCTCAGGTGAATGAACCGGGCTAGTTAAACAAAATGGAACCTCTTGTTGGACCTCACGTCTCTCCCGTATCCTCCGATCCATGCGGATAGCCTGAGTCATGGAATCCAGCAAACAACCAAGTGTAGCAAATACAGTCAGAGCGTCCTTTACAGACTCTGAAAGACCCTGAGGAATTGGCATCTGAGAGCTGCGTCATTCCACAGGAACTCAGTACAATAGTCTTCTGCTGTGCGGTTCCCCTGTGTCAGGTTCACGATCCTTGTCTCTGCCACCTTGACCCTGTCAGGTTCGTCACAGATCTGTCCTAATGCATCAAAAAAGGCGTCCACAGAAAGACGTTCAGGAGCAAGCAAAGGTAGAGAAAATGCCCAGGTTTGAGGATCCACCCCCCCCCCCCCCCGCAAAAGTGACATTATAATTTCCACCTGCTGTGACTCATTCCCTGATGACCGAGGGCGCAAGTAAACAATAATTTACAACTCCCCTTGAAAATTCTGAACTGGTCTTTTTCCCCTGAAAATTTGTCAGGGAGTGCTATAACGGGTTTAGGGGCTCAAAGATATGTTAGATGGTTCAGAAGTTATGACAGCGGTCTGAGGAGAGAGATTCTGAGGGGCAGTAAAAGTACCAGAAATCTGGCCCTGTAAACTGAGCCTGTGAAGAAGCCAGTTTGTGTTGTTCCAAGCCATATCTTCGACTAACTGAGTCAGATTCGCCACCTTATCACACAAAGTACGTAACGGATCCAGGTAGGAAAAAAGAAAAAATGTATGGTCAATCGTAATGTGACGCAACTCACTATAATAATAGTCCCAGAAGTGGAGAGATAGACTATAATAACAGATAATGATATAATATACACTACTTACTGAATAAGTAAAGGGAGGGCAAACGATCCAAGGTCAGGTCTAGGAAATGGCGCAGTACAATAGGGGTAGTCAGAGACGAAATCCAATACATGAGCCGAGGTCAGGAAAACCAGAAGATAAGATAGTTTACAGTGAACAGGCACAAGAGAAGTTGGGTCACAGGCAAAGAGTCTAAGTCCGGAAAAGGGAATAAAGTCAGGCAGGTCAGGCACAGTGCACAGAGGGCTCAGTCTTACACAGGTAGCAGCAAGTGTACGATTGACACTGAATGGAGGCGCTAGCATGCTTAAGTAGAGGACTAATCAAGGGAAGTGAACACAGATGATTGTAGCACAGACCCAGCACAACCAAAACAGACTGACAACCTCCACACAATAATAACCTAGCTGACAAGAATAGTGTGGAGATCGTGACACTGACAGCTCAGCATGCCCCAGCACAGGATAAGATGACAGAGCTCTCTATCACTGATGGATATAAGTGTACAATTCTGCAGTTCCTGGCCTTATACAGTGAATTCTAGTGTTCATGTCCTGATGTCTTGTGATCACTGCTCATGCTCCACAAACCACGAGACTGTGCTCATGCTCCACAAACCACGAGACTAAAGGGAGATTCAGAACGCTCATGGTCTGTTGATGAAGCTCAGAAAAGTACATCTTATTTGCTGTGCAAGCCTGGGAATCAGATATAATGCCATAGCTAGTGTCCTGTGTTGGAGCGCCCCTTTAAATAGTTCATGCTACTAACAGAACAAAAAGAGGAAAAGCCAAATTCTCCGTAAATGTTCTTTCACATCCCATTACAGATGGCAATAACTGAATTCTACAAATGTCAGACAGCCTTTATAAGAAAGGATAATAATGAGATGCAATACATTCCATTTTTACATGTGCCCTCATCAACAAAAAAACATTCAATTTTCTCTTCATTGCCCTCCTGTCTATGACTATGACATTGGATTTATGGGGTCTGACAATCAGCTATTATACCCGTATGTCTACAGTAGGAAATCAACAAAGTGCTTTTCAGATGCTATTACCGCACATTCATAGTCTGAAATAAGGCCAATTGCCAATCAAATTCTTTATTTTTTATTTTTAAGGAGGAAAATAATTGCTGGTAGAACATATTTGGAATGTGCAGGATCTGAGATCTGCCAGGAAGCGATGGAGGCCATGTTACCTGACTTGCATGTGATACGGTTTATATCCAAGCCTACAGCTTGCACACGTAAAGGGAATCTATCAGCAGGTGTTTTCTATGTAATCTGAGAGCAGCCTGAAGTAAGGCAGAGGCCCTGATTCCAGCAATGTGTCGCTTACTGGCTGCTAGTGCAGATTTGTTAAAATCACAGTTTTCTCTGCTGCAGATATGCAGAGCTCGGAATGCTGATCTGTATATAACCCCACCCACACCACTGATTGGCAGCTTTTAGTGTTCCCTGTGCATAGGCAGAAAACTGCTAATCAGTGATGTTGCAATAGATTTAGGGACATAAAGGCTACACACACACAAGCATTCTGGATAATTAGGACACTGCACCTATTCAAATAAATTGCTATAAGATTCTGAGATACGACCAGGGCATCTTACCTGAATACGATTTTTTATTACTCCACCCTGGAACATTTAGGATAATTTTTAAGTAGGGGAAAGCCCATTTAAAGTATTACTACATCACTCTATAACAGTATCACATTGAGCTAACAATACTGACCTATGGCATCAAATTAGAGTATCAAAATAGAAGATTAAAAGGGTGAAGGTATAGTTCACAGATGTTCTATAAATAGTCACTGCGAACAGGTCTGATCATTCCGTTACTCTGGGATTATGAGTCCAGACAACACAAAGAATTCATATTCTGAAATTTGTTTCCCCAGACAACAGAGATTCCCCACACATTGATACTCGCAGAGTGCACACTGTACATAAACAATAAGATACCCTCATAGTATCCTCACAGTGCACCCTTCACATGAATGTGCCAACATTGCCCCTAACATACTAATTGTGATGACCCACAACTGTGCTCCCTACATACATTATGATGCCCCTACAGTACCCCCATACTGATGGACCCCATATTATCCCCTATTCACTCTATGATGGCCCCACTCTGCTCTCACATACTATCATGTCACCACCATAACCCCTCTACATATTATGATGCAACCACTGTGATCACTCCCACACAAACTATGATGTCCCTACTAACTATAGTGTCCTCAAAGTGCTCCCCAACACCCTCATTGTGATGGCCCTACAGTACCCTCCACACATTCACTGTGATGGCCCTACAGTACCTTCCACACACTCACTGTAATTCCCCTACAGTATGTTCCACACACTCACTGTGATGCCCTTACATTACCCTCCACACGCTCACTGTGATGCCCCTACAGTACCCTCCACACATTCAATGTGATGCTCCTACAGTATGTCCCACAAACTCACTGTGATGCCCCTACAGTACCCTCCACACACTCACTGTGATGCCCCTACAGTACCCTCCACACATTCACTGTGATGCCCCTACGGTATGTTCGACACACTCACTGTGATGACCCCACAGTACCCTCCAAACACTCACTGGGATGTCCCTATAGTGCACTCTACACACTCACCGTGATGACCCAACAGTACCATCCACAAACTCACTGTGATGCTCCTACAGTATGTTCCACACACTCACTGTGATGCCCCTTCAGTACCCTTCACACTCTCACTGGGATGCCCTTGCAGTGCCCTCCACACACTCACTGTGATGCCACTATTGTGCCCTCCACACACTCACTGTAATGCCCTACAGTACAATTAACAAACTCACTGTGATGCCCTACAATACCCCCACACCCTCACTGGGATGCCCCTCCAGTAACCTCCACACATTCACTTGTGATGCCCTACAGTACCCTCCACACCTTCACTGGGATGCCCCTAAAGTACCCTCCACACCCTCACTGGGATGCCCTATAGTGCCTTTCACACAGTCACTGTGATGCCCCTACAGTACCATCCTGAAACTCACTGTAATACTCCTACAGTATATTCCATATATTCCACATACTAACTGTGATCTCCCTACAGTACCCTTCACACACTCACTGAGATGTTCCTAAAGTATCCTCCACAGATTAACTGTGATGCCCTATAGTGCACTCCAGTCACTGTGATGACCAACAGTACCATCCACAAACTCACTGTGATGCTCCTACAGTATAATCCACACACTCACTGTGATGCCCTCCGCAGTTCCCTCCACACACTCACTGTGATGCCCCTACAGTATTTTCACACATTCACTGTGATGCCCCTACATACCCTCCACACCTTCAATGGAATCCCCTACAGTACCCTTCACACTCTCACTGGGATGCCCTTGCAGTGCCCTCCACACACTCACTGTGATGCCACTATTGTGCCCTCCACACACTCACTGTAATGCCCTACAGTACAATTAACAAACTCACTGTGATGCCCTACAATACCCCCCACACCCTCACTGGGATGCCCCTCCAGTACCCTCCACACATTCACTGTGATGCCCTACAGTACCCTCCACACCTTCACTGGATGCCCTAAAGTACCCTCCACACCCTCACTGGGATGCCCTATAGTGCCTTTCACGCAGTCACTGTGATGCCCCTACAGTACCATCCTGAAACTCACTGTAATACTCCTACAGTATATTCCATATATTCCACATACTAACTGTGATCTCCCTACAGTACCCTCCACACACTCACTGAGATTTCCTAAAGTATCCTCCACAGATTCACTGTGATGCCCCTATAGTGCACTCCATCACTGTGATGACCCAACAGTACATCCACAAACTCACTGTGATGCTCCTACAGTATAATCCACACACTCACTGTGATGCCCTCGCAGTTCCCTCCACACACTCACTGTGATGCCCCTACAGTATTTTCCACACATTCACTGTGATGCCCCTACAGTACCCTCCACACCTTCAATGGAATCCCCCTACAGTACCCTTCACACTCTCACTGGGATGCCCCTGCAGTGCCCTCCACACACTCACTGTGATGCCTTTACAGTACCCTCCACACACTCACTGTCATGCCCCAATTGTGCCCTCCACACAACTCAGTCTGATGACCCTACAGTTCAATCTACAAACTCACTGTGATGCCCCCACATATGTTCCACACACTCACGGTGATGCCCCCGCCCCGCCCGCGAACACATTCACTGTGATGCCCCTACAGTACCATCCACAAACTCACTGTGATGCCCCTATAGTGCCCTCCACACACTCACTGTGATGCCCCTACAGTACCATCCACAAACAGACTGTGATGCCCCTACAGTATGTTCCACACACTCACTGTGATACTCCTACAGTATGTAGTAAGTGTCAGTGCCGTATGGAACAAATGTACAGTATACAGATACCCAACGTTTCGGCCCTTCCCGGACCTTAATCATGGGTAACTAGAAGAAATAAATAAAGAACAAAAAACAGTATGAGACATATATTACAATGACAGAGTTACAATTCTATATACAATATGTACAATTCAATGAAGTGGATTGAATAGTATATGGATATTGGCTAATATCAGATTTAATATTCTTCATCCAGATAAATGAATCTAGGTAGGGGTACAACTCTGTAAAAATACAACTTAGGAGCATGGAGCCAATTGTCATATATAACAAATTATGAAGGGCACAATCATATAATGAACAAGGGGACTATATATTAATTTACCTTAATAGTACAAGTATACGATATTTCTATCGTATACTTGTACTATAAGGTAAATTAATATATAGTCCCCTGTTCATTATATGATTGTGCCCTTCATAATTGTTATATATGACAATTGGCTCCATGCTCCTAAGTTGTATTTTTACAGAGTTGTACCCCTACCTAGATTCATTTATCTGGATGAAGAATATATAAATCTGATATTAGCCAATATCCATATACTATTCAATCCACTTCATTGAATTGTACATATTGTATATAGAATTGTAACTCTGTCATTGTATATATGTCTCATACTGTTTTTTGTTCTTTATTTATTTCTTCTAGTTACCATGATTAAGGTCCGGGAAGGGCCGAAACGTTGGGTATCTGTATACTGGTACAATTGTTCCATACGGCACTGACACTTTTTTCTCTTTGGATTGGAGATTGTATAATAAAAAACCTGTTTTTGCATGATTACTAGTCTCTGTGTGCGGTGAATCCTATTCTACTTAGTTTATTGGTACCCTTTTGGTCCAATTCAACAGCACCTAATTTTCTATACCCTGAGTGCAAAACCATCTAACTACATTACTCCCACAGTATGTTCTACAAATTCACTATGATGCCCCTACACTACCTCCGCATCTTTTTGGGATGCCTTTCAGTACCCCCACCCTCACTGTGAGAACCCTTTTTGCCCCCCCACAGACCACTGTGATGACCCTCGTACCATCCACAAACCACTGTGTGCCCCTCAGTAATTCCCCCACACTCAAGGGGGCCCCCAC
>JARQOD010000001.1:513706135-513729138 GCA_033576555.1 Oophaga sylvatica
ACTGAGCGCTCAAAACGTCTTCCCCGCTTAGGGCAGACGGAAATAGCATGAGAGGCGTCACCACAGTAGAAACATAACCCATTGCGCTTTCGAAACTCATGACGCTGTGCCCCAGAAGTCACTCATCACACTGCATGGGCTCAGGAGCTGGCCCACAAGGCAACACCATCTCACACATACCTCTGCGCTCACGCAAACGTCTGTCAATTTGAATAGCCAAAGACAGAGAATCATTGAGACCACAGGGAACAGGGAATCCCACCATAACGTCCTTTACATTCTCTGACAGACCCTTCCGAAAAAAGGCTGCCAAAGCATCATCATTCCATTTGGTCAGAACTGCTCACTTTCGAAATTTCTGACAGTACAGTTCAGCGGCTTCAGAGCCCTGACTTAATGCCAACAGGTTTTTTCAGCTTGATCAGTGACATTAGGTTCATCGTACAACAACCACCAGAGCCTGAAAAAATACATCAACATCATTCAAAACAGGATCCCCAGGTGTCAGTGAAAAAGCCCAATCCTGAGGGTCGCCGGGCAGGAGAGAGATGACAATTTGAAACTGCTGTGCTGCGTTCCCTGAGGACTTAGGCTTTAAGCCAAAAAACAACTTACAGTTATTTTTGAAATTCAGAAATTTAGCCCGATCCCCCAAAAACAAATCTGGCATGGGGATCCTAGGTTCCACAACAGGCAACCTAGCAAGATAGGTAGCAATACTCTGAACCTCAGTGGCAAGCTGCTCCACATGGCCAGACAACTGTGCAAACTCCATTGAGAGAAAAAAAATTCCTCCTCAGCACCCAGAGAGAAAGAGGGAAAAAAAAATCTCTGACAGCTCTGACAACTTTTTTCTTTCCAAACTATTTTTCCCTTCTGTGAGTACCATACAATTTCAGTTTGGGCCAGTGATATTGATATTGTTATGTTTAGGTAGCTGAGGAGAAATAGCAAAAACGGTAATACACCAGAGAGGCTGGAACCTATTGGATTGCAGTAACCTGAACTAACACACAACTAGAGGTAGCCGTGGAGCGTTCCTATATTGATCCTAGACCCCTCGTCACAGCCTGAGAGATAACTACACCTAAAGGCAGAAAGATGAAAGCTATCTGCCCCGGAGCAGATCCCAAAGAAAATAGGAAGCTCCCAAACATGTAATGGCGATTAGACAAGAAGAAAGCACGGACACAGACAGAAAATAGAATGAGCAAACGCTGGGACCCAACCTGTCTAGACAGAAAAGTACAGGACAGAATTCTGACTGCAATCCAAAAAAAAACCCTAAAAAATACCAACACTTCTGATTACAAAAAAACCTGAGATCACACGATCTCCTCTACCTAAATCAGATCTCTGGTGTAACAAAACCAAGCCGCAGCCACTGAAAAAACAGGGAAAAAGCAAATGAACAAATAACAGTGGCTACAGAAAAACTGAGAGGAGCACAGGCCCCAAGAGGGGACCCGGCTGAACTCCAAAAGTGCAGAAAACTATGCAAAAAGCAAGCACAAAAAGAAAAGCAAAAATATCTTATATGAAAGCAGCATAAGCAGGCAAGACTCCAGCAGACTTCCAAATGAACCAGGAACCACAATTGAGACAAGAACAATTGATCACCGGCGACCATCATGGGAGGGAACCTCCCTTATATCAGTCCAGTCAGTGATCCCAGATTGCCATTCCTCGCTGGAAGGTTCAGTATGTCTGTAACCACCAGAGGGAGCCTCTGCTCAGAAACCATCTCTAGCACATTCACAACATGCACCTTTTTGGAGGTTAGCAGGGTCCCCTCCTGGGGCATGTGCTACTCTCTGTTTTTCAGTAGCCACTGTTATTTGTTCAATTGCTCTTTCCCTGCTTTTTGAGTGGCTGCGGGTTAGCCTTGTTCACACTGAGATCTGATTTAGTGGGTGGCGAGATTGTGTGATCTCAGCATTTTTTAAATCAGAAGTGTTGGAAGTTTTGCTAGGGTTTTGCTGGGTTGCAGATAGTATTGTCCTGTCCTGTCCTATTTAGGCAGTGTTTGCCCCAGCGTTTGCTCACTCTATTTTCTTCCTGCGTTTGTGTTTCATCTTGTCTAACCGCCATTATATGTTTGGGGGCCGCCTATTCCTTTGGGGCTCTACTCCCGGGCAGTTAGCTTTCCTGTTTCTATCTTTAGGTGTAGCTAGCTCTCGACTGTGCCGAGGCGTCTAGGACCATGGTAGGTACGCTCCACGGCTGCTTCTAGTTGTGCGGTTAGTTTAGGGATCTGCAACCCATTAGTTTCCAACCTCTCAGGTGTTCGGCAGCCTTGCTGTTTTGCTCCTGTCTTCCTCAGTTACCAAATCATAACAGAATCACCGGCCTTACTGAAAATTCTATGGTACTCAACATAAGGGAAAAATAGTAAAAAAAAAAAAGTTGTCAGAAAAAAAAAGTTGTCATATACATTTTTCCCTCTTTTTCTCTGGGGCTGAGGAGGAATTTTTTTCTCAATGGAAATCAATCATTTGTCTCAGCGTGTGGAGCAGCTTGCCGTAGCCTGCTGTAGAGCCTAGGATTCCTACTCCAGAGTTGTTTTTTGGGGATCGCTCTAAATTTTTGAATTTTAAAAATAACTGTAAGTTGTTTTTTGCCTTGAGGCCTATGTCCTTGGGGAACGTTGCACAGCAGGTTCAAATTGTCATCTCCCTGTTGCGCGGCGACCCTCAGGATTGGGCCTTTTCCCTGACACCTGGGGATCCTGTCTTGACTGATGTTGATGTGTTTTTTCAGGCTCTGGGGTGGTTGTATGATGAACCTAATGTTACTGATCAAGCTGAGAAAACCTTGTTGGCATTGAAACAGGGTCAGGAAGCTGCAGAGCTATACTGTCAGAAATTCCGAAAGTGGGCAGTGCTTACTAAATGCAATGATGATGCCCTGGCAGCTCTTTTTCGGAAGGGTCTGGCAGAGACTTTAAAGGACGTTATGGTGGGATTTCCTGTTCCCTCTGGGCTCAATGACTCTTAGGCATTGGTCATTCAAATTGACAGACGTCTACGTGAGCGTAGAAATATGCGAGAGGTGGTGACACCTTGCGAGCCAGCCCCTGAGCCCATGCAGTGTGATGAAGTGGCTTCTTGGGCTCAGCGTCATGAGTTTCGTAAGCGTAATAAGTTGTGCTTCTACTGTGGAGACGCTTCTCATGCTATTTCCGTCTGCTCCAAGCGGGGAAGACGTTTTGCGCGCTCAGTTGTTTTGGGTAGTGTTCAGACTAAATTTCTTTTGATTTGCTCCGTGTCCACATTTTCGGCTCAGGCTTTTGTTGATTCTGGAGCAGCTATAAACCTGATGGATTTTGATTTTGCCAAACGTTGTGGTTTTCCCATGATACCCCTGCGGAAGTCTATTCCTTTGCTGGGTTTTGATTCTACCCCTTTGGCGGAGAATAAACCCCAGTTTTCGACCTAGGTGATAATGCGGGTTGACCCGGACCACCAAGAGAATTGCAAACTTTTTGTGTTACATAATTTACATGACATTATTGTACTGGGTTTTCTTTGGTTACAGACTCATAATCCTGTTTTGGATTGGAAGTCTGTGTCTGTGACCAGTTGGGGTTGTCAATGTGTTCGTAGTGACACTCCTGTTTTTTCTACATCTCCCCAGTGGGAGGATGTCCCCGACTATTTGGCTGATTTTTCTGATGTATTTAGTGAGAGTAAATCTGCGTCCTTGCCTCCGCAAAGGAGTTATGATTGTGCGATTGAGTTGGTACCCGGTTGTAAATTTCCCAAGGGTTGGCTCTTCAGTTTATCTGTACCCGAGCATGAGGCTATGCGATTATATATCAAAGAGTCTTTGGAAAAGGGTCATATCAGACCATCCTCTTCACCCTTGGGCGCCGGCTTTTTCTTTGTGGCCAAGAAGGATGGTTCATTGAGGCCAGGTATTGACTATCGTCTCCTTAATAAGATCAAGGTTAAATATCAATATCTGTTACCCCTGATTTCTGATTTGTTTTCCAGAGTGAAAGGTGCCAGTTGGTTTACCAAGCTTGACCTTATGGGGGCGTATAATCTTATTTGCATCAAGCACGGAGATGAATGGAAGACGGCGTTTAATACCCCAGAGGGGCATTTTGAGTACCTAGTGATGCCTTTTGGGCTCACTAATGCCCCTTCCGTCTTCCAATCTTTCATGAACGATATTTTCCGGGACTTGGTGGATAAGTTACTGATCGTTTATTTGGACGATATTTTGATATTTTCAAACGACTGGGATTCTCATGTGGAACATGTTCGGAGGGTATTCCGGATTTTGAGAGAGAATGCCTTGTGTATGTTAAGGGATCGAAATGTCTCTTTGGAGTACAGAAGGTTTCATTTTTGGGATTCATTTTGTCCCCGTCTGCTATTGAAATGGACCCGGTCAAGGTTCAGGCCATTTGTGATTGGGTTCAGCCCACTTCATTGAAGGCTCTTCAGAGATTTTTGGGTTTTGCTAATTTCTACCGTAAATTTATAAGTAATTTCTCTGGTATTGTGAAACCACTGACTGATTTAACAAAAAAGGGTTCAGATGTTGTAAATTGGTCTCCTTAAGCGCAGATTCACTTCTGCTCCTGTTCTACGGCAACCTGATGTTTCTCTACCATTTCAGGTGGAGATAGATGCGTCTGAGATTGGTGCAGGAGCCGTTTTGTCCCAAAGAGATCCTGTAACCTCTAAGATTAACCCTTGTGCCTTCTTCTCCCAAAGTTTTCCCCAGCTGAACGTAATTATGATGTGGGGAATCTGGAATTATTGGCTATGAAGTGGGCGTTCGAAGAGTGGAGACATTGGTTGGAGGGAGCCAAACATCAAGTTGTGGTCCTCACTGATCAAAAAACTTGATCTATCTCGAATCAGTCAAACGATTGAATCCCAGACAGGCCAGGTGGGCCTTGTTTTTCACACGTTTTAACTTTGTGGTCTCCTTCCTCCCTAGTACTAAGAATGTTAAGGCGGATGCTCTCTCTAGGAGTTTCCTTGCGGATTCTGTTGATGTGGCTGAGCCTAGTGCCATTCTGAAGGAGGGTGTCGTTTTCTCCGCTATCTCACCCGATTTGAGACTGGCCCTGGAGCAATTTCAGGGGGATAAACCTGCGCGTTGCCCTGCGGGGAAATTGTATGTCCCAGACCAATGGGGAGAAAAAGTTATGTCTTAAGTTCATTGCTCTGCGTTGGCTGGTCATCCTGGTATATTTGGTACCAGAGATTTGGTGAGTCGGTCCTTTTGGTGGCCCACTTTATCTCACGATGTCAGGAATTTTGTGCCGTCCTGTGGGACTTGTTCTCGTTCCCAGCCCTTTCTCGCTCTAGTGGATTGTTGATGTCACTGCTGGTGCCCAGGAGGCCATGGACCCATATCTCTATGGATTTTATCTCCGACCTCCCTGTCTTTCAGAGAATGACTGTCATTTGGGTGATCTGTGTTAGATTCTCCAAGAAGATCCATCTTGCGCCACTGCCTAAGTTGCCATCCTCTTTCGAGTTGGTACCCTTGTTTTTTCAGCATGTGGTTTGTTTGCACGGCATTCCGGAGAACATTGTGTCTGACAGGGGAGTCCAGTTTGTTTCCAGATTTTGGAAGACATTCTGTTCTAAACTGGGAGTTCAGCTGTCTTTCTGCTCTGCGTTTCATCCTCAGACCAATGGGCAGATTGAGAGAACAAACCAGACCTTGGAGACTTATTTGAGATGCTTCATGTCTGCGGATCAGGATGACTGGGTCTCTTTTTTGCACCTGGCTGAATTCGCTCCTAATAATAGGGCCAGTTCTGCCACTCTGATGTCCCCTTTCTTCTGCATTTCTGGGTTTCATCCTCGATTTTCTTCGGGGCAGGTGGAGGCTTCTGTCTGTCCGGGTGTTGACTCTGTGGTAGAGAGAATGCAGCAGATTTGGGATTAAGTAGTGGATAAGTTGTCTCTCTCTCAGGAGAAGGCCCAACGGTTTGCCAACCGGCATAGGACTGATGGTACTCGGTTTAAAGTGGGTGACTTGGTTTGTTATCTTCAAAGAATATCCCTATGAAGGTTGCATCTCCAAAGTTTAAGCCAAGGTTCATTGGACCTTATAGGATCTTGAAAGTCCTTAATCCAGTTTCTTTTCGCTTGGCTCTTCCAGGGACGTTTAAGATTCATAACGTCTTCCATAAATCTTTATTGAAAAGGTTTGTTGAGCCAGTGGTTCCTATGGCTGCGCCTCCTGAGCCTGTTTTGGTTGAGGGAAATCTGGAGTATGAAGTGGAGAAGATATTGGATTCACGTTTCGCTAGATGGAGACTCCAGTACTTGGTTAAGTGGAGAGGTTATGGTCAAGAGGACAATTCTTGGGTGTTTGCTTCTGATATTCGTGCGGAGAGACTGGTTCGTGCCTATCACCGAGCTCATCCTGATCGGCCTGGTGGCGCAGGTGAGGGTTCGGTGAACCCTCCTCAAGGGGGGGTACTGTTGTGAACGTGTTGGAGACAATTTCTGAGCTGAGGCTCCCTCTGGTGGTTGCTGACGGTACTGAAGCTGTATCTAATGACAGGTCCTCCTCACCTGCCAGCGATGACTGGCAATCAGGAGTCATTGACTGGGCTATTATAAGGGAGCTTCCCATGATCCTCGCCGGTGATCAGTTGTTGTTTCCTGGTTCATTTGGAAGTCTGCTGGTGTCTTGCCTTCGTCTGCTACCTTCAAATAAGATATTTTATGCTTGTTTCTATTGTGTTTGCTATTTCCATTTTTGTCTGCACCTTTGTGGAGGTCGCCTCCTGGGGCCTGTGCTACTCTCTGTTTTTCAGTAGCCACTGTTATTTGTTCATTTGCTCTTTCCCTGCTTTTTGAGTGGCTGCGGGTTAGCCTTGTTCACACTGAGATCTGATTTAGTGGGTGGCGAGATTGTGTGATCTCAGCATTTTTTAAATCAGAAGTGTTGGAAGTTTTTCTAGGGTTTTGCTGGGTTGCAGATAGTATTCTGTCCTGTCCTGTCCTATTTAGGCAGTGTTTGCCCCAGCGTTTGCTCACTCAATTTTCTTCCTGCGTTTGTTTTTCATCTTGTCTAACTGCCATTATATGTTTGGGGGCTGCCTATTCCTTTGGGGCTCTACTCCCGGGCAGTTAGCTTTCCTGTTTCTATCTTTAGGTGTAGCTAGCTCTCCGACTGTGCCGAGGCGTCTAGGACCACGGTAGGTACGCTCCACGGCTGCTTCTAGTTGTGCGGTTAGTTTAGGGATCTGCAACCCATTAGTTTCCAACCTCTCAGGTGTTCGGCAGCCTTGCTGTTTTGCTCCTATCCTCCTCAGTTACCAAATCATAACAGTATATGGTTTATCTGGAACGCAGCAGCATCAGAGTAAAACATACACAACTGCAATAATGGAGCCAATATCTGATTCCTGCATCCCAGGGGTCATTCAGCAGAAATCAGCTGTCAGGTTCCTTATCATGTGGCAAAATAACGGTGGAAGCATCAGCGTCATCTATTATACTGCTTAGATGTATTATGAGGTTCTTCAGCAACTGAGGTGTATTATGAAGTTCTGCAGCAGCTGAGGTGCATTATGAGGTTTTGCAGCAGCTGAGGTGTATTATGTGGTTCTGAAGCAGCTGAGGTGTATTATGAGGTTCTCATACCTCCCAACTTTTGAAGATGGGAAAGAGGGATTAAGGTTGCGGCAATTTTAGGCCACGCCCTGACCACACCCATTTCACAACTAGTCACACCTATGTCCACGCCCCGACCACACTCATTAAGCACTGGTGATCACACTGACTGTTACTGAGGGCACACTGGTACTGAGTAAAGGAAAGAACAGAGAGAGAAAAAAACAGAAAGAAAGGAGATAGAGAAAGAAAGAGGGGAAAGCAACAAAGAACAGAGAGAAAGTAGAGAGAGAAAGAAATAAACAAAGAAAGGGAAGAGAAAGGACAGAGAGAAAAAAACAAAGAGGGGAAAGAAAGAACAGAGACGGAGAAAGAAAGAGGTGAAAGAAAGAACAGAGAGAGAGAGAAAGAAAGAAAGACGGGAAAGAAAGAACAGAGAGAGAAATAAAGAAAGACGGGAAAGAAAGAACAGAGAGAAAGAAAGAACAGAGAAAGAAAGAAAGAGGGGACAGAAAAAAGAACAGAGAGAAAAAAAGAAATAGGGGAAAGAAAGAACAGAGGGAGAGAGAAAGAAAGAGGGGAAAGAAAGAACAGAGGGAGAGAGAAAGAAAGAGGGGAAAGAAAGAACAGAGAGAAAAAGAAAGACAGAGGGGAAAGAAAGAACAGAGAAAGAAAGAAAGAGATGAAAGAAAGAACAGAGAGAGAAAGAAAGAACAGAGAGGGAGAGAGAAAGAAAGAACAGAGAGGGAGAGAGAAAGAGGGGAAAGAACAGAGAAAGAAAGACAGAGGGGGAAAGAAAGAACAGATAGAAAAAGAAGAAAGAAAGAATAGAGAGAAAGAAAGAGGGGACAGAGAACAGAGAGAGAGAAAGAAAGGGGAAAGAAAGAACAGAGAAAGAGAAAGAAAGAAAGAAAGAAAGAGGGGAAAGAAAGAACAGAGAGAGAGAGAGAAAGAAAGAACAGAGAGAAAGAAAGAAAGAAAGAGGGGAAAGAACAGAGAGAGAGAAAAAAAGAAAGAGGGAAAAGAAAGAACAGAGAGAGAAAGAAGGAACAGAGAGGGAGAGAGAAAGAAAGAGGGAAATAAAGAACAGAGAAAGACAGAGGGGGAAAGAAAGAACAGAGAGAAAAAGAAAGAATAGAGAGAGAAAGAAAGAGGGGAAAGCAAGAACAGAGAAAAAGAAAGAAATAAAGAAAGAAAGAAAGAAAAAGAAAGAAAGAAAGAGGGGAAAGAAAGAACAGAGAGAGAGAAAGAAAAAAGAACAGAGAGAAAGAAAGAAAGAGGGGAAAGAACAGAGAGAGAGAAAGAAAGAAAGAGGAGAATGAAAGAACAGAGAGATAGAGAAAAATAAAGAAACAGGGAGAGAAAGAAAGAGGGGACGGAAAAAAAAGAACAGAGAGAAAAAAAGAAAGAGGGTAAAGAAAGAAACAACAGAGGTAGAGAGAGAAAGAAGGGAAAGAAAGAACAAAGAGAGAAAGAAAGAACAGAGAGAGAAAGAAAGAACAGAGAGAGAGAAAGAAACAGAGAGAGAAAGAAATAAAGATTCTATAAAGATACTATAGCAGCCCCGCTCCCATTGTAGTGCCCACCTGAGCCTCCCGGTGCAGGACATATCATGATCCGCTCACATGGCCGACATCCCCGATTCCAAGGCGAGGACACGGTGATGGATCTGAAGCATTCCCTGAAGTGCCTCCATGGTTCCGTCACAATCTCCTCCCGAAATTACCTCATTTCCGGTCATCTTCCAACACGTCACTTCTGGTGGAACATCACGTGCGAGTTTGAAAGTGCTCTTCGGGGCTCCGGCATGTACTCCTGTGTCCACGGGAAAAGCTCCCGGCCGGGACAGCGGGGCAGACTCTCAAGATCGGGAGTGTCCCGCTGAATTCAGGACGGTTGGGAGGTATGAATGCTCCCCACCATACACCTTGTACACGCACGGCTCTGCACACCTCATACACGCACGGTTCCGCTTTGTATGCCTCGTACACACACGGCTCCGCTCCGTCCACCTCGCACACACAAGGCTCCACTCTGTACACCTTGTACACACGCAGCCATGCTTTGTACACCTTGTACACACATGACTCCACTCCGTAAACCTTGTACACATGCGGCTTTGCAGCATACACCTCGTACACACGCGGTTCTGCTCCGTACACCTCGTACACACGTGGCTCCACTACAAACACACAAGCCTCCACTCCATACACACACGGCTCTGCACCGCTCTGTACATACACGGTTCAAGCATGGAGCCCTGTGTGTACGGAGCTGAGCGGCTCAGCTCCGTACACTTCACACACACAGGGCTCCGTTTCGTACACACACAGCACTGCTACATCCACCTCGTACACACGGCTCCTCTCCGTGCACCTCGTACACGCGCGGCTCAGCTCCGTACACTTCACATACACAGGGCTCCTTTTCGTACACACACAGAACTGCTACATCCACCTCGTACACACGGCTCCGCTCCGTGCACCTCGTACACGCGCGGCTCAGCTCCGCGCAGCTCCGCTCTGTGCACCTCGTACATGTGCGGCTTAGCTCCGTGCACCTCGTACACGCGCGGCTCCGCTCCATCCAACTCGTACACACACGGCTCTGCTACATCCACCTTGTACACACACGGCTCTGCTCCGTACACCTCGTACACACACGGCTCCGCTCTGTACACCTCGTACACACACGGCTCCACTCTGTACACCTCGTACACACACGGCTCTGCTACATCCACCTTGTACACACACGGCTCTGCTCCGTACACCTCGTACACTCACGGCTCCGCTCCGTACACCTCTTACACACACGGCTCCACTCCATACACCTCGTACACACACGGCTCCGCTCCGTACACCTCGTACACACACGGCTCCGCTCCGTACACCTCGTACACACACGGCTCCGCTCCGGAAACCTCGTACACACACGGCTCCGCTCTGTACACCTCATACACACACGGCTCCGCTCCGTACACCTCGTACACACACGGCTCCGCTCCGGAAACCTCGTACACACACGGCTCCGCTCCGTACACCTCGTACACACGGCTCTGCTCCGTACACCTCGTACACACACGGCTCCGCTCCGTACACCTGGTACACACACGGCTCCGCTCCGTACACCTCGTACACACGGCTCAGCTCCGTACACTTCACACACACAGGGCTCCGTTTCGTACACACACAGCACTGCTACATCCACCTCGTACACACGGCTCCTCTCCGTGCACCTCGTACACGCGCGGCTCAGCTCCGTACACTTCACATACACAGGGCTCCTTTTCGTACACACACAGAACTGCTACATCCACCTCGTACACACGGCTCCGCTCCGTGCACCTCGTACACGCGCGGCTCAGCTCCGCGCAGCTCCGCTCTGTGCACCTCGTACATGTGCGGCTTAGCTCCGTGCACCTCGTACACGCGCGGCTCCGCTCCATCCAACTCGTACACACACGGCTCTGCTACATCCACCTTGTACACACACGGCTCTGCTCCGTACACCTCGTACACACACGGCTCCGCTCTGTACACCTCGTACACACACGGCTCCACTCTGTACACCTCGTACACACACGGCTCTGCTACATCCACCTTGTACACACACGGCTCTGCTCCGTACACCTCGTACACTCACGGCTCCGCTCCGTACACCTCGTACACACACGGCTCCACTCCATACACCTCGTACACACACGGCTCCGCTCCGTACACCTCGTACACACACGGCTCCGCTCCGTACACCTCGTACACACACGGCTCCGCTCCGGAAACCTCGTACACACACGGCTCCGCTCTGTACACCTCATACACACACGGCTCCGCTCCGTACACCTCGTACACACACGGCTCCGCTCCGGAAACCTCGTACACACACGGCTCCGCTCCGTACACCTCGTACACACGGCTCTGCTCCGTACACCTCGTACACACACGGCTCCGCTCCGTACACCTGGTACACACACGGCTCCGCTCCGTACACCTCGTACACACGGCTCCGCTCCGTACACCTGGTACACACACAGCTCCGCTCCGTACACCTCGTACACACACGGCTCCATTCCGTACACCTCGTACACTCGGCTCCGCTCCATACACCTCGTACACACACGGCTCCGCTCCGTACACCTGGTACACACACGGCTCCACTCCGTACACCTTGTACACACGGCTCCGCTCCATACACCTCGTACACACACGTCTCCGCTCCGTACACCTCATACACACACGTCTTCGCTCCGTACACCTCATGCACACACGACTCCAACTTGTACACACTACAGCACTGCTACATCCACACTGTAAACCCGAGTCCCACCCCACACACACACAAACTTACCCTCATCCAGCACCATGACAACCATCACAGTGCAGAGTCCTGCACACAAGGGCACTGATCATGTGACCCCTGACTCCTCCCCTCCTGTGACCTTATCACAGGTCCTGTGGGCACAGAAGAGAACAGCATAGCAGCATCACTGCTAGCTGTGAGCCGCTGAGCTGTAGAGACAAGGAGGGCAGGAACGGGTGCATGGGGGGCGTGGCGGCTCATCTCAGTGCGGGACACATAGTGTCCTCAGCGGGACAGTGGGACGGGGGGGTCAGAATCGGGACTGTCCCACTCAATCCGGGACGGTTGGGAGGTATGGGTTCTGCAGCAGCTGAGATGTGTATTATGAGGGTATGGCCGGAGTCTCACCACCATAGAATATGGACGAGTGCTTTGCAAGAAACATCACATAGCACTCGGCGTATTAAGTGTGCGTGTAAAATCGCAGCATGCTGTGATTGTCACCGAGACTTGGCTGAGACTCGCCACTGCAACCCTATGGGTGCAAGAAAAAAAAACTGCACAGCACTCGAACCATGCGAGTGCTGTCCGATTTTTACGCACTGGTGTCCTTTGAAAAGCCGGCAATTCATGTGCCACGTACAGTAAAATCACACTGACTTGTTAGAATAGAATAGACAGAATATATATATATATATATATACATATAGAATACATAGATATATAGATGTCAGTGACACAAACATATATATATATATATATATATATTTATATTGGATAGATAGATAGATAGATAGATAGATAGATAGATAGATAGATAGATAGATAGATAGATAGATAGATAGATAGATAGATAGATAGAAAAACCGGTAATTCATCTGCCGTGTTCTGTAAAATCACTGCAGGAGCCGACAGGATAGATAAGATGGATTACATGCAGTAAATAGAATAAGTAGCTATATATATGTAAGTGACAAATACAATTAGTACAGTGTGTGTAAAAATTACTGTACATGTATTTAATTAATCAAAGATTATTTTTCGGGAAAAAATGGTGTGGGCTTCCGGGCAATTTTTGTAACCAGCAGAGGGAAAGCCGATGGCTGGGGAAGATGTTTATAGCCTAGGTAGGGGGTAATACCCATGGAGCTTCACAGGCTATTAATATCAGCTCACAACTGTATACTTAGCCTTTGCTGGCTATTAAAATGGGGGACCCCCCAAAAAATGACATGGGGTTGCCCTATAATTAATAACCAGCAAAGGCTATGCAGACAGCTGCAGGCTGATATTACTAGCCTAGGAAGGGGCCATGAATGCTGGCCCCCATACTGAAAACATCATCTCTCAGCCGCCCCAGAAAAGGCGCATCTCTAAGATGCGCCAATTCTGGCACTTAGCCTTGCTCTTCCCACTTGCCCTGTAGCGGTGTCAAGCCCCGAGGTTAGTAATGGAGAGGCATCAATAAGACGTCCCCATTACTAACCATAGTCACATTGTAAAAAAACACAGACATCCAGAAAAAGTTCTTTAATTGAAAAAAAGACACAGACTCCTTTAATATTCTTAATTTAACCATACTTATGACCTCGCCCATTCCCTCGATGCCCTCGTCATCTGCAAAAGAGGTAAATAAAACAACAAAATTCCTCACCTTTCCGCAGAAATGCTGTTAATTCATTAGTCCCACGATGGAATCAGCTCTGCTACATCTAGATGGCAGGCTGCATGGTGTGACCATGCAGCCTGTCATCCAGTGGAGAAACTGAGCACCATGTGCTCAGTGTCTCTGTGAATTGCTATTCCCTGTCTGACAAGAATGAGAAAGTTCTCCCTCCTGCTCATGGTGTTGTCTGACAGGTCATGCGTAGTGTTGAGCGATACCTTCCGATATTGGAAAATATCGGATCGGATTGGATCGGACCGATACCCCAAAAAGATCGGATATCGCCGATTCCGATACCAGAAACCAATGCAAGTCAATGGGACACAAATATTGGAATGAAAATAAACCCTTAGGCCGGCGTCACACACAACTACAAAAAATCGGTCCGTTTTAGTCGGTCGATTGTCGGATCAAAATGCAAACATCACACATCCTTCTGTCATCCGATTTTCCTTCAAAGATGCGATTTAGTTGCATGTGTGTGTACCTTGTAACATCCGATTTTCATCCGACTTGCGAGAATTTCTCGCAGGCTTGCAAAACTGACATATAATGGATCCAAAAGAATAGTATTTCAATCACAAAAGAAAGAATAGATATATACACATAGAACACATATATATATATATATATATAATATACATGTCATTGTGACATATATATATATATATATATTTATAGTTCCTAGACTTCTACATACTATAATAGCCGCTAATTCAATTGCCGGCTTTTGTGAAATCACAGAAGCCGACATGAAATGATACATTGTTTCCACACAGTTAACCATGTCATTTCCTGTATTTTGATATTTGTTTAGAACTTACAATTACATGAGTGTATTTGTGCAAAATTTCAGACATGTAGGGGTTAATTAAAGGTGTAAATTCGTTGGAAAAAAATGCGTGGGCTCCCGCTGTATTTTCTCCACCAGACAGACAAAGCAAGCGAGTGGGGCAGATAATAACAGCCTAGGGAGGGTACATTTTTTTTGTGCCCCCCTGGCTACTAACATCTGCCCCAGACACCCAGAAAGGGCAAATCTATAATTAGATTCGCCCTTTCTGGCACTTTGCCCGTCTATTCCCATTGCCCTGTAGCGGTGGCGAATGGGTTAATAATGTCACCTTAATGTCACCTTAGTATTGAAAGGTGACCTTAAGGCAGGTTAATAATTGAGAGCTTTAATTACCCCTACATGTCTGAAATTTTGCACAAATACACTCATGTAATTGTAAGTTCTAAACAAATATCAAAATACAGGAAATGACATGGTTAACTGTGTGGAAACAATGTATCATTTCATGTCGGCTTCTGTGATTTCACAAAAGCCGGCAATTGAATTAGCGGCTATTACAGTATGTAGAAGTCTAGGAACTATAAATATATATATATATATATACATGTCACAATTACATGTATATATATATATATGTATTCTATGTGTGTATATCTATTCTTTCTATTCTTTATTAAAGCTGTCAGTGTGATTTTACAGTATAGCCGGGGATGAATTGCCGGCTTTTCTAAAGGACACCGATGCAATTTAATCGCAAGTCACACATGCGGTCCGTTTGTAATCAGATTTTTCATCGCTCCCATAGACTTGCATTGGCGATAGTCGACCCACAATCAGTGACGTGCTGCGATTGCACACGGACGTTTAAAACAGACCACAAAAAATCTGATACTGTGAGCTGCTCCATAGATTAACATAGGGCAGATTTTTCATCGTTTTGCAGTCGTCTGATTCTGTCGCCAGTGTGACGCCGGCCTTACTTTCCTTGTAGGTTAATTCTACATGAAGGAAAACAACTAAGACTAATGTAGAATGTATTTGGGGAGGTGGAGGAGACATTAAAGGCATAGAAGTTTAGCCCAATCAAATGGAATAGCAGGAATTACCAAGGACTACAAAGGACCAGCAGACGTTGGTGGAACTCAGATACCGAGAAGAAGGCACCTAAGCCAAAGGCTCTGCCTGGAACCTGCTGACGTTACAGGAACCCAGGGGGACATATTCAAGATTGACTTCCAAAGAACCAGCTAATGGTACTGGAACTCAGATAGGCAGCAGAAGGTACACATGAAAAAAAAGTTGCATGGCCGCGAGCCGCCCGGAGTTACCAAAACCCACAGTCCTACAGGGGGAGCTTGTCCTATTGGCACTACGGAACCAGCCTTCATTGCCAGATCCCACAGCCCACATAGGAAGCACCTAAACTGCAGGCACCATAGAGTCGGCTAACCCGACCGCAACACGACAGGTCAACGTATTGGAGGCAAAGTGACGTTGACACTACCCGGAAACAGCTGGCGTGCTGGAACCAGGCTGGGCAGGAGGGAGTACCCGTGCCAAAGACACTTCTGAGCAGCAACTGGTGGTGTTGGAGCCCAGGGATTACAGTAGAAACAGAGTGTAGCCAGAGGCCTAATTGGAGCAAGTTTAATATCTGCAGTAGACAGTGTGAATGTGGACAGAGCAGGCGAAATTGCCGGACACACAGCAGGGGATCAGCTGACGTTACAGAACCCCAATAACACAGGAGCAAGTGTTGACTGTGCAGATGGCACTTCTGAGCAGCAACTGGCGGTGTTGGAGCCCAGGGATTACAGTAGAAACAGAGTGTAGCCAGAGGCCTAATTGGAGCAAGTTTAATAACTGTAGTAGACAGTGTGAATGTGGACAGAGCAGGCGAAATTGCCGGACACACAGCAGGTGATCAGCTGACGTTACAGAGCCCCAATAACACAGGAGCAAGTGTTGACTGTGCAGACGGCACTTCTGAGCAGCAACTGGCAGTGTTGGAGCCCAGGGATTACAGTAGAAACATAGTGTAGCCAGAGGCCTAATTGGAGCAAGTTTAATATCTGTAGTAGACAGTGTGAATGTGGACAGAGCAGGCGAAATTGCCGGACACACAGCAGGGGATCAGCTGACGTTACAGAACCCCAATAACACAGGAGCAAGTGTTGACTGTGCAGACAGCACTTGTGAGCAGCAACTGGCAGTTTTGGAGCCCAGGGATTACAGTTCAGGTGGTAGAAACATGAACACAACTGGAGACCTGGATACTGTTGCCAACCAATTATTTAATCTGGAAGAGGACTGGCAAATTCCTGCGAGATCCAGGCCTTGTTCATTTTCAGAAATGTAAGCCGGTCAACGTTATCGGAGGATAGTCGCATGCGACGGTCTGTTAGTACACCACCTGCGGCACTAAAGACGCGTTCCGATAATACACTAGCAGCAGGGCAAGCCAGCACCTCCAATGCATACTGGCTAAGCTCTGGCCATGTATCCAGCTTAGAGACCCAAAATTTGAAGGGGGAAGAGCCGTGTGGGAGAACACTGAGAGGGCAAGACATGTAGTCTGTCACCATCTGACGGAAACGTTGCCTCATGCTGACTGGAGCCGTCTGTGATGGTGTAGACATTTGTGGCGGGACACAAAACTTTGCCACATTTGGGCCATACTGGTCTTGCCTTGTGCTGAGGCGCTGCTTCTGCTCCCTCTTTGTGCAGAGCTTCCTCCACTGCTTAGACGCACTGAGCTGCTTTGTAAAGCACTAGCAGCACTGCTCTCGGGTGGAATGGAGAACATGATGGAATGCACCAGTGTGTCTTGGTACTCCCGCATTTTACGCTCCCGGTTCAACGGTGTTAAGAGACTTTGTAAGTTGTCCCGGTGGCGAGGATCTAGGAGGGTGTACACCCAATAATCAGCCGTGTTGAGAATGTGGGCGATGCGGCGGTCGTTTCTCAGGCACTGCAGCATGAAATCAACCATGTGCTGCAGACTGCCAACTGGCCAAGAAACGCTGTCCCCTGCTTGAGGCGTCATCTCTGTCCTGCTCTGCATCACCCCCCCTCGCTGTACATACTGACTACTACAGCATTGTGTACCACCCTCCTCTGGACAGATGTCTTTCTCCTCCATTGACTCCTCCTCATCCTCACAAATGTTCCCTGCCTAGGCCTTTGTGAGGAACCACATTGCGCAGACTGTACAGAAGCAGTTGGCATTTGTGACTCCTCATCCTCCACCTCTTCCACAACCTCCTCCCTTAATGCTTGCAGTGTTTTTTCAAGCAGGCAGATAAGGGGGATAGTCATGCTGACTAGTGCATCATCTGCACTCACCATCCGCGTGGAATCATCGAAGGCATGCAAAACGTGGCAGATGTCCTTCATAGAGGCTCACTCAGTGGTGGTGAAGTGTGAACGGAGCGCAGTGTGACTTGTTTGCGCCTGATGCAGCTGGTACTCCATTACTGTTGCCTGCTGCTCACACAACCTCTACAACATATGTAACGTTGAATTCCACCTGGTGGGTAGGACACATATGATGTGATGTCCTGGAAGACAGAATCGGTGCTGCAGAGCTGCAATGCGTGATTTTGCCATGCAGGAACGCCGCAAGTGAGCGCACCCTAAGCGGACCTTGTGCAGCAGTGCATCAAGATCCAGATAGTCCCTCAAAAAAGACTTCACGACCAAGTTGAGCACATGTGCCAGACATAGGATGTGAGTGAGGTTGCCTAGGCCCAGAGCTGCCATGAGATTTCGGCCATTGTCACACACTACCATGCCTGGCTGGAGATTCGCTGGCACAAACCACACGTTGCTCTCCTGCTTGATGGCATTCCAGAGGTCCTGCGCTGTGTGGCTTCGATTCCCCATTGAAATTAAGTTCAATACAGCCTGTTGACGTTTGGCCACGGCTGTGCTCATATCGGTCGTAACAGGTAAGCGTTCACGGGTCCATGTGGGGGTAGACTGTCACGGCTCCTGCAGCGCTGATTCAGAGGAACTGGAGTATGAGGAGGAGTCAATGTGTACAGACTGGATTCCTGCACTCCTTGGAGTTGGCAGAACACGTAAAGCGCCACTCTCAAGAACTGTACCTGGCTCCACAACATTTACCCAATGGGCAGTGAGGGAAAGATATCGTCCCTGTCTATGGTTACTGGTCCACGCATCAGTGGTCAGGTGGACCTTGCTACTGACGGCGTTTAGTAGCGCATGTTTCATTTTTCCCTCCACATGCTTTTGCAGGGCAGGGACGGCTTGCCTGCTGAAATAAAAGCGGCTGGGCACATTGTATTGTGGGACTGCCAATGCCATGAAGTTACGGAAAGTGTCAGTCTCCACCAGCCTGAAAGAGAGCATTTCAAGGGACAGTAGTTTTTCAATGCCAGCATTCAGAGCCTGTGCTCGGGGGTGGTTTGCTGAGTATGGGCGCCTTTTCTCCCATGCCTGTGCTACCGATGGCTGTAGACTGGCCTGGGAGTGTGAGGATGACAGGGAACGTGGTGCTGTGGGTGGAATGACACTGTGTCTCTGTACAACAATGCCAGAGGTTCTTCCATGGCGATCCTGTGAGGAAGCCGAACGAGCTGTGTGTGAGCTGGAGGAAGAGGCTACAACACGAGCTGAAGAGGTGGTAGGTGGCGCTGTACGTTGGCCTATGTCTTCAGTGTGTCTTTGTAACTCCACCACGTGCTTGGTCCGCACATGTTTCCACAAATTTGTGGTATTGAGGTTGCTGACCCTTTTCCCTCTTTTCACTTTCTGATTACACAGCTTGCATTTGACAAAGCAAATGTCATCTGCAACTGTGTCAAAAAAGGACCAGGCACTGCAAGTCTTGGGAGCGCCCATTTGGGGTTTTGGAAGAGGCATGCTCCTAATGGGTGCCGAAGTGGAGGCTACAGCAACCGAGTCTGCCCCCTCCCTCTCCCTCCTTTTTTGGCCGTTAGGGGAATCTCTTCTTTAGAGCTGTTCCCACCACCTTCCTGTACCTCACGCCATGATGGGTCAAGGACCTCATCATCTACACTACCCTCTTCAAACGCCTGCTTCTCCTGGGTAGTCTCGACAGCACTGTACGCACCAGAAAGTGGCACATGAGTCTCATCATCAGATGCGTACTGAGGTGTGCTGACCATAGGCACTGGCCCACCCGCCTCTTCAGATTCAGAGAGACAAAGCTGTTGCACATCACTGCATACTTCCTCTTCTTCCAATTCTCGAATGCTGCTTGGCTGGCCCCTTCTTTCCAAGCCAAGAGATTCAGAGAACTGAAGTAGAAATGGCTCCTGTCCAGGGCTCTCTGACTGCCTGGGCAATTTGGCAGGTGGTGATGAAGAGACAGATGGGTGCTCTTCAGTGCTCTGGACCTGAGAGGATCTGGAACTAATTGAAGTCGATGCGTTAGCTGCCATCCATCCGACAACGGCTTAAATTTGGTCATCACGCAGCAGTGGGGTACGGCGAGCTCCTACAAAGCTGTGCATAAAGGACTGTTCCCTGGTAAAACTGGTGGATGCTGAGTCACTGGTGCCCGCAGCAGGCACAGAATCCCCACGTCTTCTCCCTGCAGAAACTGCACACCCACGACCACGTGCCTTACTCCTTGCCTTCTTCATCTTGCTAGACTAGTGATAAAGATAGGCAGAAAAGTACTAATGGCTTAGAGTGCTTATTCCTGAACAGCTGCTAACAGGTATAAGAAACACTAATTTTATATCGTGTGGACTAGACATTAATATGAGCTAATGTGGCCTACACAACTGTAAAGTGGAGTGTTTGGTGATTCAACTTTATTAACTTTTTTTTTTCACAAAAAGACACTGGATGTGCCCAAAGATGTAAAACCAATAGTATCACAATTTCACAAACTTTTTGTAGCTATTACAATGCAGGAAGGTAACCTCCAATGCAATATATGAGGCTCAAAAAATAGGCTAATACTAATCTGGCTGGGGCTGAAGGGCACAAGCCAGCAGAAAGGCTCCTCTATCTACTCCTATATTGTGTTTGCAAATATTCTAGCTGGATATGGATGGAACCACACTAATAGGAGAAATGTGGAAAAATGAGCAGCACGAATGCAAAAAAGGACAATGTGAGGCAGTGACGCACGCTGAGCGTACTACAAAAGGAGGTGGCTGCAGAACACACTACAGCGTGAGCTGCACTCACACAAAGAGACCTCGCAGACAGCCGTGAACAGCGCTGCAAGGCTGCAGAAAAGCTCCTCTATCTACTCCTATATAGTGTTTTCAAACTATCTAGCTGGATGCGGATGGAACCACACTAATAGGAGAAATGTGGAAAAATGAGCAGCACGAATGCAAAAAAGGACAATGTGAGGCAGTGACGCACGCTGAGCGTACTACAAAAGGAGGTGGCAGCAGAAAACACTACAGCGTGAGCTGCACTCACACAAAGAGACCTCGCAGACAGCCGTGAACAGCGCTGCAAGGCTGCAGAAAAGCTCCTCTATCTACTCCTATATAGTGTTTTCAAACTATCTAGCTGGATACGGATGGAACCACACTAATAGGAGAAATGTGGAAAAATGAGCAGCACTAATGCAAAAAAGGACAATGTGTGAGGCAGTGACGCACGCTGAGCGTACTACAAACGGAGGTGGCTGCAGAACACACTACAGCGTAAGCTGCACGCACACATAGAGACCTCGCAGACAGCCGTGAACAGCGCTGCAAGGCTGCAGAAAAGCTCCTCTATCTACTCCTATATAGTGTTTTCAAACTATCTAGCTGGATACGGATGGAACCACACTAATAGGAGAAATGTGGAAAAATGAGCAGCACTAATGCAAAAAAGGACAATGTATAAGGCAGTGACACACGCTGAGCATACTACAAACGGAGGTGGCTGCAGAACACACTACAGCGTAAGCTGCACGCACACATAGAGACCTCGCAGACAGCCGTGAACAGCGCTGCAAGGCTGCAGAAAAGCTCCTCTATCTACTCCTATATAATGTTTTCAAACTATCTAGCTGGATACGGATGGAACCACACTAATAGGAGAAATGTGGAAAAATGAGCAGCACTAATGCAAAAAAGGACAATGTATGAGGCAGTGACACACGCTGAGCGTACTACAAACGGAGGTGGCTGCAGAACACACTACAGCGTGAGCTGCAGTCACACACAGAGACCTCTTAGACAGCCGTGAACAGCGCTGCAAGGCAAAAGAAAGCTTCTCACACAGCGGTTGCTAAAGTAGCCTGGGTAAAGCACAATAAAGCAAATCGCTAGCTCAAACTGTCACTCAGAGTCAGAACAGCAGCGTCCTGTCCCTAAGTAAATTCACAGCAGAGTGAACCCAAAATGGCGGCTGCGGCTTTTATAGTGCATCATGACATCATTACAGCAGCCAATCACAGCCATGCCATTAGTTAACATGCCCGCAGCCTAACATGCATAACAGGATGTGCCCACACTTCTTAGGATTCCTCATTGGCTGAATAAAATCAAACTGGCTCATTGCATTATGGGAACTTCCGATTCCGGTATTCGATATCCTAAAAGTATCGGAACTCCAATACCGCGAATATCGGCCGATACCCGATGTTGCAGTATCGGAATGCTCAACACTAGTCATGTGAGTTCACAGCCAATGAACTCACGTCACCTTTCTGGTGTCAGCGCGAGCACCGTGGGAAAATTTATCTAAAATTTCCCACAGCGCTCACACCGACGTCACATAGGTGAAGCGAGTTCATTGGCCGTGAACTTGCAGGTCCTGTCAGAAGGCAACATACATCTATATAACTATATATTCTATATGTATATATCTATTCTTTTCTAACCTGTCACTCTGTGATTATACTGTACACAGCAGATGAATTACGGGCTATTTATTCTATCTATCTAATATATATATATATATATATGTGTGTGTTTTAAATAATATTTTTTAAACAATGTGTAAATGATAGGGAATTGCTGTATGTAAAAGCTCACGTTAAAATCACATTGCAATTGGATAGCAACTGCATTCAGATGTCAATTGGATGCTAGGTGTGAGAAATCGGATTGTTCTCGCATTACACTCCTGCGACTCTCGGCAGGGAGACTCTGACCGATTTTTCATATGTTTAGTGTGACTCCAGCCTATCAACTATAATATACAGCCCATGAATGGGAGCTATTTACTTATTCCTCAGTGCTGCCTTTTTATGGCACTGAGAGCTAAGAGATAAGGTCACTTAATGACCACCATAAAAAGATGTATGAACAGTCACTAAGGTGTTAACCTTGCTGATCATTGGGGAACCAATTGCTGAGACCGATCTTAATACCGTGCTTTGAAATTCATCATTAGGATGTAGAGGATGATTTATAGACATTGAAGGTGGGCACCAGAGGTGCGTGTGTGCCATTACTGCTAAAAGAATATTAAGAGCCCAATTCTCAGGATTGTTGGGGGTCCCATTAATCATCAAGGTTGTAGAAAATTCTTTAGGGCATGTGCACTTTTTTTTTTACACTGACAAAAACGTTAAACCACTTTAGAAAATTCCACTTTCATCTGTACCAATGCCAGAGGCAGTTGTAGTTTGTGCGGGTCTACCGAAGTGAAGCCCCTGATGACTGTCAGACAGTCCTTATACAACATAGTT
>JARQOD010000001.1:513729238-513805781 GCA_033576555.1 Oophaga sylvatica
AAGTAGTATTTTAGAACCAGGAATAGCAGAATGAACAGGGGAGACTGATGTAGTAGTATTAGAACCATGAATTGCAGAATTGAAACAGTGGAGACTGATGTAGTAGTATTAAGAACCATGGAATAGCAGAATGAACAGTGGAGACTGATGTAGTAGTATTAGAACCATGGAATAGCAGAATTGAACAGTGGAGACTGATGTAGTAGTATTAGAACCATGAATTGCAGAATTGAACAGTGGAGACTGATGTAGTAGTATTAGAACCATGGAATAGCAGAATTGAACAGTGGAGACTGATGTAGTAGTATTAGAAACCATGGAATTGCAGAATTGAACAGTGGAGACTGATGTAGTAGTATTAGAACCATGGAATTGCAGAATTGAACAGTGGAGACTGATGTAGTAGTATTAGAACCATGGAATAGCAGAATTGAACAGTGGAGACTGATGTAGTAGTATTAGAACCATGGAATTGCAGAATGAACAGTGGAGACTGATGTAGTAGTATTAGAACCATGGAATAGCAGAATTGAACAGTGGAGACTGATGTAGTAGTATTAGAACCATGGAATAGCAGAATTGAATAGTGGAGACTGATGTAGTGATATTAGAACCATGGAATAGCAGAAGTGATACTGGAGACTGATGTAGTAGTATTAGAACCATGGAATAGCAGAACTGAATAACAGAGACTGATGTAGCAGTACTGGAACCACAGAATAGAAGAACTAATTGATACAGACAGATGTAGCAATACTGAAAGAACAGAATAACAGATTTGAAAAGTGGAGACTGATGTAGCAGTACTACAACCATGGAATAGCAAAAATTAATAGGGGATACTGTCAGTGGAGTTTTAGTCTTCCAATGAGAAATCGTTCAGACCTGAATACGTAAGATGATTTGTTCTTTATTGATCATGCCGGCATGGAGAGAGAATGACGGCCGCACCAGATGTGAGCAGTCACCTGTCTGCCTCAATACAGATTCTTTGAGTTTAAATAGAACAACAGAAGGGCGTACAAAATACAAAGTTTGCAAAATAGTATACATATTGGAATATGCTTGCCTGTCAGCTTCCCTTATCTATGTTACCAAGAAGAAAAAGGAATGAGACCTTTATTTGTAAATTAGACTAGAAAAGCCGACTAAGCATTCACAAATGTTACACCCATGTCTTCACAATACGTCAGCTGAATAGAGTTTTTAAGTCTACGTACAGAAATGGCATATATGCAAATATACATATATGTACTGTATATATGTATATTGTGAGACAGTGAAGGAATATGTGGTGAATGAGGTGTATATTTCACCTAAGTACCTTGCTGACTGGTATGAGCGAAATGTGTGGCTTTGTAAACCTGGTGGTAATGAAAGGTCACTACACCTGCCATTCAGTACACGCTTGCAGCTCAGACCTGAATCCACTCAGGTGTTGATTAGGAAGCCAGAAGTAGGTGCTTGTGAGCACAGTCAGAGAGCTCATTCAGTCTGGACAAGGGGTCTAGGCACAGAAGGTGTCTCCAAGAGTGTGGGAGCTGTCTTTAGCCCGGACACAGGGAGGTGTCCTGGCACAAGGAAGCAGTCTCTAAGAGTGTGAGCTATCTCAGTCTGGGTGCAGGAAGTACCCCGGACACAGGAGTAGTCGCAGTGAGAATCCGTGCGAATAGCGACTGAATAGGAGGTGACCTATCTCAAGTCTGGACATTGGAGTTGCCTTCGGACATAAAGAGGAGTGTCTGTGAAACTCCATACTGGTAACATATGTGATATGTGTTGTTTTGGGCACAGACTGGTAGAGTCTGGGTCCCGGATAGAGAGGGCCATCTATCTAAGTGTAGTCAGTGGCTAGACAAGCCCAGGGTTTCTGTTTATGATTTGTTTTTATCTGTGTGCTGTGGACTTTAATAAAACTGGTTGCGGCCAGTTTTCACCAAACTGCTGTCTGAATGAACTGTTTCCGTGCCATTCTGTCTACCCAGACAGCGATCCTAGAGTTAAACCCCCCGGAAAGCTTACAATTGGCGGAGAATGCTGGGGCAGCGCAGGGCCTGGTACAGTTAGTGCTGGAGTGTGCATGCAGCACAGTGGCGAGAGACAGCATTAAAGGTGAAGTCTATTGAAATAGCAACAGAAAAAAAAAAAAAGTGTGTGTCAGCAGAAACGTCTGTTTGGAGCAGTCTTGGAGAGACAGTGGCCCTGATAGGGTCTGCCGAGAGAAAATGTATGCACAGCAAAGCTGAACTTGTTGTGAAAATGACTGTGGAATGTGCAGCAGCAAAAGAAAAGTTTGTGGAGCAGTCTTAAAGAGACAGTAGCCCTAATAGACTTTGCAAAAGAAAAAAAAAAAAAAAGTGGTTGCACAGCAAGGCTGAATTTTCTGTGGAAAAAAAGCTGTGTAGTGTGTATGTCTTGAGTGAAGACTGCCGTTGTTAAGACAGAGAAGTCTGACAGCATGGATGACAGCATGGAGGCGCTGTTTGAACAAATGGCACAAGTTAATGTGCAACATAAAACTGCCGTGGTTGAGACAGATGAGTCCGGCAGTATGGAGGAGCTCATTGAGTACCTGGTGCAGGCCCAGCGAAGCATGGAGCAGCAGCGCCTGCAGCACCAGCAGCACCAGCAGCGCATGCAGGAGGACCGGCAGCAATTCCTGCAGCAGCAGCAGGAGAATAACCGGTTATTTATTGAGCAGATGACAGCACCAAAAAAGGATTTCGGTGCCGCGTCCCGAAGTAATGTTGTGAAGGCACCGGCGTTGTCCGCTATAAAGAAGGCGGTAAGACGGTCCTTGAGAAAAATGACACCTCGTGATGATGTGGAGGTATATCTTACTAGGTTTGAGAGACTGGCAGAGAAGGAGAATCTGCCACTATCTGAATGGGCCATGGTGGTCGTACCCTATCTGATTGGGGAACCCCAAAAAGTCTGGGCTGACCTGAGCAAGCAGGACAGCGAAGACTATGCCAAGTTGAAAGCGGCGATTCTTACCCGGCTGGGTGTTACGGTGACAGCCCGTGCCAGGGGAGTTCGTGACTGGAGATACAGTTGGGAGTCTGCAGTCAGCAGGCCTGATTATGGAGTTGAAAAGGTGATAGTGGACCGCTACACCCAAGCACGTCCTCCTGAGGTACAGCCGTCTGAGAGGTCGTCACTTCGGAGTTCCCGGACGCTGAACTCTCGCGTAAGAGCGTTCCAGCTGTTGGGGACATGGGGTATGCTGATAAGCGGGTTCAGGCCCGAGGGGACATGTGGGTGGGAGAGTGTGATGGACAGTGTTGGAGCTGGCGTGAAATTGCAGCCAACTGTCCAATAGAGGGGGAGCCTATGTGTTGTGATGATGGCAGATCCCTCTCTCTGCGCAGAACCTGTGTGTGTGTCCACCTCAGCCGAAGAGACTGGACCACAGGGGTCCCCGGTGGTTGTAAGTGACTGCCCAGCACAGGCCCTCTTGGACTCAGAGAGTCCAGTGACTTCCGTATGTGACAGCCTGAGTGATAGGGACTTCATCCCTGATAAGCACCTGAGTGTGGTGTACATCCATGAAGACACCAAAGTCTACCCAGAGACTGCCGTGGACTTGGTTCCCAAACTCGGGAGGTTTCATATGAATTGGGGGTAGTGAAGACCCTGGTGCACCCCGTTATATTGGGTAATGACTTTCCCCGGTCTAAGGATCTCTGGGGGAAAAATGTTTCTGATGGACAGTGTGATGAAGCTCCTACTGAGGGTGCGCAGTCCCGAGGGGCGGAACACAATGCTAGTGGGATGTTAAAATTATGTGATAATGATGATGATAATGCTAATGATGATGATGAACCTGATAATGATGATGACCATGAAAATGGTGCTGATGCTGATAATGATAGTGATGATAATACTGATCATAGTCATGATGATGATGTTGATAATAATGATGACTGTGATAGTGATGAAATTCCTTTGCAGGTGATGTTGGGAGACGAGGATGGTGGTTCTCGGGAACCGAGTGTCCCTGACTTGCCTGTGTCCTGTGACGGTTTTGAGAGTGAGCAGTGGCGAGAACCCTCTCTTAAAACAGCACAGGAAAATATGATTGTTCTAAATGAGGTTTCCCAGGAGCCTGACTCTGAGGAGAGGTTCTCTCATGTTGCCATAAACACTGAAGTCCAGGGAGAGGTTGTGAGTCAGCTCCTAGTGCCTGAGCTATATAGAAGTGTAGTGCTGGGGTTGTCACATAGTCACATACTTGAGGGACCAGATGGTGCAGTTAATATTGTGGATGACATGTTAACTCAGGTTCCAGATCAAGATGTGAGTGAAAATGAATTGTGTGACACTGACAGTGAACAGGATATGAATGAAAATGAATTGTATAACCCTGACAGTGAGCAGGATGTGAATGAAAATGAAGTGTATAGCCCTGACAGTGAGCCAGATGTGGCTGAGAAAAAGGGGTCAGATAGTGATAGTGAATTATCTGATGACAATAAAGCAACCAGTGCAAGTGAGGAAGGCATGGTGGCAGAGGAGATTGAGAGGAAGGCTGAGGCTGACCTTGCAGTCGGACGGAGGATGGCATCTGAAGATGTTGTACCGTTGGTCGGTTCCCTGGCGAAGACTAAGGTGAAAGACAGGACTCTGAAACTGAACACAGCACAAGTGGATGCTGTTGAAAATGAGAAGTTATCAATGTATGGTGTGGATCTGCATCAGGCCAAGGACTCGGAAGGTGATGCTGCAGAGGTGGAGAAAGCCATGGAAGTGGTGGACACCAGGCCAGGTGCCTCACCAGAGGCTGATGTCTCAAGTGAAGCTGTGAGGAACAAGACTGAAGATGTGGTGGAAAAGAAGACTGATGGTAGGGCTTCTGAGCATGTCCTACCAGAAGAGCCTGAAGAAAGGGCCGAAGACGTAAAGGACGTCCAACAACTACAGGAGAAGATGCGTAGCCATGAGGATCTCCTGGAGAAAGAAGTAAGAGCTCTGAGTCTTATGCAAAGTGAGCCTGTACCAGAAGAGGATAAATTATGTGTACCGACCAAGAAAAACGATCAGCTCCCTCTACAGTGCCAATCGTTTGAACAGTGTGGCTCGGAATGGTCAGAGACCATGACAGAGGCGCTTGGGTTCTGTGAGGTAGAATTTATGAATCAACTGATATTTAAGAAAGTAGATGTGCTAAAGAAAGTTCAGGGGGAATTAGAGAAAACCCCTATACCTCCTGTGACAGTGGGTGACACAGGGTCAGTGCCCCAAAAACAGGAGGTACGAAAGTTTCTGAGGAAGAATCAGCAGAGCTGTTCTGACGTGCCTGGTCGTACTTATCTGGTGAGCCACTATACCGAGACTGAGGCTGGCACTAAAGTCAAGATGAAACCGTGCAGGATACCCGAGGCCCGCAGAGAGTATAGGCCTGGGAGGGTACAGGGTAGTGCGGATGCTTCAGATGAAGAGAAAACTGATGTTGGCTATGACAGTGGTGAGGATGAAGCTGATGAGGGCCATGACTGGTCCAGAGTTCACTGTCTCTGTTGGATTGTTGACCAGCCCTCCAGTCTGGATGACCAGCCCTCCGGTCTGGAGAAGAGGGAGGGGATATGTGAGACAGTGAAGGAATATGTGGTGAATGAGGTGTATATTTCACCTAAGTACCTTGCTGACTGGTATGAGCGAAATGTGTGGCTTTGTAAACCTGGTGGTAATGAAAGGTCACTACACCTGCCATTCAGTACACGCTTGCAGCTCAGACCTGAATCCACTCAGGTGTTGATTAGGAAGCCAGAAGTAGGTGCTTGTGAGCACAGTCAGAGAGCTCATTCAGTCTGGACAAGGGGTCTAGGCACAGAAGGTGTCTCCAAGAGTGTGGGAGCTGTCTTTAGCCCGGACACAGGGAGGTGTCCTGGCACAAGGAAGCAGTCTCTAAGAGTGTGAGCTATCTCAGTCTGGGTGCAGGAAGTACCCCGGACACAGGAGTAGTCGCAGTGAGAATCCGTGCGAATAGCGACTGAATAGGAGGTGACCTATCTCAAGTCTGGACATTGGAGTTGCCTTCGGACATAAAGAGGAGTGTCTGTGAAACTCCATACTGGTAACATATGTGATATGTGTTGTTTTGGGCACAGACTGGTAGAGTCTGGGTCCCGGATAGAGAGGGCCATCTATCTAAGTGTAGTCAGTGGCTAGACAAGCCCAGGGTTTCTGTTTATGATTTGTTTTTATCTGTGTGCTGTGGACTTTAATAAAACTGGTTGCAGCCAGTTTTCACCAAACTGCTGTCTGAATGAACTGTTTCCGTGCCATTCTGTCTACCCAGACAGCGATCCTAGAGTTAAACCCCCCGGAAAGCTTACAATATATACACACATACATGCATACACACAAAAGAAAGGACTTTATTACAATTATTTTAACAGATACTGATATAGCAGTACTAGAACCGCAGAATAGCTGAGCAGTGGAGACTGGTGCAGCAGTGCTAGAAACATGGCGTGACAGAAACGAGATGAAGATTGTTTATTTTGGACATGATACTTTATAATTGCATCTGAGCATCACTGTGAGAGCAATTTGATATATCAAGATGGTTTCCAATGGCCAGCAGATCATTGCATTCAATTAAAAAATATGATTGAATGACTTGATTGAACTTGTCAAACTATTGCAGACACCATCTTGAAGTTACCGTACAGGTCACCTTTCTTTTCTCCAAAGGACCTTTCAAGTGGATGATTCCGAACAATCCATACCTGTGATCACTGGATAATTCCACAATGTTATTTTATTGGCATGCCAGACCAGAAGGGTATTCTGATTTTATGTCTCACCTGCTGAGGTGGAGCCTTGATGCCCTTAGTCCAGATGAGCTGTTCTATTGCAGCACGGACACAAACTTGACTCCACAATGACCCAGATGATATAGTAGACTTGATACAATGATGTGGAACTGTTGCAGGTGTGCTTTTTTTTTTGCAATGGTGATACAGTGTGTCAGAGCAGGAACAGCAATGAGTGATGACACAGTATTGGACACACGGAAAAGCAGAGCGTAACAGTAGAGACTGATGAAGCAGTACTGGAACCATGGAATAGCAGAATTGAATGATGAAAACAGATGTAGCAGTACAGGAACAACATTATACCAGATATGAACAGTGGAGACTGATGTAGTAGTATTACAACCATGGAATACCAGAATTGAATACTGGAGACTGATGTAAATACCTGTAGTCCTGTTTGATGCATCTGTTTGAGTACCCGCGAGACTGAAAGCGTGTAGTCAGATCTGAGGCTTGTGCCTCGAACCTGGAGTCTGAAGAGCAGATCCGCCTCGCCCGTAAGAATTGCCCGACCAGGACGGCTCTGATGGTAGAGGGAATGTGAGCGGAGGACGCATGAATCAATGCGTTAACCGAGGTAGACTTCCGATAAACGTCAGTTTGAATACGGCCAGTATGATCAACCTCAATGAGGGCTACAGGAGAGCCAGGGCAACCCCTCGCAATATCCTTCTGGGCTCTAAGAAGAACAACAGGCCACTTATGGACAAGGGACCCATAAGGTTCATCTCTACGTTCAACCATGCGTGGGACTATATGAGGTCTATATTAAAAAAACATTGGCCCATTTTAAATGCCGAAACTCGCCTTGATTTGTCCCCTGGTGAACCTCCGGCTATGACAGCAAGAAGGTCAAGAAACTTACGTGACCTTCTTGTTCACAGCCACTATGTTCCGGATATTACTTACCCCTTTGGCTCACGTGGACCGGTTTGCGGTTCAACACCGTGTGGTCGCTGTCTTGCTTGCGCAAATATCCTGCGCTGCTCCACATTTCAATCCTCGGATAGTCTGAGATCATTCAAGATCCGTCATTGGATATCTTGTAACACGTCTAACGTTATCTATTATGCCACTTGTGGCTGTTCTAAAATCTATATCGGTCTAACATCAAGAGAATTGAGAATAAGGACCAGGGAGCATGTGCGGGATATTTGCGCAGCCAAGACGGCGACTGACCCTTCAAATTTAAAAACTATTCCACGTCATTTTTTTCACTATCATAACTGTGAGCCCTCATCATTTAAAGTAAGGGTATTGATGTGATACACCTTGGAATTAGGGGGGGTGATTACAAAAAGAGCTCAGGTCGAAGTCCGATGGATCGTGGTGCTTGACACCATGACACCTCGGGGTCTAAACGAGGCGCTTACTTTTTCATCCTTTCTGTGAACCCCCTCCTTCTCTTTCTGGCATTGGGTAACCCTTTTGTGAATAATATTTATCTTTGTAAATTTCCCTATTCCTCCCTTTTTGATACCCTTCCGGGTATGTGTGTTTCTTTTGTTTTTGTTTTTATCCATTGTTTTTAATTGTTTCTGATTTTGTTTTTGCTAATTCTTTGATTCTTTTTTCTTATTTAGTTGAATCTTTAAGTACTGTGGCCTGTCCGATATGTCAGCATTCAATTATTTTATGAAATTCACCACCAACTTCACCCATGGACATCCTTCTTGGAGTTATAATGTGATACAAGTGCAGTGTTTATAATCACCATGATGAGCGATGTTTCTGCTATTTTTCTACTTATATCGTATCACATGTCTGTATAATGCTTGGTGATTATGTGACTGATATATTTTTTCTTCCATTGATAAACCACTCCATGATCTTTTCATTGCACTGATCTCCATACTTTAATGCTCTGGTTGGTGTTGTGCGCATGCGCAGCAGCATCTCGCTACTCCTGGGATGTGGGAGGCGTCCATGTGGGTCCTCTGAATGGGCGCCGGATCAATCCCGGCGCGTGTTCAGCTGTGCCCTGACGCTGTCTCTGCATCCTTCAAGGACCTGCGAGTGGCTGCGCACATGCGCCGACAGACTCACCACCATTGGTGTACAGCTGACCATGTGACATTGTCACATGTCTTTTTAAAGGTCCTTCTATGCACCATCTAGTATACTTCCCTTGAGAAAGCGGTGCTTTGAGAGCATGCGAAACTCGCGTCGGGCATCACACTACCTGGCTCGGGGCACCCCTCCAACATCCCTTATTTTTGGTAAGTTCCTTCCCCTTGACTCTTTGGGTTCAATATGAACCTGGTATTGTCTCATACCGTTGATTTGGCTGGGAACTACTTACCTTTTGTATGTATCGGCACATATGCACTGGCATTTTAGAAAGACTATTCCTTCCACACTGTTGTGATACATCTGGGATTGTTTGGGTGGTTCTGTTGTCCTGTGAAGCCTTTGGTTTTTTCCTGCATGCATTTGTCTCATTACTTTTGTTCTATATATACTGTTTTTCTACTATGAAAATGTATCTAATAAAAATTGTATTTTATCTTTATCCTATTCACCTGATTGCTTCATTTTTTCTCCTGATATATATGGAGACTGATGTAGTAGTATTAGAACCGTGGAATAGAACTAAATAATAGAGACTGATGTAGTAGTACTAGAACCATGGAATAGAAGAATTGAATAGTGGAGACTGATGTAGCAGTACTGGAACCACAGAATAGAAGAATTGAATGATACAGACAAATGTAGCAATACTGAAAGAACAGAATAACAGATTTGAAAAGTGGAGACTGATGTAGCAGTACAAGAACCACAGAATAGTAGAGCTGAACAGTGGAGACTGGTGCAGCAGTGCTAGAAACATGGCGTGACAGAAACTAGATAAAGAGGTGGTTCCCAGCACAATGTAGCGGCAGGACGCCAGCTACCTAAATAAAGAGGTGGTATCCGGCCACCTGAGGAGAGCTAACTGGCCTGGGAGGGTGATGTCACAAGTGTGAATTATGTTGCTGGGGCAATCCACCACCCAAAAGTGCAGACAAAAGTAGATACTGGCAAGTGGAGACACAGCGCCGGGCACTGGAGCCAGACAAAGTCATTAATCCTCGACCACTGAATTACGTTAAGAAAAAAACCAAAACACCAGAATTGACATGTTACTCACCTGCTGCCACCCTCCTGTATCCTGCAAAGGCCTCTTCGGTCGGTTGCCGGTATGATAAAAGATCTCAATTTAATCAGCTGCAGAACTGCTGCAACTTGTGATCAGTTGCAGGGGTCAGGTAACTTGAATCGCGTGTCATTGGATGTTTTTGAGATGGAGCGCAGCTTTGTGGCTTGTTGAACAGCTCAGGATACATCAAGTCAAGAGGAAAGGTAAGAAAGGACAAATCTGTATCCCAGAGAGTGCCTGGCCACCATACAACCTACAAACTCTCAGTTGTGAGATGAACAGTATTTGTTTTATTGAGTTCTCCGAAAATCAACAACTCCGTTCACGTTTCCTGATAGTGCGGATATCTTCAGAGCCAAGAGAAATGGGAGCATAAGGTAGATGGTAAAGTTGCAGCATTATCCTTTATATGCAGATTGTGCCCAGTTTACATAAAACCTTCAAACCCCCTTTTGTTAGGTATTATTGTATACCGTTATACAGTGTTAGGATGATGTATTCTTTTTTTTTATCAATACATGCTTTGAATGGTATACAGTAGGTTATTGTGTGTTTGCTGATGTCAAGTACTATGAGGGGAGACAATGTACAGAATTCACGCTTGGCCTTGCTCAAAAACACTGAAGAAACAAAAGGATTCATACAATCAGCTGCCGGTATTTAAAAAGATAAAATACGGATATAACTGATGGAATTGTGTGTTATCTGTGGCTTTACATGGGACTGCAGGGTAGCCTTTTGCATTTTCATGACACATGTCTTATACTGGTGTTACTGTGCATCCATCATCTCCTTGAAATTCCTTCTCCTTTCCCTTTTCATTTCGAGCAGTCTGGTCTGTGCATTTTTAAGCTGATTAAACCTCCTTGCTGACTCTGCATTTGCAAATTACACAGACCCAATTTGGCGGAATATCAAATGTTCTCCTTTTGTGAACCATCGCTATTTCCTATTTCTCCAGTAAAAAAAAAGAAGCAGAACAAAAAAACCTTCATTCTCTCCCAGGGTCCCCATCATGTTTTCAATAAGAGCCTTCATGGTGGTGCAGCTTCCCCGTCCTTAACACGTACAGATGCCGAAGAGAACGGGCGCTCCGAACGTGCATCCGTAAACATCTGCTACGCTGATATCCTCGCTTCTCGCTCATGATAATATTAGAATTTAATATAAGTTTTAAAAACACAAATGAAACTTGCTTCTTTTTTTACTGATTCTATTACTGATCTGCCCTGTGCCAAATTTACTGTTAGCATATGCTGGAAAACTGGAAATTTGCTGTTTCAATTTGTGGCCTAATAATATTGCCATACAGTGCCAAAATAACATCTTTCTAAACTGCCCAAACAACGGTGCCAGTAAATCCCCAAATAACATAACTGTGTAATCCCAATTTTGCCACATCTGTGTCCTGCCACTTGCCGTAGACTTTTTTTAAAGTGCTGCTGTTCTCCTAAATCAGGCACTGTTGTTCTTTTGCTCCTGCGCCTCTCCATTCTTTAGATCTGGCCCTTTTTACCATGTACATTGTTGGCAGCGGATTATTCAGGTTACTCTCCAAGCGTGTGATAACAGAGCTTCTTTATTCAGGAACAAACAGGAACAATATATGATAAGCTTAATAGATCAGGAATATATCATTAGTGTGTCTCTGTCTGTGCATCATCTACAGCAGGATGCTTCTCTCTTACACAGACACAGGAAAAACGGGAAATACAGTCACATGCTCTCCCTGTGTGAGCCTCTGGGAGTTTTTTTTACTTTATAAACAGCATACAAATCTAGCAACTAAACACTCCTAGACAGGAATGGAGTTGTTGCACCAAACATATTCCAACACCTCCACTCAACAACTACTTATCCTGTTAGTCCCATTGCAGTTCTGAAGTCCACAAACTTGGCTCTTGATAATGACGTTATCATACCATCAGCTATCATCTTGTCTTACTTGCAATAAACAAACTCGAGTACACCCCATTCCACTAAGTCACATAAGTGGTGATGTTTTACATCAATGTGCTTAGTCCTTGCACTAATCTTCTCACTGCTGGCAAGTTTAATGTATCCTTGGTTGTCCTCATAGATAACTGTTGGTTGAGCTAATGGCTTGCCGAAATCTTCCAAAAGTTGTTTCAACCAAATTACTTCTTGACTTGCATAAGCAGCAGACATATATTCTGCTTCTCTAGAAGATAATGCAACTGACACTTGTTTTCTGCTGGACCAAGAAATAGAATTTTCTCCTAACTTGAACAAGTAACCACTTGTTGATTTCCAATCACTTGAATCTCCAGCCTAATCTGCATCCACATAACCTCTGAGAGTGAGATCTCCTGATGCAGATATCTTAAGATTAAAGGGCCCGTCTCACATAGCGAGATCGCTACCGAGATCGCTGCTAAACAGCGATCTCAGCAGCGATCTCGCTATTTCTGACACGTACCAGCGATCAGGCCCCTGCTGTGAATCGCTGGTCGTGTCAGAAATGTCAGGACATTTTTTTGATCGGTGGTCTCCCGCTGACAGGCACGCATCGCTGCGTGTGACAGGAGGGAGACCAGCGATCCGCTGGTAACCAAGGTACACAGCGGGTTTCCAGGCGCGGGGCTGTGCCTGGAAACCCGCTATGTACCTTGGATACCAGCGCCCTGATGCAGGGAGCTGGTAACCAAGGTACACGTCGGGTTTCCAGGCACCGCGCAGCGCTTGGAAACCCGACGTGTACCTTGGTTACCAGCTCCCTGCATCAGGGCGCTGGTATCCAAGGTACACTGCGGGTAACTAAGCGATGTTACCCGCAGTGTCCCTGTGCTGATCGTTGCCCTGAGCTGCCTGTGTGGCAGCTCAGCAGCGATACTGTAGCAATACACCAGCGATCCTGATCGTTGTCAGGATCGCTGGTGTATCGCTATGTGAGACCCGGGCTTTAGCCTTTGAGTTTCTTTAAGATATTGAAGAATTCTCTTAATTGCATTCCAGTCTCTTTGGCGTGGCTTGCTTACACATCGGCAGAGAATTTCGACTGTGGCTGTGATATACAGACGAGTTGTGGTTACTATGTACAGAAGCGCCCCCACTGCTTGTCTGTAACTCATTGCTGAGTAGCAGATCTTCTCCTTCCAACTTTCAGTAGGACTTATCCATTGGTGTTGACACACCTTTTGCTTCTGACATTCCAAACTGGTTTAGGATTGCGGAAATTTACTCTACCTTCTGTGTCATATTTGTTTTTGAAGACCCACTTACATCTGATAGTTCTTTTTCCTTGTGGTAGCTCAGTAAGCTCCCATGTCTGGAGTTGGTGAAGGGACTCCATCTCTTCATTAGCGGCATTTATCCACTTCTGCTTCTCGTGGATAGGCAGGTTTTGCATCTCTTGCCATGACTGTGGCTCTGGTTCAGGAAGTGTTCTGACCATATAAGAAAGGCATCTAGCTGGGATACCTTTGTTTGGCCTTTCTGATCTCCTGACTGGAGGTTGACTTAGTTCTTCTGTGTCTTCCTTGGTGGCTTCAGAGCTTATCCACACTTCAATGTTTTCCTTTTCGGTATCTGGGTTTATTGATTGAGATTCTTGTTCTTGCTTCTTAGGTTGAATAACTGGTGCAACTTCATGGAATTTGAGCGATGCAGAGTTTTCTTCAATCACTACATCTCTGCTGATTGTTACTGTGTTGGTCTCTGGGTGCTGGATTCTGTATCCTTTTTGAGTTTCGCTATAGCCCACCAGGACTCCTTGCTTTGCGTGTGATTCCCACTTGGAACATTTTTCTTTAGGAACATACATAAACGTTTTGCTTCCAAATATCCTGAGGTGCTTCAGGTTAGGCTTCTTGCAGTTCCATAGCTCATATGGAGTTTTATTTGTGGCTTTACCTGGCACTCTTTTTTGAAGATAGCAAGTTGTCATGATGTCTTCTCCCCAATACGTTGTAGTAGGTAGATTCACATCAAACAACATACTTCTTCCACTTTCCCAGAAAGTACGGTTCTTTCTCTCTGAAATGTCATTTTGTTCTGGGTTGTATGGAATGGTAGTCTGGAACACGATTCCATTCTTTTTCAAAATGGTTTGCACCTTACCACTTGTATATTCAGTTCCATTATCTGCACGCAGGGCTTTTGGCATTCTTCCAAATTTATTAAACACTACAGCAAGATATTCTTCATGTTTCTGTGGAACTTCATCCATACTGTGAAGCAGGTAGGCGACTGTATATCTGGAGCAGTTATCAATAAATGTGAGAAAATATCTCTTTTTGCTAGGAGTTTGAACACTCATTGGACCACATACATCTGTATGTATCAGATCCAGTGGTACTTATTTTGTGTAAGGACTTTCTAGACATTTTCCCTCAAAGACAGCGAGTGCACTTCATCATTTGACTACACTGGTTAATTTCAATACCATTTCCAAGTTGAGCTAGCTTTCTTGCTGCTTCTAGGTCTCTGTGCCCAAGAAGTCTGTGCCATACATGGATACAGTTCTTATGTAGATCTTGTTTAGCACTGTACACTCTTTCTTTGCATTTTAGCTGATAAAGTTCATCTTGGATTTTTCCTTCTGCAAGAGTGTGACCTTTCTTTGAGATGATGCAGCTGTTATCTTTAAAAGTAACTACATTCCCCTTTTGCGTGAGCTTCTTTACTCACAGAAGATTGCTTTCAAGGCTGGGAACATATAGAATGTCCTTCACTGGGACCTTTTTGCTTTGTGCTGAGGAAACTGGACAGTGGAGGTAGCTATCTCCTACTCCTTCTGAAGTCTTGTAGTGACCATTAGCTAAGATGACCTTTTCTGACTTTCTTTCATTAAGGTCAGTGAAGAAATCCTTGTTATTTGTCATATGACTGCTTGCATCAGAATCTGTATACCTTATACAGTCAGGGCCAGAAATATTTGGACAGTGACACAATTTTCGCGAGTTGGGCTCTGCATGCCACCACATTGGATTTGAAATGAAACCTCTACAACAGAATTCAAGTGCAGATTGTAACGTTTAATTTGAAGGGTTGAACAAAAATATGTGTTAGAAAATGTAGGAATTGTACACATTTCTTTACAAACACTCCACATTTTAGGAGGTCAAAAGTAATTGGACAAATAAACATAACCCAAACAAAATATTTTTATTTTCAAAATTTTGTGGCGAATCCTTTGGAGGCAATCACTGCCTTAAGTCTGGAACCCATGGACATCACCAAACGCTGGGTTTCCTCCTTCTTAATGCTTTGCCAGGCCTTTACAGCCGCAGCCTTCAGGTCTTGCTTGTTTGTGGGTCTTTCCCTCTTAAGTCTGGATTTGAGCAAGTGAAATGCATGCTCAATTGGGTTAAGATCTGGTGATTGACTTGGCCATTGAAGAATGTTCCACTTTTTTGCACTCATGAACTCCTGTGTAGCTTTGGCTGTATGCTTGGGGTCATTATCCATCTGTACTATGAAGCGCCGTCCAATCAAGTTTGCAGCATTTGGCTGAATCTGGGCTGAAAGTATATCCCGGTACACTTCAGAATTCATCCGGCTACTCTTGTCTGCTGTTATGTCATCAATAAACACAAGTGACCCAGTGCCATTGAAAGCCATGCATGGTCATGCCATCACGTTGCCTCCACCATGTTTTACAGAGGATGTGGTGTGCCTTGGATCATGTGCCGTTCCCTTTCTTCTCCAAACTTTTGGCTTCCCATCATTCTGGTACAGGTTCATCTTTGTCTCATCTGTCCATAGAATACTTTTCCAGAACTGAGCTGGCTTCTGGAGGTGTTTTTCAGCAAATTTAACTCTGGCCTGTCTATTTTTGGAATTGATGAATGGTTTGCATCTAGATGTGAACCCTTTGTATTTACTTTCATGGAGTCTTCTCTTTACTGTTGACTTAGAGACAGATACACCTACTTCACTGAGAGTGTTCTGGACTTCAGTTGATGTGTGAACGCGTTCTTCTTCACCAAAGAAAGTATGCGGCGATCATCCACCACTGTTGTCTTCCGTGGGCTCCCAGGTCTTTTTGGATTGATGAGTTCACTAGTGCTTTCTTTCTTTCTTAGGATGTACCAAATTGTAGATTTTGCCACTTCTAATGTTGTAGCAATTTCTTGGATGGGTTTTTTTCTGTTCTTGCAGCTTAAGGATGGCTTGTTTCACCTGCATGGAGAGCTCCTGTGACCACATGTTTCCTTCACAGCAAAACCTTCCAAATGCAAACACCACACCTCAAATCAACTCCGGCCCTTTCATCTGCTTAATTGAGAATGACATAACAAAGGGATTGCCCACACCTGTCCATGAAATAGCCTTGGAGTCATTTGTCCAATTACTTTTGGTCCCTTTAAAAACAGGGTGGCACATGTTAAGGAGCTGAAACTCCTAAACCCTTCATCCAATTTTAATGTGGATACCCTCAAATGAAAGCTGAAAGTCTGAACTTCAATTGCATCTGATTTGTTTTGTTTCAAATTCATTGTGGTAATGTCTAGAACCAAAATTAGATAAATGTTGTCTCTGTCCAAATATTTATGGACCTAACTGTATGCTTTGCAGATGGGCTTGTACTGGTATTATATGCAGCTTCAACACATGCAGACTCTTCCTTTACAGCTGTTTTAACCGTTTGATGACTGTTCTTCTTTTTAAGCTGACTCATTCTTTCTTTCCAAATTCTGCAGTCTGCTTTAAGGTGGCCGGGCTTTTTACAGACAAAACATTCACAAGTTTCTTTTAGATTGCTCTTCTATTTAGCAAAGTCCTGTGTCTTTAATGTTGTTTCTGCTCTGAATTCATTACTGCTGCTTACATGCTGTGTTTTTTTCTTGAATTCATCCACAAGTTTGCCTTTAACATACTTTAGTGTCAACTCATCATCTGGCCGTGCATCTAGTGCAGTCATGAGTGTGTCATAACTCTCTGGAAGACCATAGAAGTGCAGCAACATGAAAATCTTTCATTTCTTCTCCAATACCCCTGAGATGCTCCAAAATCTCTAGGGTGTTTCTTATATAGTCCTGCATATTCTGTCCATCACTTAGCTTAGACTGATACAGCTGTCTCATGAGATAAAGCTTATTGCTGAGATTTGATCTTTCATGCACTTTCTGTAACTCATTCCACATCTCCTTTGCAGTTGCACACTTGCATATATGCACAATGTGATTATCATCCACACTGAGGGAAATCGTGCTTTGTGCTTTCTGATCCATCTCTAGCCCATCATCTGGTAATGGATGAGGCACTTGTTCCTGAGTATATTTCCACCTACCTTCTCTTATGAGCAGCATCTTCACCTTGAATTTCCAGGACTGGTAGTTCTAGTTAGTGAGGCTTGGCACTGAGAACTTGACAGTATTGCTGCTAGTGGACATCTTCTCTGTTGTTCTGTGCTACTTTTACTCTGACCTTCTTTTGCTGTGTTACTCTGAGGTTCTGTGTCACTCTGGGCACATAAAATGTTGATTATTCAGGATACTCTCCAAGCGTGTGACAACAGAGCATCTTTATTCAGGAACAAACAGGAACAATATATGATAAGCTTAATAGATCAGGAGTAAATCATTTGTGTGTCTCTGTCTGCGCATCATCTACAGCAGGCTGCTTCTCTCATACACTTACACAGGAAAATAGGAAATGCAGTCACGCGCTCTCCCTGTGTGAGCCTCTGGGAGTTTTTTTTTTAACTTTATAAACAGCATACAAATCTAGCAACTAAACACTCATAGACAGGAATGGAGTTGTTGCACCAAACATATTCCAACATACATGAATCTAGTCTTGTTAGTGGCTGTGGTCCTGAATAAGATGCTCACAGAAAAGAGCTGGTGACCACACCCTCTAAGGCTACTTTCACACATCAGGCTTTTTGAATCAGGCATGATCCGTCTTATGCCTGATAGGACGGATCCGGCGGTGATTTTAAAAAACTGATGGAACTGATCAGGTTTTTCGCCTGATCCGGCCTGACCTTTTGAACCCGGAAAAAGAAGCTTTTCCATGTTGAAAATACAGACATCAATGTCGAGAGAGAGAGAGAGAGAGAGAGAGAGAAGAGAGAGAGAGACCTTGGACTCCGGATCAGTTTTCTGACGGATTTGTCAAAAATCTGGTCCGGCTCCATAGGTTTGCATTGTTTCCGGCCGCCTGAAGTGCTGATTCAGGCACTGTCAGGTGCCTCCGGAAAAAAAAAAAAAAAACGTTACAAAAACCGTCTTGTCCGGCCGCCAGAATGTACAATTCCGACGGATCCGGCCAAAAACGGATGCAACGCAGTGACATCAGGCGCGATCCGGCGCTAATGTAAGTCAATGCTAAAAAAACGCATCCGCTACCGGATCCGTTTTTTTAGAAACACGCCGGATCGCGACTGATTCAAAAAGCCTGATGTGTGAAAGAGGCCTTAGCTAACAGGACTAGATTAACATGCAAGGAAGAGAGGTCATATTTCATGAATGGAGAGGCACAGAAACAAAAGAAAAATATCGGATTTAGAAAAAAAGCAGCATTTACCGCAGGTAAAAAAAAAATTCTGCTTTTATGTCAAGTGACAGGTGCGTCCCATAAGCAAGCTATCGGTAGGTATCATATATCCTGATACCCCCGTTTTGATAGCAAAATACCTTAATAAAGTCGGGATTCTTTTGTGTAAATCAGGGCGGTCCTGTCCGGAGGGCGGCGTTTTCACTCCTCTCTCCCCCCCCCGCTCCTCGGCATGTCTTGCGTATCACCATCTGTGAAAAGCACAGACGGCGTTCTGCTTCCCGCAATTGCGCTTTTCAAATTCCCCCCGCACCTGCGCAGTGTGCTTTGCCCAACAGTGGGCAAAGCATAAAATTATTACAGTGCATGCGCAACTACTGTCATTTACTTTCCCTGCCCCGGAAGTCGTCCAAGGCAAGCTGTCATTTCCGTGGCAAGGAAAGAGTTGCGCATGCGCTGTAATGATTTTATTCTCTGCCCACGCCGCCCTCCGGACCAGACCGCCCTTGCTTATGGGACGCACTATTCAGTCATATCTTTAGTTGATATGGCAAAAATGGGGTGACAAGATTCCCTTTAATAGTACCTACTATAACAGTGAAGCTAAAGTGTGTATGTAAAATCTGCATACCTGCCAAAGAGTCTATGTAATAGTGTCTATCACTTATCTCAGGGGTCTTATCACAGTTCTCAGCAATCCCAAATTTGGATGGACTCTCCCTATTTGTTACATAAACAAATCTCACAAGTTTGGAGATTTCATGTGCCCAAAGAGAGAATAGTAGAGATGAGCTAACTTGCTCAGTGATATTCGGATATCACTAGAGTATCTGGGTGCTCGGATATGCTCGGCAGTAAAGCATTGACTGGTGCAATTTGAAGCTCAAATCCTCGCCTCGCATGTTTACCACCTGTTACACAACTAATAAGCATGCAGAATTTGCCTGCCAGTCACTGTAGACCAGTAGCCATCTTGGTAGTGGCATTACTGTTATTGGCTGACTGCATTACCTCATCTGAGGTTATAAAAGGACAGGTGTCGCCACGCTTGGCACATTGACACCATTGCACAACTCAGGGACAGTTCTGATTGGAGGGAGAGAGCAATTATATAGGCCTGTGTAAGCACAGTTTAACTAATCAGAGTCCTCTAGTGTTGATGTTGGTGCTGAATCTGACACATAATACTAACAGTCCTTCTGGGTTAATCCTGTGCTTTGCTGTTTGTATCAGATACATTCTGCATTTAGGCTAGGTACAGTTACAGGAGCATGGAGAGTGGCAGAATACAGTGTCTAGGCAGGGCTTAGGGCATTGCAGTCCGTTGCTAAATGTATAGCTGCTGCACGAGACCACATTCTTTTTTTTTCTTGGGTGAAAAAAATTGACTATATTGTCATCCATAGAGTATTACAGTATGTGCTTTGTGTTACATTATGTTGGTATATAACTCTCCAAAAAAGTTTTTTTTTCTGGATTCAATTAGTCATCCAAAAAATATTACATGCTTTATGTTACATTATGGTGGTATAGAACACTCCAAAGAAGCATAAATCTGTAGAGTATTATGTACTCTCTGTTACATTTCGGTGATATATAATACTACAAAAAAAGATGCAGAATTTTTATAGGTTCAATTCAAGTCATGCAGAGAGTATTACATGCTTTGTCTTACATTTAGATGGTATATAACACTCCAAAAAGAGTTTAACCCCTTAATGACCAAGCCATTTTGTAGGTTAATGACCAGGCCAATTTTTACATTTCTGACCACTGTCAATTTATGTGCTTATAACTCTGGAACGCTTCAACGGATCTTGGCGATTCTGAGATTGTTTTCTCGTGACATATTTTACTTCATGTTAGTGGTAAAATTTCTTCGATATAACTTGCGTTTATTTATGAAAAAACGGAAATATGGCAAAAATTTTGAAAATTTTGCAATTTTCAAACTTTAAATTTTTATGCCCTTAAATCAGAGAGATATGTCACAAAAAATAGTTAATAAATAACATTTCCTACATGTCTACTTTACATCAGCGCAATTTTGGAACCAAAATTTTTTTTTGTTAGGAAGTTATAAGTGTTAAAAGTTGACCAGCGATTTCTCATTTTTACAACAAAATTTACAAAACCATTTTTTTTAGGGACCACCTCACATTTGAAGTCACTTTGAGGGGTCTATATGGCAGAAAATACCCAAAGGTGACACCATTCTAAAAACTGCACCCCTCAAGGTGTTCAAAGCCATATTCAAGAAGTTTATTAACCCTTTAGGTACTTCACAAGAATTGAAGCAATGTGGAAAGAAAAAATGAACAATTAACTTTTTTCCCCAAAATTATTCTTTCAACACAATTTTTTTAATTTTGTCAAGGGTATCAGGAGAAAATGAACCACAATATTAGTTGTACAATTTCTCCTGAGTACACCGATACCCCATGTGTAGGGGAAAACCAATCTTTAGGAGCACGGCAGTGCTCAGAAGGGAAGGAGCAACATTTGAGATTTTGAATGTCAAATTGGCTGGAATCGAGAGCGGACACCAAGTCGCATTTGGAGAGCCCCTGATGTACCTAAACAGTGTAAACCCCCCATAAGTGACCCCATTTTGGAAACTAGACCCCCCAAGGAGCTTATCTAAATGTGTGGTGAGCACTTTTAACCCCAAAAGGCTTCAAAGAAGGTTATAACGTAGAGCTGTAAAATTAAAAAATCATATTTTTTCCACAAAAATGATCTTTTCACTCCCAATTTTTATTTTCCAAAGGATAAAAGGACCCCAAAAGTTATTGTTCAATTTGTTCTGAGTACGCTGATACCCCATATGTGGGGGTAAACCTTTATTTGGGCGCATGGCAGAGCTCGGAAGGCAAGCAGCGCAATTTGATTTTTTTTGGCTGGAATTGAGATTGGACGCCATGTCGCATTTGGAGAGTCCCTGATGTGCCTAAACAGTGGAAACCCCCCACAAGTGAACCCATTTTGGAAACTAGACCCCCAAGGAACTTATCTAGATGTGTGGTGAGCACATTGAACCCCCAAGTGCTTCACAGAAGTTTATAACGCAGAGCCGTAAAAATAAAAAAATCTTATTTTTTTCCACAAAAATGATCTTTTGCCCCCAAATTTTTATCTTTATAAGGGTAACAGGAGAAATAGGACCCCCAAAGTTGATGTGCAATTTGTCCTGAGTATGCTGATATCCCATATGTGGGGGGAACCACTGTGATCACCTTACTGCGATCTTTGGGAGGCAGAATGAACAAATCCACAAAAGGTGAAGAACTGGTTTTATTTTTTACGCCGTTCCTCGTGCAGTATTAGTGATTAGGCGACTTTATTCCTCGGATCGGTGCGATTACAGCGATACCAGATTTATACCCTTTTTTCATGTTTAGCTTCTGTCACACACTAAAAGACGCTTTTTTTGGAAGAATTTCTTGTAAGAAATTTTTGCATTGCCGTATTTTGAGAGCTATAATTTTTCCATATTTTGTCCGACAGAGTTATCTGTGGGCTTATTTTTTGCGGGATAGCTGATGTTTTCATTGGTACCATATTCGGGCACATAACTTTTTTGATCGCTTCCTATTCCGATTTTTGTGGAAGCAGAATGAACAAAAACCAGCAATTCAGGAATTGTTTTTTTTTTTTTTCCCTCCGTTCCGCGTGTGGTAAAATTGATAAAGCAGCTTTATTCTTCGGGTCACTACGATTACAGCGATACCTCATTTATATATTTTTTTATGTTTTGGCGTTTTTTACAAGATAAAAAATTTTACAGAAAAAATAATTATTTTTGCATCAGTTTATTCCGCGAGCTATAACTTTTTTATTTTTTCGCTGATGATGCTGTGTAGTGGCTTGTTTTTTGCGGGAGAAGATGATGTTTTCAGCGGTACCATGTTTATTTATATCCATCTTTTTGATCGCGTGTTATTGCACTTTTTCCAAGTGGTATGATGATACTGCTTGTAAAAAGTATAATTTACTACTTTTTTGTGGTTTTTTTAATGGCTTTCACTGAAGGGGTTAACTAGGGTTATGCTTTTACAGATGGGATTTTTATGGACACGGCAATACCAAACGTGCATTTTTTTTGTTTATTGTTTTTTTTATTACATAAAAATGTTTATTTTTTAGGGAATTTTTTTTTTAACCCCTTAATCCCATGGAACGTACTATTCCGTCCATGTGACCTGGTACTTAATTCCCAGGGACGGAATAGTATGTCCCAGGCGATCAGATGTGCTCCCGGTGGGAGCGCAGCTGATCACAGCCGGGTGTCAGCTGCTTACCCGACACTATGTGCCAGGAGTGGTCACGGACCGCTCCCGGCACATTACCTCCTGGCACACCATGATCAAACATGATCGCGGTGTACCGGGGGCACAGAGGAGCATCGCACAGGGAGGGGGCTCCTTGTGCGCTCCCCTGAGACCCTCAGAACAGCGCGATGTGTCGCACTGTTCCGAGGGACTCTCCTCACTGCAGGACCCCAGATCCAAGATGGCCGCCGGGTCCTGCAGGGAGGCGGCTTTCTCAGTGCCTGCTGAGAGCAGGCGCTGAGGAAGCCTGCAGCAGTGCCTGTGCGATCGCTGGTGTGACAGAGTGCTGTGCACACTGTCACACCAGCGATCTAACCCTACACAGTGATGTCCCACCCTGGGACAAAGTAAAAATGTAAAAAGTATAAAAATAAACATTTGTAAAAAAATTCATAAATGAAAAAAAAAAATATTCCACAAAAAATTCATTTCTTTAATGTAAAAAAAACCCCAATGAACAATGAAAGTATACATATTTAGTATCGCCGTGTCCGTAACGACCCGTACTATAAAACTGTCACATTAGTTAACCCCTTTAGTGAACCCCTTAAAAAAAAACAAGGCTAAAAAACAATGATTTATCATCATACCACCGAACAAAAAGTGGAATAACACGCAATCAAAAAGACGGATATAAACAAACATGGTACCGCTGAAAACGTCATCTTGTCCCACAAAAAACTAGCTGCCATACAGCATCATCAGCAAAAAAATAAAAAAGTTATAGCTTGCAGAATAAAGCGATGCAAAAATAATTATTTTTTATATATAATTGTTTTTATTGTATAAAAGCGCCAAAACATAAAAAAAATGATATAAATGAGGTATTGCTGTAATCATACTGACCCAAAGAAATAAAACTGCATTATCAATTTTACCACACGCGGAACGCTATAAACGCCCCTCCCCCAAAAGAAACTCATGAATTGCTGGTTTTTGTTCATTCTAACCTCCCAAAAATCGAAATAAAAAGAGATCAAAAAATGTCATGTGCCCAAAAATGGTACCAATAAAAACGTCACCTCGTCCTGCAAAAAATAAGACCTCACATGACTCTGTGGGCCAAAATATGCAAAAATTATAGCTCTCAAAATATGATGATGCAAAAACTACTTTTTGCAATAAAAAGCGTCTTTTAGCGTGACAGCTGCCAATCATAAAAACCCGCAATAAATAGTAAATTAAACCCCCCTTTATCACCCCCTTAGTTAGGGAAAAATAATAAAATTAACCCCTCTCTGCCATCAGACGTACTATTCCGTCCATGTGACCCTGGACCTTATTCCCATGGATGGAATAGTACGTCATGGGCGATCAGCTGCGCTCCCGGGGGAAGCGCAGCTGATCGCCGCCGGGTGTCAGCTGATTATCACAGCTGACACCCGTGACTGTGTGTCAGGAGCGGTCACGGACCGCTCCCGGAACATTAACCCCTGGCACACCGCGATCAAACATGATCGCGGTGTACCCGGGGCACAGGGGAGGATCGCGCAGGCAGGGGGCTCCCTGCGCGCTCCCCTGAGACCCTCAGAGCAGCGCGATGTGATCGCGCTGTTCTGAGGGCTTCCTCCCTCCCAGGACCCGGATCCAAGATGGCGCCGGGGTCCTGCAGGGAGGCGGCTTCCTCAGTGCCTGCTGAGAGCAGGCGCTGGGGAAGCCTGCAGCAGTGCCAGAGCGATCGCTGGTGTGACAGAGTGCTGTGCACACTGTCACACCAGCGATCTGCTAAAATACAGTGATGTCCCACCCTGGGACAAAGTATAAAAGTAAAAAAAATAAAAATAAAAGTGGTAAAAAAAAATCATTAAAAAAAAAAAAAATATTCCCCAATAAATTCCTTCTTTCCTGTAAATAAAAAAACCAAAACAATAAAAGTACACATATTTAGTATCGCCGCGTCCGTAACGACCCCCCCTATAAAACTGTCCCACTAGTTAACCCCTTTAATGAACCCCTTAAAAAAAAAAAAAAACGAAGCAAAAAAATCAATGCTTTATCATCATACCGCTGAACAAAAAGTGGAATAACACGCGATCAAAAAGACCGAGATAAATAACCATGGTACCGCTGAAAACGTCATCTTGTCCCGCAAAAAACGAGCTATCATACAGCATCATCAGCGAAAAAATAAAAAAGTTATAGCTCGCAGAATAAAGCGATGCAAAAATAATAATTTTTTATATAAAATTGTTTTCATGCTATAAAAGCACCAAAACATAAAAAAATGATATAAATAAGGTATCGCCGTAATCGTACTGACCAGAAGAATAAAACTGCTTTATCAATTTTACCACACGCGAAACGGTACAAACGCCTCCCCCAAAAGAAATTCATGAATTGCTGATTTTTGTTCATTCTAACCTCCCAAAAATCGAAATAAAAAGCGATCAAAAAAATGTCACGTGCTCAAAAATGGTACCAATAAAAACGTCACCTCGTCCCGCAAAAAATAAGACCTCACATGACTCTGTGGGCCAAAATATGCAAAAATTATAGCTCTCAAAATGTGGTGATGCAAAAAACTATTTTTTGCAATAAAAAGCGTCTTTTAGCGTGACAGCTGCCAATCATAAAAACCGGCTATAAATAGTAAATCAAACCCCCCTTTATCACCCCCTTAGTTAGGGAAAAATAATAAAATTAAAAAAATGTATTTATTTCCATTTTCCCGTTAGGGTTAGGGTTGCGGCTAAAGTTAGGGTTAGGGTTGGCGCTAACGTTAGTATTAGGGTTATGGTTGGGATTAGGGTTAGAGGTGTGTTAGGGTTAGGTTAGTGGTTAGGGTTGGGACTTGGGTTAGGGGTGTGTTGGGGTTAGGGTTGGAGTTAGAATTGGGGGGTTTCCGCTGTTTAGGCACATCAGGGGCTCTCCAAATGTGACATGGCGTCTGATCTCAATTCCAGCCAATTCTGCGTTGAAAAAGTCAAACGGTGCTCCTTCACTTCTGAGCTCTGCCATGGCCCCAAACAGTAGTTTACTCCCGCATATGGGGTATCAGCGTACTCTGGACCCCAAGAGTTATTGTGCAATTTGTCCTATTTCTTCTGTTACCCTTGGGAAAATAAAAAACTGGGGGCGAAAATATCATTTTTGTAAAAAAAAAAAATGATTTTTTTGTTTTTACGGCTGTATGTTATAAAACTTCTGTGAAGCACTTGGAGCTTCATAGCGCTCACCACACTTCTAGATAAGTTCCTTGTGGGGTCTATTTTCCAAAATGGGGTCACTTGTGGGGGGTTTCCACTGTTTAGGCGCATCAGGGGCTCTCCAAATGCGACATGACGCCCCAGACCATTCCATCAAAGTCTGCAATCCAAAACGTCACTACTTCCTTTTTGAGCCCCGACGTGCGCCCATACAGTAGTTTACTCCCACATATTGGGTATCAGCGTACTCAGGACAAATTGGACAACAACTTTTGGGGTCCAATTTCTCCTGTTACCCTTGTGAAAATAAAATATTGGGGGCGAAAAAATTATTTTTGTAAAAAAATAAAAGGATTTTTTATTTTTACGGCTGTACGTTATAAACTTCTGTGAAGCACTTCGGGGTTCAAAGTGCTCACCACACATCTAGATAAGTTCCTTGTGGGGGTCTATTTTCCAAAATGGGGTCACTTGTGGGGGGTTTCCACTGTTTAGACGCATCAGGGGCTCTCCAAATGCGACATGACTCCCCCAGACCATTCCATCAAAGTCTGCAATCCAAAACGTCACTACTTCCCTTCCGAGCCCCGACGTGCGCCCATACAGTAGTTTACTCCCACATATTGGGTATCAGCGTACTCAGGACAAATTGGACAAAAACTTTTGGGGTCCAATTTCTCCTGTTACCCTTGTGAAAATAAAATATTGAGGGCGAAAAAATCATTTTTGTAAAAAAAAAAAAAGGATTTTTTATTTTACGGCTGTACGTTATAAACTTCTGTGAAGCACTTTGGGGTTCAAAGTGCTCACCACACATCTAGATAAGTTCCTTGAGGGGTCTAGTTTCCAAAATGGTGTCATTTGTGGGGGGTTTCCACTGTTTAGGCATATCAGGAGCTCTCCAAACACGACATGGCATCCAGCCAATTCTGCGTTGAAAAAGTCAAACGGCGCTCCTTCCCTTCCAAACTCTGCCATGCACCCAAACAGTGGTTTACCCCACATATGGGGTATCAGCGCACTCAGGACAAATTGCACAATAACTTTTGGAGTCTTGTTACCCTTGGGAAAATAAAAATTGGGGTGAAAAAATCAATTTTGTGGAAAAAATATGATTTTTTAATTTTATGGCTCTACGTTATAAACTTGTGTGAAGCACTTGGGGGTTCAAATTGCTCACCAAAGATCTAGATAAGTTCCTTAGGGGGTCTAGTTTCCCAAATGGGGGCACTTGTGGGGGGTTTCCACTGTTTAGGCACAGCAGGGGCTCTCCAAATGCAACATGGCGTCCAATCTCAATTCCAGCCAATTTTGGTTGGAAAAAGTCAAATGGTGCTCCTTCCATTCCGAGCTCTGCCATGCGCCCAAACAGTGGTTCCCCCCACATATGGGGTATCAGCGTACTCAGGACAAATTGGACAACAAATTTTGTGGTCCAATTTCTCCTGTTACCCTTGTGAAAATAAAAAATTAGTGACTAAGAGATCATTTTTGTGGGAAAAAAATAGGATTTTTTATTTTCATGCTCGGGCATTATAAACTTGTGTGAAGCACTTGGGGGTTCAAAGTGCTCACCAAAGATCTAGATAAGTTCCTTAGGGGGTCTAGCTTCCAAAATGGGGTCACTTGTGGGGGGTTTCCACTGTTTAGGCTCATCTGGGGCACTACAAATGGAACATGACCCCCATCAATGTTTGCATTCCAAAACGTTACTGCTTCCTTTCCAAGCCATGCCGTGCGCCCAAACAGTTTCCCCCCCCCACATATGGGGTATCAGCGTACTCAGGACAAATTGGAAAACAACTTTTGGGGTCCAATTTCCTTGGGAAAAATCAAAAATTTGGGACTAAAAAATCATTTTTGTGGAAAATTGTTTTTTTTTTTTTCACACCCAGGCATTATAAACTTTTGTGAAACACTTTGGGGTTCAAAGTGCTCACAACAGATCTAGATAAGTTCCTTAGGGGGTCTAGTTTCCAAAATGGTGTCACTTGTGGGGGGTTTCCACTGTTTAGGCATATCAGGGGCTCTCCAAACACATGGCGTCCAATCTCAATTCCAGCCAATTTTAGTTTGAAAAAGTCAAACGGCGCTCCTTCCCTTACGAGCTCTGCCCTGTGCCCAAACAGTGGTTTTCCCCCACATATGGGGTATTGGCGTACTCAGGAGAAATTGCACAACAACTTTATCTGCCCATTTTCTCGTTTTACCCTTGTTAAAATAAAAAAACGTTTGTAAAAGATCATTTTTGTGGCTAAAAAGTTAAATATTAATTTTTTCCTTCCACATTGCTTCAGCTCCTGTGAAGCACCTGAAGGGTTATTAAACTTCTTGAATGTGGTTTTGAGTACCTTGAGGGGTGCAGTTTTTAGAATGGTGTCACTTTTGGGTATTTTCTGCCATATAGACCCTCAAAATGACTTCAAATGTGAGGTGGTCCCTAAAAAAATGGCTTTGTAAATTTTGTTGTAAAAATGAGAAATCACTGGTCAACTTTTAACCCTTATAATTTCCTAACAAAAAAAAATTTTGGTTCCAAAATTGTGCTGATGTAAAGTAGACATGTGGGAAATGTTATTTATTAACTATTTTGTGTGACATATCTCTCTGTTTTAAGGGAAAAAAAATTCAAAGTTTGAAAATTGCAAAATTTTCAAAATTTTCGCCATATTTGCATTTTTTTTCAAAAATAAACGCAAGGTATATCGAAGAAATTTTACTTCTAACGTGAAGTACAATATTCAATAGACAAAAAAACCTGACTAGCACTTCCAGACTAATGTGAACTAGGTGCAAGCCAAGGGAAGCTACCCCCATGTAAAACATACAAAAAAAGGCTGCACTCTATCATACTAAAGCATGACAATATGGAATACATGAAATTTAGAATAGCAATATGGCTTTGGAATATAAGGAAAAATTTGAGACGCTTAGTATAAACATTTGGCCAAACATTTTAAAGCCCACCAACCATCGTCAAGGTGGTCTCAATACTGGTGAGTCCCTAACCTAATGTGAACATACCTCTATTAGGCTGATATCTGAATTTCTGGGTGAATATGCACCTCTGTCAGCAATGCCTGCATTTATGGGTAAAGTAGGGACCTGGTGTAATAGCCATATTGCTATTCTAAATTTCATGTATTCCATATTGTCATGCTTTAGTATGATAGAGTGCAGCCTTTTTTTGTATGTTTTACATGGGGGTAGCTTCCCTTGGCTTGCACCTAGTTCACATTAGTCTGGAAGTGCCAGTCAGGTTTTTTTGTCTATTGAATGTTAGCTTGCTGACCGAGCACTCCGCCCCCACCAGGTGGTGATTTTAATTACACCAGGTCCCTACTTTACCCATAAATGCAGGCATTGCTGACAGAGGTGCATATTCACCCAGAAATTCAGATATCAGCCTAATAGAGGTATGTTCACATTAGGTTAGGGACTCACCAGTATTGAGACCACCTTGACGATGGTTGGTGGGCTTTAAAATGTTTGGCCAAATGTTTATACTAAGCGTCTCAAATTTTTCCTTATATTCCAAAGCCATATTGCTATTCTAAATTTCATGTATTCCATATTGTCATGCTTTAGTATGATAGAGTGCAGCCTTTTTTTGTATGTGAAGTACAATATGTCACGAGAAAACAATCTCAGAATCGCGAAGATCCGTTGAAGCGTTCCAGAGTTATAACCTCATAAAGAGACAGTGGTCAGAATTGTAAAAATTGGCCCGGTCATTAACGTGCAAACCACCCTTGGGGGTGAAGGGGTTAAAATTTTTTATTTATTTCCATTTTCCCATTAGGGTTAGGGTTAGGGTTGGGGCTAAACTAAGGGTTAGGGTTGGGGCTAAAGTTAAGGTTAGAGTTGGGGCTAAAGTTAGGGTTAGGATTGGGACAAGGGTTACGGGTGTGTTAGGGTTAGGTTTGTGGTTAGGGTTATGATTAGGGTTGGGATTAGTATTAGGGGTGTGTTGGGGTTAGGGTTGGAGTTAGAATTGGGGGGTTTCCACTGTTTAGGCACATCAGGGGCTCTCCAAATGTGACATGGCGTCTGATCTCAATTCCAGCCAATTCGGCGTTGAAATTCATGCAGTAGTTTTCTCCCACATATATGGTATCAGTTTACTCAGGACAAATTGGAAAACAACTTTTTGGGTCCAATTTCTCCTGTTACCCTTGGGAACATAAAAAACTGGGGACTAAAAGATCATGTTTGTGGAAAAAATATGATTTTTTTATTTTCATGCCCGGGCGTTATAAACTTCTGTGAAGCACTTGGGGGTTCAAAGCGCTCACCACTAGTGTTGAGCGATACCGCCCGATATCCAGAAATATCGGATCAGATTGGATCGGTCCGATACTCAAAAAGTTTCGGGTATCGCCGATCCGATACCGGAAACCCAATGCAAGTCAATGGGACAGAAATATCGTAATTTAAAAAAAACCCTTTCTTTCCTTGTAAACACTAGATATACACACATAGAATACATATATATATATATATACATGTCATTGTGACATTTATATATATACATATATTTATAGTTCATACACTTCTACATAGTAAGGAGACTGACTAGGCCACTCCAACATCTTGACTTTTTCCCTCTTGAACCAGGCCTTGGTTTTCTTGGCTGTGTGCTTTGGGTCGTTGTCTTGTTGGAAGATGAAATTACGACCCATCTTAAGATCCTTGATGGAGGAGCGGAGGTTCTTGGCCAAAATCTCCAGGTAGGCCGTGCTATCCATCCTCCCATGGACTGCTGAGGCCTGGTTTTTCAGGCTGGTAAGGATCCAATATTCATGAACCTTGCAAGCCTGATAATACCAGGCCACAGCAGTCTGCTTAGCTTGGCTGGTTAACAAAAATAGGGGATCCCCTCGAAAAAAAAATGGCGTGGGGGTCCCTCTATTTTTGTTAACCAGCCAAGTAAAAAGCAGACTGCTGCGGCCTGGTATTAAAAGACTGTCAAGGCCCATGGATTTTGGCCCTCAACAGCCTAAAAATACCAGGCTGCAGCAGCCCTACAATTGGCGGATCCAAATATGCGCCAATTGTGGCACTTTACCCGGCTCTTCCCACTTGCCCTGTAGCGGTGGCAAGCGGGGTAATAAGGGGTTAATGTCACCTTTGATTGATCGGTGAGAATAAGCCCGGTTAATAATGGAGAGGCGTCAATAAGACACCGATCCATTATTAATCATAAAGTTTGTAAATTTGTAAAAAAAATACACAGCCAGAAAAAAGTCTTTTAATGAAATAAAACACAACACAGTTTTCATTATTTTTATTTCACGCTCATCCTGCAACACCATCGTTCTCCTGTAAAAAAAAACAAAAATAATAAACCAACACAAATACTCTCTGTCCGACGCAGTCCAAAATCACGAGTGTCCCACGACGAGTCCAGCTCTGCTACATCTGCATGCCAGGCTGAACATGGCATCCAGACGTAGCAGAGCTGCTTACCTGAGGAGATTCCCCAGCGGTGACGTCATCGGACTGGTTTACGGCCAGCTGTCGCGAGAGTACAGCTGGCCGAGATTACCCAGTTCCCGGCAGCACGTGCAGTTATCGCGAGATGCTGCACGTGACCGCCAGGGAGAGGGTAATGGCGGCCATCAAGGAGTCCAGGACGTGACCGCCGGGGATCTTCTGCCAGGTAAGTGCTGAGTTCTGACTCCTGACAGACCCGATCGACACTGACAGTGACAGTTTCGGGAAGTTCCTGTGTCACGTACTTCGTTCTGTGACACAGGAACTCCCCATAGACTTTAGAGGAAAACTCCGATTCCGGTATCCGATATGACAAAAATATCGGATCTCAGAATCAGAATTCCGATACAGCGAATATCGGCCGATACCCGATATTTGCAGTATCGGATAGCTCAACACTACTCACCACTAGTGTTGAGCATTCCGATACTGCAAATATCGGGTATCGGCCGATATTTGCTGTATCGGAATTCCGATTCCGAGTTCCGATATTTTTGTCATATCGGATACCGGAATCGGAATGTTCCTGTCACTGTCAGTGTCCGTCGGTCGGGTCTGTCAGGAGTCAGTGGCACTTGCCTGGCAGAAGATCCCCGGTGGTCACGTCCTGGACTGCTTGATGGCCGCCATTATCTTCTCCCTGGAGGTCACGTGCAGTTTCTCGCGATAACTGCACGTGCTGCCGGGTAATCGTGGCCGTAAAGCAGTCCAATGACGTCATCGCCGGGGAAGCTGGTAAGCAGCTGTGCTGCGTCGGGATGTCAGGCTCAGCTTGACATTCCGATGTAGCAGAGCTGGATCGTCATGGGACACTCGTTACTATGGACTGCGTCGGACAGGTAGTATACTGTTGGTTTGTTTTTTTTCTTTTTTTCCAGGAGATCAATGGCGTCGCAGGATGAGCATGTAATAAAATTAATGAAAACTGTGTTGTCTCTTATTTTATTAAAATACTTTTTTCTTGCTGTGTCTTTTTTTTAAACATTTTAAAATTTTGGGATTAATAATGGATCGGTGTCTTATTGACGCCTCTCCATTATTAACCGGGCTTATTGTCACCGTGCAATCAACAGTGACATTAACTACTTATTACCCCGCTTGCCACCGCTACAGGGCAAGTGGGAAGAGCCGGGTAAAGTGCCACAATTGTCACATCTTTTGATGCGCCAAATGTGGGGCTGCTGTAGCCTGGTATTTTTAGGCTGTTGAGGGCCAAAATCCATGGGCCTTGACAGTTTTTTATTACCAGGCCGCAGCAGTCTGCATTTTACTTGGCTGGTTAACAAAAATAGGGGGATCCCCACGCCATTTTTTTTTCGAGGGGATCCCCTATTTTTGTTAACCAGCCAAGCTAAGCAGACTGCTGTGGCCTGGTATTATCAGGCTTGCAAGGTCCATGGATATTGGATCCTTACCAGCCTGAAAAACCAGGCCTCAGCAGTCTGCTTCATCTGGCTGGTTAACAAAAATAGGGGGGACCCCACGCCATTTTTTTTCGAAGCGATCCCTATTTTTGTTAACCAGCCAAGATAAGCAGACTGCTGTGGCCTGGTATTATCAGGCTGGCAAGGTTCATGGATCTTGGCTCCTTAACAGCCTGAAAATCCAGGCCTCAGCAGTCTGCTTCATCGGGCTGGTTAACAAAAATAGGGGGGACCCTACGCCATTTTTTTTTTCGAGGGGATCCCCCTTGTTAATCAGTTCCCTCTGACGTCACTGATGGTGTCCCTGGCTGACCTGAAGTGAAAGTCGGAAGCAATCAATTCATTCGGGGGTTTACTGTGAGGCTGCAGCATTAGCTGCGGTCCCTGCAGTAAACATTAACCCTTTCTGATGGATAGGTAAGAATAATTTTGCTTTTTTATTTTATTTTTATTACAGGAAATGGTTTTTGCAGTAAAATAAAAGATGGTCAAAAACATGTGTCTTTATTTCATTAAAATGATTTTTAATTAAAGTGTGTGTGTTTTATTTTATTTCATGCAATAGGATTAATAATTGATAGTTGTCTAATTGACAGCTCTCAATTATTAACCTGGCTTACCAGGTCACCTTTGAATAGCAAGGTGGCTTTAACCCCTTATTAACCCATTCGCCACCGCTACAGGGCAATGGGAATAGACGGGCAAAGTGCCAGAAAGGGCGAATCTAATTATAGATTTGCCTTTTCTGGGGTGTCTGGGGGCAGATGTTAGTAGCCAGGGGGGGCCAAAAATAATGGTACCTCTCTGGGCTATTATTATCTGCCCCCACTCGCTGGCTTTGTCTGTCTGGTTGAGAAAATAGGGCGGGAGCCCACGCATTTTTTTCAACAATTTTACACCTCATGTATATATATATATATATATATATATATATATATATATATATATATATATATATATATATATACAGTTAGGTCCATAAATATTTGGACAGAGACAACATTTATCTAATTTTGGTTCTAGACATTACCACAATGAATTTGAAACAAAACAAATCAGATGCAGTTGAAGTTCAGACTTTCAGCTTTCATTTGAGGGTATCCACATTAAAATTGGATGAAGGGTTTAGGAGTTTCAGCTCCTTAACATGTGCCACCCTGTTTTTAAAGGGACCAAAAGTAATTGGACAAATGACTCCAAGGCTATTTCATGGACAGGTGTGAGCAATCCCTTTGTTATGTCATTCTCAATTAAGCAGATGAAAGGGCCAGAGTTGATTTGAGGTGTGGTGTTTGCATTTGGAAGGTTTTGCTGTGAAGGAAACATGTGGTCACAGGAGCTCTCCATGCAGGTGAAACAAGCCATCCTTAAGCTGCAAGAACAGAAAAAAAACCATCCAAGAAATTGCTACAACATTAGAAGTGGCAAAATCTACAATTTGGTACATCCTGAGAAAGAAAGAAAGCACTGGTGAACTCATCAATCCAAAAAGACCTGGGAGCCCACGGAAGACAACAGTGGTGGATGATCGCCGCATACTTTCTTTGGTGAAGAAGAACCCGTTCACAACATCAACTGAAGTCCAGAACACTCTCAGTGAAGTAGGTGTATCTGTCTTTAAGTCAACAGTAAAGAGAAGACTCCATGAAAGTAAATACAAAGGGTTCACATCTAGATGCAAACCATTCATCAATTCCAAAAATAGACAGGCCAGAGTTAAATTTGCTGAAAAACACCTCCAGAAGCCAGCTCAGTTCTGGAAAAGTATTCTATGGACAGATGAGACAAAGATCAACCTGTACCAGAATGATGGGAAGCCAAAAGTTTGGAGAAGAAAGGGAACGGCACATGATCCAAGGCACACCACATCCTCTGTAAAACATGGTGGAGGCAACGTGATGGCATGACCATGCATGGCTTTCAATGGCACTGGGTCACTTGTGTTTATTGATGACATAACAGCAGACAAGAGTAGCCGGATGAATTCTGAAGTGTACCGGGATATACTTTCAGCCCAGATTCAGCCAAATGCTGCAAACTTGATTGGACGGCGCTTCATAGTACAGATGGATAATGACTAGTGTTGAGCGATACTGCTCGATATCTAAAAATATCGTATCGAAATGGTATCGCCGATATCACTAAATATCGTCGATATCCGATTCTGATACCGGAAGTCCCAATGTAATCTATGGGAACAAAATATCGCAACAAAAAAAACCCTTTCTTTTGTTGTAAACACAAAATATACACACATAGAATACATATATATATATATATATATATATACATGTCATTGTGACATATATATATACATATATTTATAGTTTATACACTTCTACATAGTAAAATAGACTCTGATTCAATTGCCGGGTAAAGCCGTGAATACCCCATAGAAGTCGACGGGCTCGGTGCCGAGTACCCCAAAACCTCTGGCTCTGTGCGACTCAACTTGGGCGTCACGAACAGGATTCTGTAGCTCGCTATAAGCGAGTCCTGTGTGCCTGAATTGAACTGGTTTTGTGCTTGAGAATTGCTAAAATCATCAGAGAATGTATTTGCCATTTTTCCGCCATATCTGCGTCACGACGAGGCACTGGTGAAGAAGAAGGGCGTGCTCTTCATGGGTGTACACTCACTCAGTGACGCGAAAACGATGGCTCTAAATGGTATTGCAATGTAAGATCGTGCCCCACAGCTCTTCAGTTCCGCCTCCTCATCCTCCTCAGTGGGCGGAAACTAACACGAAGGTCCCGCCTCCCTACAAAAGAGGGGCCCTCTCCAGATGCTAATGACACATGTGACTTGGCAGAGATGGCTAATGGACACGAGCAGAAGTGTGAAGGGATGGAGCAGTCAGAGCTCTCCCCCACGGAAGCGACCCGATCGCCACGAACCACCGTTGGGCACCCGGCCTGGAAACCTCCTACGCTGCAAGAAGCGGAGGATACCCTAAGAGGCCTGGCCCAGCACCTGGAGGAGGTCGCCAGGATGGAAGCCAGCTGGCGTGCCCTAAAACTAAACTTGGAGCGGCGCCAATCCCTCTTACTGAAGTGTCTGTACCGGAAGGTGAGGCACCCGTTCTAGTAGAGGAGTCCGTGGGGCATCCCAGCCCTTGCAATGTGATCCGGTTGACGTTGTCGCAGTGGAGGCACCCGTTCGTGCAAAAAACGCTGCACCGGCAGCACCTCAGATCCGTTGTCTGCCCCCGTCACTGAGACAGAAGAAGCGACACCCGTCCTCATGGAGGGGCCGCGCAGGCACCAGAGCACTACCTGCCTGTACCGGAGCCCCGACTGTCATCTGTTCCAGAGCCGGCTGCTTCCTCCGCAGGTGAGCGCCGCCAGGACTGGGGGGCGCTAGGAGAGCTGCCCAAACCAGACACTGTAAGCTGGCATTTGATGGTGGAGACATGGAGCAGCTGGTGGAGGAGAATTACAACCGGCGTCAGGAGGAAGAGTGGAGACGTTGGGAGCGGGAAGCAGAGTGACAAAGGGAGCAGCGAGAAACCCAAAAGCTTCGGCAACGTAACCTGGAGAAGGACCGGGCAGATAAGGACCGGATGAGAAAAGATAAAGGAACCCTGTGGGAGCCGCGGCGTAAGGGTGCAGTACGGAGCTTTAAATTGAAAGGTGGTTGGGGCTTCATCCAGGAGCCTGGACTTTATTTAGAAGTTTTTGTGAACCGGCGGGACGTGGAGGCTCACCTCCCAGAAGGACACCCGGGGAGGGACCTGTTGCCAGGAGACTTGGTGACTTACACCCGACACTGGGGTTACAATGGATGGTACGCCCTAAATGTTACCAGGTGCGACCCCTACTCCCAGAGTGTCAGGAACCTGTGAGACCCTCGGAGCCTTCAGCCTCCCACATCCAGGCCTCTGCAAAAGTGCCCACCCCACGCCGTAAATCTCCCAAGCCTCCCTCAGTGGTCTCCTCAGCAGCCCCAGCTATGGACATGATAAGTATAGCTGGCCCGTACCCGGCGCCTGTTAGGCCCCCTGGGGTTCGTTCAGTCCGGGACATAGGGTTCCAGACCCGGAGGGAGATGAAAGAGGTGGCCACACAGACCCAGATAGCGGGTCACGACTTGACTGTACAGGCCACACGACGTCATCAGGTCCTGGTGGTCCTTGGTGCCTCGGATGTTTGGCAAGCATCAGAAGAGTACCAGGTGGTACCTGGAACACCCCTGCCAAAGAATTATAAATAACCCGGACAGGTCCCTGTATGTAAATAGTTAAATTGTTTATGTACCTGGACGGGTGAATGTTCATAAAAAAGTTTTTTAATTTAATAAAAAAAAAAAAACACAGTTTTCATTACTTTTATTACAGTCTCATCCTGCGACGCCATCGATCTCCTGTAAAAAAATGAAAAAAAAAAAAAAAAAGTATACCACCTGACCGACGCAGTCCATAGTAACGAGTGTCCCACGACGATCCAGCTCTGCTACATCAGAATGACAGGCAGAGCCTGTCATCCCGGCGCAGCACAGCTGATTACCTGCTTCCCGGCGGTGACGTCATCGGACTGGTTTATCGGCCGGGATTACCCTGCAGTCACTGCAGTTATCGCGAAAAACTGCATGTGACCGCCAGGGAGAAGATAATGGCGGCCATCAAGCAGTCCAGGACGTGACCGCCGGAGATCTTCTGCCAGGTAAGTGCCGCTGACTCCTGACAGACCCGACCGATGGACACTCACAGTGACAGTGACAAATCCGATTCCGGTATTCGATAAGACGAAAATATCGAAACGAATTATCGAAAGGCCGATAGAGCTAATATCGGCCGATACCCGATATTTGCAGTATCGTATCGCTCAACACTAATAATGACCCCAAGCATACAGCCAAAGCTACACAGGAGTTCATGAGTGCAAAAAAGTGGAACATTCTTCAATGGCCAAGTCAATCACCAGATCTTAACCCAATTGAGCATGCATTTCACTTGCTCAAATCCAGACTTAAGAGGGAAAGACCCACAAACAAGCAAGACTGAAGGCTGCGGCTGTAAAGGCCTGGCAAAGCATTAAGAAGGAGGAAACCCAGCGTTTGGTGATGTCCATGGGTTCCAGACTTAAGGCAGTGATTGCCTCCAAAGGATTCGCCACAAAATTTTGAAAATAAAAATATTTTGTTTGGGTTATGTTTATTTGTCCAATTACTTTTGACCTCCTAAAATGTGGAGGTTTGTAAAGAAATGTGTACAATTCCTACATTTTCTAACACATATTTTTGTTCAACCCTTCAAATTAAACGTTACAATCTGCACTTGAATTCTGTTGTAGAGGTTTCATTTCAAATCCAATGTGGTGGCATGCAGAGCCCAACTCGCAAAAATTGTGTCACTGTCCAAATATTTCTGGCCCTGACTGTATATATATACACATGTCATTGAATTTGTGCACATAATATATTTATATACATATATTTATAGTTCATACACTTCTACATACTGTAATAGCCGCTAATTCAATTGTCGGCTTTTGTGAAAATGCAGAACCCGACATGAAATGACACATGGTTTACATAGGGTTAACCATGTAATTTCAAGTTGTTTGATATTTTGTTTTCACTAACAATTACATGAGTGTATGTGTGCAAAATTTGACACATGTAGGGGTTAATTAAAGGTGTAAATTCGTAGCAAAAAAGTCCGTTTTTTTTACAACGAATTTACACCTTTAATTAACCCCTACAGGTGTGAAATTTTGCACACATAACTGATGTAATTGTTTGTGAAAACCATATATCAAACTACATGAAAAGACATGGTTAACTCTATGGAAACCATGTGTCATTTCATGTCGGGTGCTTCTGTATTTTCACAAAAGCCGGCATTACCCGGCAATTGAATCAGAGGCTATTTTACTATGTAGAAGTGTATGAACTATAAATATATGTATATATATGTCACAATGACATGTATATATATATATATATATATATATATATTTATATGTATTCTATGTGTTTATATTTAGTGTTTACAAGGAAAGAAAGGAGTTTTATTAGTTCCGATATTTCTTTCCCATAGACTTGCATTGGATTTCCGGTATCGGAATCGGGTATCGCTGATACTTTTTGGGTATCGGCGATACTCATTCCGATCCGATACTTCTTGATATCGGGAAGTATCGCTCAACACTACTCACCACACATCTAGATAAGTTCCTTTGGGGGTCTAGTTTACAAAATGGGGTCATTTGTGGGGGGTTTCCACTGTTTAGGCACATCAGGGACTCTGCAAGCTGAACATGACACCCATCAAAGTCTGCATTCCAAAATGTCATTACTTCCTTTCCGAGCCCTGCCGTGCGCCCAAACAGTATTTACCCCCCATATATGAGGTATCAGCATACTCAGGACAAATTGGACAATAACTTTTGGGGTCCAATTTCCTTGTGAAAAATCAAAAATTGGAAAATTGGGGACTAAAAATCATTTTTTTGTGGAATTTTTTTTCTTTTTTTTTCACACCCAGGCATTATAAACTTTAGTGAAACATTTGGGGGTTGAACGTGCTCCCAACAGATCTAGATAAGTTCCTTAAGGGTCTAGTTTCCAAAATGGTGTCACTTGTGGGGGGTTTCCACTGTTTAGGTATATGAGGGGCTCTCCAAATGCGACATGGCATACAGCCAATTCTGCGTTGAAAAAGTCAAACTGCGCTCCTTCCCTTCCGAGCTCTGCCATGCACCCAAACAGTGGTTTACCCCCACGTATTGGGTATCAGCGTACTCAGGACAAATTGCACAATAACTTTTGAGGTCTTGTTACCCTTGGGAAAATAAAAATTGGGGTGAAAAGATCATTTTTGTGGAAAAAATATGATTTTTTAATTTTACGGCTCTACGTTATAAACTTGTGTGAAGCACTTGGGGGTTCAAACTGCTCATCACAGATCTAGATAAGTTCCTTAGGGGGTCTAGTTTCTAAAATGGGTCACTTGTGGGGGATTCCCACTGTTTAGGCACATCAGGGGCTATCCAAATGCGACATGGCGTCCAATCTCGATTCCAGCCAATTTTGGTTTGAAAAAGTCAAATGGCGCTCCTTCCCTTCTGAGCTCTGCCGTGCGCCAAAACAGTGGTTCCCCCCCAAATATGGGGTATCAGCGTACTCAGGACAAATTGAGCAACAACTTTTATGGTCCAATTTCTCATGTTACCCTTGGGAAAATAAAAAAATGGTGACTTAAATATTACTTTTGTGGGAAAAAAATAGGATTTTTTATTTTCATGCCCGGGCATTATAAATTTGTGTGAAGCACTTTGGGGTTCAAAGTGCTCACAACAGATCTAAATAAGTTCCTTAGGGGGTCTAGTTTCCAAAATGGTGTCACATGTGGGGGGTTTCCACTGTTTAGGCACATCAGGGGCTCTCCAAACGCGACATGACGTCCGATCTCAATTCCCGCCAATTTTGATTTGAAAAAGTCAAACTGCGCTCCTTCCCTTCCAAGCCCTGCCGTGCGCCCAGACAGTGGTTTTCCCCCCAATATGGGGTATCGGCGTACTCAGGAGAAATTGCACAACAACTTTTTCTGTCCATTTTCTCCTTTTACCCTTGTTAAAATAAAAAAATTGTTTGTAAAAGATCATTTTTGTGACTAAAAAGTGAAATATTCATTTTTTTCCTTCCAAGTTGCTTCAGCTCCTGTGAAGCACCTGAAGGGTTAATAAACTTCTTGAATGTGGCTTTGAGTACCTTGAGGGGTGCAGTTTTTAGAATGGTGTCACTTTTGGGTATTTTCTGCCATATAGACCCCTCATAGTGACAAATGTGATGTGGTCCCTAAAAAAAATGTTTTTGTACAATTTGTTGTAAAAATGAGAAATCGCTGGTCAAATTTTAACCCTTATTACTTCGTAACAAAAAAAATTTGGTTTCAAAATTGTGCTGATATAAAGTAGACATGTGGGAAATGTTATTTAGTAACTATTTTGTGTGACATATTTCTCTGTTTTAAGGGAATAAAATTCAAAGTTTGAAAATTGCAAAATTTTCAAAATTTTCGCCGTTTTTGCGGTTATTTTTTTACATAAATAACCACAAATTATATCGAATAAATTTTACTACTAACATGAAGAACAATGTCACGAGAAAACATTCTCAGAATCGTGAAGATCCGTTGAAGCGTTCCAGAGTTATAGCCTCATAAAGAGACAGTGGTCAGAATTGTAAAAATGGCCCGGTCATTAACGTGCAAACCACCCTTGGGGGTTAAGGGGTTAATATTTTTTTTTACAAATTTTTTAAAAAATGTTTTTTTTACCTTGTCCCTTTATGGGACTTTCACTTTTTCACTTTTGATTGAAGGTACAAAGCATTGCATTGCCCCAGCATTGCAATGCACTGTACCTATGGTGAAAGCTGCTGTGACCATGTAGTGAGCATGGTCACAGCGGCTTTCTGTAGCTAGATGATCCGGAGGTTATCATGACAACCCCCGGGTCATCAAGGCAGAGATCGGGCCCTGCAAATACATTGCGGGGCGCCGATCTGAGGCAGAGAGAGCTCACGACCCCCTGCCTTTCCCCTTGAGCGCTGCGATCGCGCTCGATCACAGCAGTCAGGGGGTTAACAGCCAGGGGTGGCGGGGGCGCTGATCCTGGCTGTTAGTGCAGGAAGTTCGGCCACTGCAGCGCCGAGCTCCTGCACTTATCGGGCAGAAGAGGCTGAAATTTCTGCATCTCCTGCCCGATCGCTGCTGTGTTTGGTCAGTCAGATTGACTGACCAATCACAGCGCTGTAGGTGCTGGGACCGATTGCAAAGGTCCCCGCACTGCTTGCCGTGCCTGTCAGCTGTCATAGACAGCTGTCAGCACTGAACTACCACTGCGTGTAAACAGTGGTAGTTCAAAGGCAGGACATGCACAGTCCATCCTGGTGCCGGAACTGACACCCCGCCATGATGGACTGTGAATGTCCATGGACATTAAGGGGTTAAATGTTTTTATGAATTCAATTAGTCATCCATAGAGTATTATGTGCTTTGTGTAACATTTTGGTGGTATATAACACTCAAATAAAGTGTTCACTATTTTTTTCTGGATTTAATTAGTAATCCATACAGTGTACCATGCTTAGTTGGCGACAAGGTGACAAAGATAGTAGAATCCCGCAGGACTCCCAAGGGAGCGACCGGAGGAATATCAGAGCCAGAGCAACTTGGTGTGACAGCAGAGGTGGCAGGAGCCCGTGATCCGGAACCGGACGTTTTCCTGGAGCCACCAAAACCCGAACCCAGCCTTCACCGCTGGGGTTCTTACGGTCTGTGGAATGGAGAGCCAGGAACCAGCAACTGGTGAGTGGACTGCGGGGCCTAGGCTAGTCGGAAGAAAGAAGTTGGCGAGCCAGGACCAGGACTGGAGACATGCTAGCAGGCCCTCTAGCCACAAGGTATGGAGAGTTGTCATCCTGGAGGGAGGTTGTTCTTTACTAACGGCAGCTGAGATGGGGATGTATGAATGACAATGCTTGTAATATGTGTCAGGCTTTGCACTATGTGCAGAGCTTTAATGAGTGTAGAGGTACCACAGCTACACTTTGTTCACAATATTTAAATGAAGCATTAAAGTTGGTGCCTTCAAGGGTGTATGGATGACCCTGCTTGTAATTTTTGGCAATCTTTGCACTTAGTGCATAGCCTGCCTCAATGAGTCTAGGAGTACCACCACATGAGAATTTGAACGTAATGTGCACGAGGCCCTCCTTTATGTCTAATACAGGAGTCCCTATTCTATCTAATTTTTGGCACTTCTTGCTTCCTTTGTAAATTACAGTGACATTTCCAATTTTAAATAAAAATGTGATAAAAATTAATAAATTGATTTTTGGTTTACTTAAATTACAATTTTTTAAAAATCCTTTTGAAATTTTGCCTTATATAGAAGTCACTATATAGGAAAGGATGTTTCTTAATATTTTTTTTCCTCTAAACTCCAATATCTTCTCGATTTTAAATGTTTTATCAGTCCTTAAAGTGGAGTAAAAGTGTGATACCATTGTTCTCAGCCACGATCTGGGAGTCAGAGATGCTTCCAGGGGTCTTTTCCATGCTTTTCTCCTTCCAATCAGCACTTTTTCCATCCATTTCAACATTTTAACTGCCACATACCTATTTGTTGTGTCTGTCGGACTCCCATTGACTCCCATTATACTCGTTACTCACAACGAGCATCCAAGCATTAGGAATTGCTCCGTCCAAGTAACGAGCATCTCAGTATTTTAATGCTCACTCATCCGAGAGAATAGTTCTTGTGTGGTACTAAAGCATTATAACTTTGCCAATGTTGAGAAGTATAATATTCCTTCTTAGAGCTGTGCAGCCAGTGAGCTAATGGAGTAAAAGCAGCAGCTGCTGCTTTGTCAATTGGATCATTGCCACCTGTTCCAATGCAGAGCATACCAGTCAAGATAAGTTTGTCGTAGGCTGCTGCGCTCTGCATAGGCAGCAATTAAATTCACAAAACTCCTAGTATAATGAAGTGAGCTTTGTCAATTCGGTAACCTCCTATGCAAACCTCAGAAGCCGATTACCATTTCTTCTTGAATTTTGTGCTCTGTTCAACATGTACTTTAGTTAGAGATGAGTGAAACAAGTCACTGTCAGACACTTCTGACACAAGATCAGGTATATTCAATATTATAAGCCTGATCTTTTTACCCATGTCATCTGCAGACAAGGCCTCATATACATCAGATTGTCGGATTCAATACAATTTGTACTTCCTAGGAAGCTGCAGGCTTGATCTCTAGCTTTTGAGGAACTTTTGGTCTGTTTCACTTTGTCGGGCAGGTCCTATTTAAATGATTTCTTGATTAAGAAAAGGTGTGGCAGTAATCAGACCTGGTTGTGGGTATGGAAATTGAACTCAGCTTCCCAAAGATGTGATAAGCCACAGTTAATTTATGTTTTAAGGGAGGAGGGCAATCACTTTTTCACACAGGGCCCTGTAGGTTTGGATTTATTTTTCCCTTAATAATAAAGACTTTCATTTAAAAAGTGCATTTTGTTCTTACTTGTGTTATCTTTGTCTAATGTTTGCATTTGTTTGGTGATCTGGAACATCTGAGTGTGACAAACATGCAAAAGAATAGGAAATCAGGAAGGGGGCAAACACTTTTTCACTCAACTATATATTTATCGAGGTGATTCCTTTTTATGACACAGCACCCCATAAAACTGCATAAGGTGAATTTTAGAACCTAAAATTGATCGTTACCCGCAACCCACACTAGAGGGAGCTAAAGAACTTACTGTATGCTCTCATGTATGCAAAAGAACTCTCTAACTCCCCCTAGTGGCAGCTTAATATCTTTAAAACGATATCTATGCAGGGGATTTAGAACTCTGTATAAAAAAAGAAATGGTGTATTAATATATTAAAATATAATTTTGGACCTGAAAACAATATGATATCTTTCTTGTAGTGCTGGAAGATTGAGGACTTTTGGCTATTTTGTTAAACATTTCACTCCAGCCATTTGTTTAAATGACAAGGTGTCACGCTGTCTAATGATATGTATACAATGTCAGTAAACTATTAATACAGGAACAACACTCTATACAACAACTAGTATAGCAACATCAGCATGTAAGTATAGAATAGATTTACCTGACACGATATCTGCTGAACTCAGGGTCAATCTTGAGGACTTGATGAGCTGAAACAGGAAAGAGGTGGACCGGGATCTAACCTGACCCTAAACTGGGGTCCTAACTAATCCCTCACCTTGGAGGTACTGATAATGGTTCAGAGGTCCAAGTCTCCAACCTAACCCTGTCTCCTATCAGACCCTAAACCCTGTAATCAGTCCTAAGAAGGATCCTGACTACCACCAAAGGGATATGGGCTGATCTTAGCTAAATACACAGATTAGACATATAAGACAGACAGGATAACACTCGCTTGCATACACACTCAAACACCAAAGGAACATAAATGGTCTGGGAAATAAACTCTAACCAAGTTGAGCTTAGAACAACTAAGGAGCTCACAACTAAAGTCTATACAGATTCATTCCTATCTGTGGTCTGCATGAAGGTTTCACTGGCAACTCCCCAAGCAGACAACCAGGAATTTAAAGGAAACCAATCAACAAATAATCAATTGCAGCCGGGAGAAACTGCACCCAGTCCCAGCACCGAGCACAGACAGAATTAACTCCCTAGCTGCCAAACACAAAGAAACAGCAGCTCAGCTGTGAGAAGTCAAAATGTGCAACCACGACGATCTTCGTGGCAATGCACACATGACAGTACCCCCCCTTCTACGAGGGGCCTCCGGACCCTCAGGGCCAGGCCTGCCCGGGTGAGTTCTGTGGAAGGTCCGAACCAAACGATCTGCGTTAACATCAGACGCAGGGACCCACGTCCTCTCCTCTGGACCATACCCCTTCCAATGCACCAAGTACTGAAGGGACCGGCGATTCAGACGTGAGTCAATGATCTTTGATACTTGAAATTCCAAGTTACCATTGACCAACACAGGAGGAGGAGGTAGAGGTGACGGTATGACTGGTGCCACATACCTTTTAAGTAATGACTTGTGGAACACATTATGAATTTTAAACGTAGGAGGGAGGTCCAGACGAAATGCCACAGGATTAATTATGGAACTGATCCTGTACGGCCCGATGAATCTGGGACCCAGTTTCCAGGAGGGCACTTTAAGTTTTATATTCCTGGTAGACAACCATACCAGATCGTTCACATTCAGATCTGGACCAGAAACTCTCCTCCTATCAGCCATACGTTTGTAACGGTTCCCCATCGCACTCAGATTATTCAATACACCTCTCCACACAGAAGCAAGTGACGACGAGAAACGCTCCTCCTCAGGAACCCCAGAAGGGCCCCCCCCATTGAAAGTACAAAACTGGGGATGAAAACCATATGCCCCAAAAAACGGGGACTTACCAGTGGACTCGCTCCGCCTGTTGTAAAGAGCGAACTCTGCCAGAGGCAAGAAAGAAGACCAGTCCTCTTGGTTCTCTGAGACAAAACACCGGAGATATGTCTCTAAGCTCTGATTCAGACGCTCTGTCTGACCATTGGTCTGCGGATGAAAAGCCGAGGAAAATGACAATTGCATCCCCCGACGTAAACAAAATGCCCTCCAAAATTTGGACACAAACTGAGACCCCCTATCTGACACCACATCAGAAGGCAACCATGAAGTCTAACGATCTCCCTAATGAACACCTGCGCCAGAGTTTTAGCATTAGGGAGTGCAGGAAGAGCAACGAAATGTGCCATCTTACTGAACCTGTCAACAACCACCAGTATGACAGTATTCCCTGACGACGGAGGAAGGTCCGTAATGAAGTCCATAGATAAATGAGTCCATGGACGCTCCGGAAGTTTCAAGGGTAAAAGGGTCCCAGACGGACGGGTATGAGGGGTTTTAGAGCGAGCACACACCCACATGACGCGACAAAAGTTATAACATCTTTATTAGCATTAGGCCACCAAAACCGGCGAGAAAGGAGATCTAAAGTAGCCTTACTCCCTGGATGTCCTGCTAGAGCAGAATTATGATGTGCCTCAATAACCTTTTGTCTCAACAGATTTGGGACAAACAGTCTCCCTGGAGGTCCTGCAGGGGCGTCCCCCTGAGCCTCTAACACCTCCTCCTCAAGCTCAGAAAATACAGCTGACACTACCACCCCCTCCTGAAGGATAGGACTCGGGTCATCCGTTTTCCCTGCCCCTGGGAAACTGCGAGACAAGGCATCAGCCTTTACATTCTTAGACCCCGGGCGATAAGTGACGACAAAATTAAACCTGGTAAAAAACAACGACCATCGAGCTTGTCTGGAATTCAGACGCTTAGCGGATTCCAAATACAACAGGTTCTTGTGATCAGTAATAACGGTAACCGGGTGGACTGCCCCCTCCAAAAAGTGACGCCATTCTTCAAAAGCTAACTTAATGGCCAAAAGTTCCCTATTGCCGATATCATAATTCCTTTCGGCGGACGACAATTTCTTAGAAAAGAAAGCGCACGGATGCCATTTACCAGGGGACGGACCCTGGGACAATATAGCACCCACCCCTACGTCAGACGCATCCACCTCCACAATGAACGGCTGAGATGCATCTGGTTGGATGAGAACGGGTGCCGAAGCAAAACATTTCTTCAAAGAGGAAAAGGCTTGGCAAGCTTTGTCCGACCATTTAGAAAAATCCGTCCCTTTTCTTGTCATGTCAGTGAGAGGTTTGACGACAGATGAGAAATTACAAATAAATTTCCGGTAGTAGTTAGCAAACCCCAAAAAACGCTGCAGAGCCTTAAGATCCCCTGGCTGATCCCATTCAAGCACTGCTCTCACCTTTTCAGGGTCCATACGGAAACCGGAGGCTGACACCAAAAAACCCAAAAACTGAAGTTCCTGTACGGCAAATACACACTTCTCCAGTTTGGCATATAATTTATTGTCTCGCAAGATCTGCAACACCTGTCTCACATGCTCCTGATGAGACACAAGATCTGGCGAGTAAATTAAAATGTCGTCCAAATATACAACCACAAACAGCCCCACAAGGTGACGAAAAATGTCATTAACAAAATGTTGGAATACTGCTGGTGCAGTAGTCAGACCAAAAGGCATGACTAGGTTCTCATAATGTCCCTCCGGCGTGTTAAACGCCGTTTTCCACTCATCCCCCTCTTTTATCCTAATCAGATTATACGCCCCCCTGAGATCCAATTTAGAAAACCATTTGGCGCCAACAATTTGATTGAAGAGATCAGGAATAAGAGGGAGTGGATACGGATCTCGAACAGTAATCCGATTAAGTTCGCGGAAATCCAAGCAAGGGCGTAGGCCTCCATCTTTCTTCTTCACAAAGAAGAACCCCGCGGCTACTGGGGAAGATGAAGGTCTAATATGCCCTTTGGCCAGACTTTCAGAAATATAATCTTTCATAGCCTGCCTCTCAGGACCAGAAAGATTATACAACCTAGCTTTAGGCAACTTAGCATCAGGAAGGAGATTAATAGAGCAGTCATACACGCGATGAGGAGGCAACTCCTGACACCCCTCCTCAGAGAAAACATCCCCAAAATCCTCCAAAAAAGGAGGCAATGTACTAGGCACGACCGCACTGATGACTGTGTTCATGCAGTTGCTTTTGCAAAACTCACCCCATTGGCTTATTTCTCTGGACTGCCAATTAATCACAGGGTTATGTTTAACCAACCAAGGAAGTCCCAACACAATGGGAGTAGGTAGACCCTCCAACACATAACAAGATAATTGTTCCCTATGTATTGCCCCTACCCGAAGGTCAATGTTATGAACCTCATGAACTAAGCTACCTTGGCCGAGAGGCCTGGCGTCAATGGAGAATATAGGGATCGGTTTGACCAATACACTCAGATGCATACCTTGAGCCTGAGCAAACTGAGCGTCAACCAGATTAGCCCCGGAACCACTATCAAGAAGAACAGACAATCTCTCCACTCTCGTACCAACTACCACCTCCACTGGTACAAGGAACTGAGAAGAACTGGCGGATGAAATACATACTCCAAGGTTGTCGTCCACCACACAACCTGGGATTAACAGTTTTCCGGCGACTTTTGGCTCAACAAGGCACGGGATGGACATTCTCCAACAAAATGTCCCTCTTTCCCGCAGAAAAAACATCTTCTAGTCCTGCGGCGTACCGCCAATCCCCTCCTACGAAATTATGTCCCTCCCAACTGCATAGGCTCATCCGAACAGACAAGGGGAACCTCAACATAAGGGACTTTAGTGGTAGGTGGAGAAACAACAGGGAGTGGGGTTACCTCACCCCTCTCCCGAAGCCGTCTATCAGTACGGATAGCTAAGGCCATAGCAGCCTCCAGAGAAGGAGGAGACTCATACTGAGCCAAAACGTCTTTTAATTTATCAGAAAGCCCATGACAAAACTGGCTCCTAAGAGCTGGGTCATTCCACTGAGTATCTGTGGCCCATCTACGAAACTCAGAAGCAAATTCCTCTGCCGGACGATCTCCCTGCTGTATCTTACGTAATTTTGTCTCAGCAAGAGAGACCCGATCTGGGTCATCATATACCAATCCCAGGGCAGTAAAAAATTGATCTACAGACAGTAGAGCCGGGGATCCCGGAGGAAGGGAAAATGCCCAGGATTGAGGGTCCCCTTGCAGAAGTGAGATAACAATTCCCACTCTCTGCTCCTCACTCCCTGATGATCGAGGCCGAAGCCGAAAATACAATTTACATGCCTCCCGGAAGGTGAAAAATTTGTCTCGCCCACCAGTGAACCTGTCCGGGAGAGCAACCTTAGGTTCAACTCTGGTTTGCTCCAGGGGAGACAAAACTTTGGACTTAATGTCCGTCAGCTCCATGGATAATCCCTGCAACTGCAGAGCCAGCTGGGCTACTGGATCCATGGTAACTGGAGATAATTTTTATGGCCAGTGAAAATGTCACGCTGTCTAATGATATGTATACAATGTCAGTAAACTATTAATACAGGAACAACACTCTATACAACAACTAGTATAGCAACATCAGCATGTAAGTATAGAATAGATTTACCTGACACGATATCTGCTGAACTCAGGGTTAATCTTGAGGACTTGATGAGCTGAAACAGGAAAGAGGTGGACCGGGATCTAACCTGACCCTAAACTGGGGTCCTAACTAATCCCTCACCTTGGAGGTACTGATAATGGTTCAGAGGTCCAAGTCTCCAACCTAACCCTGTCTCCTATCAGACCCTGAACCCTGTAATCAGTCCTAAGAAGGATCCTGACTACCACCAAAGGGATATGGGCTGATCTTAGCTAAATACACAGATTAGACATATAAGACAGACAGGATAACACTCGCTTGCATACACACTCAAACACCAAAGGAACATAAATGGTCTGGGAAATAAACTCTAACCAAGTTGAGCTTAGAACAACTAAGGAGCTCACAACTAAAGTCTATACAGATTCATTCCTATCTGTGGTCTGCATGAAGGTTTCACTGGCAACTCCCCAAGCAGACAACCAGGAATTTAAAGGAAACCAATCAACAAATAATCAATTGCAGCCGGGAGAAACTGCACCCAGTCCAGCACCGAGCACAGACAGAATTAACTCCCTAGCTGCCAAACACAAAGAAACAGCAGCTCAGCTGTGAGAAGTCAAAATGTGCAACCGCGACGATCTTCGTGGCAATGCACACATGACACAAGGTGGTTAAAGTGTCACAGTAAAATTGCCACTGTACCCCCCAAAGAGTTACACTTGGTGTCACGCTTCCACGACTCTCCAGTAGAGATGGACTATTGTGCATGACAAAGGTCACGTCTATAGCTGGCTGAATTATGGAAACGCTCAGCATTACTAGTGCATGTACAATCCACTCAGCCCTAAGCCCTATTCAAAGAGAATATTCCCTTTAAGTGTCGCTCTGACCACTGTCAGTGCGGAGACTGTGCTCATTACACAGGTGATTATGTTAATAGAAGATTGAGATGTGGTAAAGACAAGTTGGCCATTAGCAGGGTAATCATGTATCAAACACTTTAATAGACACAATGACCTGTCTTGCCCTCCAACTTGCCAGAAAATGGCTAGAGAAAACTCACAAAGAATCCTCAGACTTCCGGGATGCCATATTTTATCTTGTAGGGGGGGGGGGCAGTAGACAATTAATGGCACTAATTTTAAGGAAAGCTAGGCGTTAAAAGAAAAGAATCCCGTAGGCCTATTATTTAGTATAATAATTAATTATGGCTGAGAAACACTTCAGTATACTGCCCTTTAAATGTTAAAGCCCCTTCTGGGACCTGTGGTTAAATAGGCTCATTTAAATTGAAGGAGCAGACATTGAGTTTTACCAAAAAATATGTCCAAAAAAAGCATTTAGAAGCCTGCAGACAAGACTGCAGCTCATGCCTGCCTTTTTACAATCTATAGTTAATATAACAAAAATGAACAAAATTCAAAAATGTCTCTGAAATGTGCTCAGAAATTAGCCAAATATCTGCTGTAATTCCCAAATATGGTTGATTGCCACTAAGGACTACTGTTTATCCCATAGATCTCACTCATTTGTGAATAAAGTATGGGTATGACCACCCCAACCAATGTTTCCAAGTCTACCATGGCAGCGGATACATTGAGAACATGCACCATTATACTTCTGGTAAGTGATTGGTGATTTCCCTGGTGGCCTATGATGATGAAGGGGTTATTGCAATATCTCTGGTGGTCAGTATTGGGGCCGCTTCTCTTTAACATATTTATTAATGACCTTGTAGGGGGCATACAGAGTAGTATTTCAATATTTGCAGATGACACTAAACTCTGCAGGGTAATAAATACAGAGGAGGACAATTTTATATTACAGGAGGATTTATGTAAACTAGAAGCTTGGGCTGATAAATGGCAAATGAGCTTTAATGGGGATAAATGTAAGGTCATGCACTTGGGTAGAATAAACAATATGTATAATTATGTGCCTAATTGTAAACCACTGGGCAAAACTGTCACTGAAAAAGACCTGGGTGTATGGGTGGATGACAAACTCACATTTAGTGGCCAGTGTCAGGCAGCTGCTGCAAAGGCAAATAAAAAAAATGAGATGCATTAAAAGAGGCATAGATGCTCATGAGGAGAACATAATTTTACCTCTATACAAGTCACTGGTGCGACCACACTTAGAATACTGTGTACAGTTCTAGTCTCCGTGTATAAGAAAGACATAGCTGAACTGGAACGGGTGCAGAGAAGAGCGACCAAGGTTATTAGAGAACTGGGGGTCTGCAATACCAGGACAGGTTATTACACTTGGGGTTATTTAGTTTGGAAAAACGAAGGCTTAGGGGTGATCTTATTACAATGTATAAATATATAAGGGGACAGTACAAAGACCTTTCTAATGATCTTTTTACTCTTGTGACGGGGACAAGGGGGCATCCTCGACGTCTGGAGGAAAGAAGGTTTAGTCATAATCACAGACGCAGATTCTTTACTGTAAGAGCAGTGAGACTATGGAACTCTCTGCCGTCTAATGTTGTAATGAGTGATTCACTACTAAAATTTAAGAAGGGACTGGATGCCTTTCTTGAAAAGTATAATATTACAGGTTATATTCACTAGTTTCCTAGATACTGCGTTGATCCAGGGAGCTAGTCTGATTGCCGTATGTGGAGCCGGGAAGGAATTTTTTTCCCCAATGTGAGGCTTGCTGTTGCCACATGTGTTTTTTTTTGCCTTCCTCTGGATCAACATGTTAGGGCAGGTTAGGATAGGATATGGGGTGAACTAGATGGACTTAAAGTCTTCCTTCAACCTTAATAACTATGAGTTAATTATGATGTCTTGTAAGTTTACAGCGGGTTCGAAAAGTATTCAGACCCCTTTAAATTTTTCACTCTTTGTTTCATTGCAGCCATTTGGTAAATGCAAAAAAGTTCATTTTTTTCTCATTAATGTACACTCTGCACCCTATAAACTGAAAAAAAAAACAGAAATGTAGAAATCTTTGCAAATTTATTAAAAAAGAAAAACTGAAATATCACATGGTCATAAGTATTCAGACCCTTTGCTCTCCAGTTCCGTCAGGTTGGATGGTGATCGTTGGTGAGCAGCCATTTTCAGGTCTCTCCAGAGATGCTCAATTGTGTTTAGGTCAGGGCTTTGGCTGGGCTAGTCATTGGAGTCACTGTCTTGTTGGAAGGTGAACCTTCAGCCAAGTCTGAGGTCCAGAGCACTCTGGAAGAAGTTTTCATCCAGGATATCTCTGTACTTGGCAGCATTCATGTTTCCTTCAATTGCAGCCAGTCGTCCTGTCCCTGCAGCTGAAAAACACCCCCATAGCATGATGCTGCCACCACCATGTTTCACTGTTGGGATTGTATTGAGCAGGTGATGAGCAGTGCCTGGTTTTCTCCACACATACCGCTTAGAATTATCACCAAAAAGTTCTATCTTCGTCTCATCAGACTAGAGAATCTTATTTCTCATAGTCTGAGAGTCCTTCATGTGTTTGTTAGCAAACTCTATGCGGGCTTTCATATATCTTGCACTGAGGAGAGGCTTCCTTTGGGCAACTCTGCCATAAAGGCCCGACTAGTGGAGGGCTGCAGTGATAGTTGACTTTGAGGAACTTTCTCCCATCTCAATACTGCATCGGTGGAGCTCAGCCACAGTAATCTTGGGATTCTTCTTTACTTCTCACACAGGCTCTTCTCCCACAATTGCTCAGATTGGCTGGACGTCCAGGTCTAGGAAGACTTCTGGTGGTCCCAAACTTCTTCCATTTAAGGATTGTGGAGGCCACTGTGCTCTTAGGAACCTTGAGTACTGCAGAAATTCTTTCGTAACCTTGGCCAGATGTGTGCCTTTCACTATTCTTTCTCTGAGTTCCTTGGCCAGTTCCTTTGACCTCATGATTCTCATTTGGTCTGACATGCACTGTGAGCTGTGAGGTCTTATATAGACAGGTGTGTGCCTTTACAAATAAAGTCCTATCAGTTTAATTAAACACAGCTTGACTCCAATGAAGGAGTAGAACCATCTCATGGAGGATCACAAGGAAATGGACAGCATGTGGCATAAATATGAGTGTCTGAGTAAAGGGTCTGAATACTTATGACCATGTGATATTTCATTTTTCTGTTTTAATTAATTTGCAAAAATTTCTACATTTCTGGTTTTTATCAGTCAAAATGGGGTGCAGAGTGTACATTGATGAGAAAATAAATTAACTTTTTTGTATTAACCAAATGGCTGCAATGAAACAAAGAATGAAAAATTTAAAGGCGTCTGAATACTTTCTGAACCCACTGTATGTTAGCAAATAAGTGAAAACACATTATCATCTATGATGCTCTGGAGAAGATAATAGAGCTAATGACACTGGTGGATTAGGGTTCATGGTAATATCCCTTGTGACTGTGGACTTGAGTAGTATAGGGTTTATTGGTATTATTCCTGCTGATCTAGGGTATTGTAAGGTTTATTTGTATTATTCCTGCTGATCTAGGGTATTGTGGGGTTTATTGGTATTATTCCTGGTGATCTAGGGTATTGTAAGGTTTATTGATATTATTCCTGGTGATCTAGTATATTGTAAGGTTTATTGGTATTATTCCTGATAATCTAGGGCAGTATTGGGTTTATTAGTGTCATGCGTCTGGGTTTGAACCCTTGAGCCTGTGCTATGAGGTCAGCTTTTCTGTCTGCTGAGTTACAGCAGAAACACCTTTATTCTGGTTGTTTAGCTTCTGTTATACTTGCATCAGTCTTTTTAGGGTAACAGGGGTTTTCATTTAATCAGTTGTCTGCCCTATCACTTTTCAGGTGCAGATTTGTATACTTTCCCCTGCTGGTATTTCCTGCTGGTGATATTCTCATTTGGATATGCAGCCATACTGCCATTGTTTATGTCAGTCACTAAAAGACCAGTTAGGGTTTATCTCTCTGCTGATTATGATTTCACCTTGCACCTATCTCCTGTTTCTTGTTTAGGAAGCAGGCGACATACTCTCTAGAAATACATACCTTATTGTTTCATTTTGTATTTTGCGGTTTGTTTTAACTTACTCTGGGATCTTTCTCTTTCTCATCACTCCTTTTCTTCAGAGTGCAAACTGCACTCTGCTCTGCCTTCTAGTTACTTAGGATGAACATTCAGACAGCATAGGTCTGAGCTGCTATTGTTTAGCCTATTGTTATGGCTTTTCCAGGCAATGCAGGAACCAATAGGGACTGTGGGGTCAGAGTCTCTAGTCTGTACAGGAACCATCTGAGTCAGTTGCAGGTTCTAGTGTTTTACCTATTTTCCCATGTGACTTGTTACACAGTCATAACAATTGGTAAAATCCTGGTGATCTAGGTTAGGATAAGGTGTATTGGTAATATCCCTGGTGGTCTAGGGTAGTGTAAGGTTTATTTCTAATATTACTGGTGGTCTAGGGTGGAACACTGTTAGATGATAACATTTTTGGTAGCTTAAGGTATTGAAGAAGTTCATGGTAATGTCCCTAGAGGTCTAGGATAGTGTAGTGTTTATTTCTAATGATCTGGCTGTTTAGAGAAGTACATGGTTTATTACTAATATTCCTGGTAGTCTAGGGTGGTAAGCAGTTGAATTTTAATATTCTTAGGGGTTTAGAGTGTGGTTGTGTTTAATAGTTATAATCCTGGTGGTCTAGGGAGGCATATGATTTAATGGCGGTCTTAAATGTTGAAGATTGTACTGGTAACAATCTGATTATCTACCTGGGGTCTTCAGCTTCCAGAGCTGTTTCAGGATGGTCACCTTTAGAGAATCTTTGGTGCAGTTAGGACATGTAATGAACCAAAGCTGGTGGGAAAGGCATACAAAAATCCACCCTTCAATTTCAGCTCTATATTGAGATTGGCTCGTATAACATGGTAAATCCTTCTTTCTTCACATTGCAAAGAATAGGACCTGGTTACGAGTCAAACCATTGCAGACATTGCTGGTCACACGAGCTGGAAGATCCTGTGGCAATGTGAATACTCCTAGAGCCATAATATCTCGGTGGCAATGCTCTTTTGTTGTATTGCTAATTAAAATGTTTTCGGCAACATGCAAATTGCTCCATTTTGAGAAGAACCACCTTGATGGGACTTGATCTTTAAGAAATGGTTCCAAAGTGGAGGTCCATGAACCACTTACCCAAAATAATCCTTCACAATCCCCTTTTTTGGTCTACAGAAAACGCTTGGCTTGATAAAAGCAACAAGTTCCTTACCAAATGGTAATGAAAAGGTTACAGATATTTGTATATAAATATATATCGCCATTCAGATATCAATTCTGGAAATCCAGCCAAGAGAAGCAATCAATAAACCCACGGCAGATCTCATTATGCTGGCAGGGCTGTGATGTACATCCACCAATGTCAGGAGATGCTAAGTAGAAATATAATTTTGATGACAAGCAGGAGAAAACACAGACTCATTTGGGATCTATCCAGAAAGCCACTTAGCTAAATTAGAAGATTGAGTCTCTGGGATCCCAAAAGTTTAATGTCCTGGAAAGTGAGGGCATGCGGTAAAACTAGGGAGTGGTTATGACTGCGCAAAGACAGAAGGACGGAGGAGGTGATTATCCCATCTGCATTGCATGACATTAGTGAAATCGTTATAATGGTAAAAGTCAGGCCGAAAAGAAGCAGTTGGCTTCTGGTTTGATCATTTTACACCTCACTGCCTATTTTAACGTCTTCATATCTGAAATGGCACAAGTAGCCCTAGTGGCCCTCAAGAGCTTAGTAATATGGAGACACGTTATATCGATATGCTTCTCAGATGTGTCTTTGGATCCTAGACCGATGCTTTCTTTATTAACAGACAAAAATATATACCGTAAACAAATATGATAATAATTACAGACCTTACCCTTCAGGATTCTACTTCCTTATCCCTGACACTACTCTTAAATGCCTGACTTCTCCCTATGTGACGATTCCTTGAATCTCAAGGGTTTGGTCTTTAGGGTGTTTTGCTTCTCCACTGAAGTTTTTTGCAACTCAAGGGTTTGGTTCCCTTCATTCTCTTCCAGTTCCTTCAAGTAGACAATCTTCCTACCGGACAATTCAAATAAGTTTTAGGTCCTCTTTACACTGAGAGTTGGGTAGTTTGCCATGTAGATCTTCATACTCAAAGGCTCCAAAGATGGCACTCCACCAACTCCACACGGTTCTACAGTATATAGTTCAAGACAATGTCACCAGGTTGCCATTAGGGCATCCAGACCTCATTGGTTTCCTTACCAACCGTAGGAATTATTACAACCTCTGCAACAGGGCCAGACTACAGACTCTCAGAGGTTTAAGATCATCACCTTAATCCATCTGTGGATCCATCACTATGCTGATTATTTTCTATAACCTCAGCAGATTCACACAGTTAACCACTTAAAATAACCATACACTTCAGTAACAATGGTTTTAAACTTTTGCATTCTCACCTGCTTCGTAGCACATCTTTATCACGTTCACACCACCATGGTCATTTGATAGCTCATTGTATGCTTTGTGACAACTTACCAGGCTTCACTTGAAAAAAGTTTCGTGTAGCTGTCCTGCTTTCCACTCAGAGGTCCACTAGCTTTTAGATAGGCAGTCACTTATCAAAGATCTTTACAAATCTCATTGTCTCATCTCCTAACCTCTGGTCCATCACGTCAACAATATCAGCCCTTTTAGTCATCCTCAATGTAACTGCAGAGAGACAAACTTGGTCTTTTAGATGACCTAGGTCCTTGTACTTCTCAGTCCTAAAACACAAAATCTCCTGTGTCCCCATCTAACAACAACTTGACGAAATATATCAGTAGCACCATGGCCTGTCCTTTAACTAGCACCAGGCTCTTCCTGGACTTGCCTAGTCCTCCACGTCTCACCCATAAGTCATCTTTTCTATCAGTTAATGAAGACACAACAGATCGGTTACCTATCTGTTAGACACTTGTGGCATTTCCTATAGTTCTCTAACGTAGATGACCAAGTTTGATGGAACACTTTTTTTAGGGTCACTTATTACTAATATGCAACCTATGGCACCCTGAATTCCCTAACCTTCACAACTACTTCCCCTGATATAGTAAGATATGTAATATATGCTGTCAACTGTTCAAGTTTTCCCAGGAGTTTGGCCAAAAAGGAGTTGGATTAGGTAATCTCTGCTCAAAAGTGAGTGGAATATTGTGGTTTTAGGATGAGTAAGGTTTTTTATGAAGAGAGGGGTTGGGCTTACACACATCGAGAAATGTAGAAATTCTGGCGAGAGAGGGTCTCCTTTTTTGAATCTTCGTGTTCAAGTCCTATGTGGCCATACTACCTTTCCTGCCCTCGATAAAGTTGACTTTGTATGCAAAATAGGCTTAAGGAGTGGTAGGGAAATTAAAGTTATTCATGGTATGAAGAAAGTATCCATTCTCTGATAAGCTTTCCTTATCAAGTTATGTCAATTTCAAGAACTCCTGCTTCTAGAGACTTCCCTAAAATTATTGAAAATCTCTCCTGGTTAGATGTGAACCTATCAATACATCACCAGAGTGGATTTTTTTTTATAAGGGAGGTTTCCATTCCATTTTCCTGACCCCCCCCACTGCTACTTCCCCAGATATAGACATATCTCATATATCATCAGCTATTTCTGCCTTACTAGTTCCTGTGCAGATAGATACATCCATCCTAATCTTCTGGGCACATGCGTGCACGGCTGACATTTCCCATTTTCCAGCTTTTAATTACAGCAAGTCATTAATACAGAATTACTGCTCATCTCGCGAAGCAGATTTCTCAGCATTTCATATGAGCCGGATAGGGGGCGAGTGTCACATTCGCTTATTCATGTGACCCTTGAAGCATTTAATATCTAGATGTCAATAAGAGGCAGGAAGAGCTCTGGCCCATCGAGGATTAAGCAGCCTCTATGTGACTGCTGATAAGGGCTGATTGGCCCACGCAGATCGGCCACTTCTTATGCTATTATAATGTCGAGCCCTTTGACTAGTCGTATTGGGAGCAGGCTGCCATCCTTCATAAACATTTGTTTCGCTGGTGTCTATAACCGTCTGTGTCGCCACTGCTGGAAACCATTCCACAAATATACTTATCTGTCATTAGACCGGGCCCCGGCCTCCCATGTGAAACTGCCTTGGCCAGGACCTCCATATTTCTTCATTGGAGACTGTATTTTTTTTTATTCTATTTCGGCATTACTTCTCTTTAACCCTTCCAATTTTTCATTTTTGTCTTTGGGTTTTTTTTTCCTCTTTTTCCAAGAGCCATAACTATTTCATTCCTTCAACCACACATACATACGAGGACTCATTTTTTGTAGGTCGATTTGTAGTGTTGAATAAAATGCTGAAAAATGGGGAGTAAAATTTGAAGTGAGATGAAATGGTGGAAAAAAAAACACAATTCTGACATTGTTCTTTGGGCTTTGTGTTTACGGCATTCATTGGGCCCACAAAAATTATTTTCTAGGTCAGCGCGATTACAGCGATGCCAAAAGTAACAGGTTTTTTTTTTTTTGCTTTGTTGTTTTTTTAAAAAAAATTAAGAACATTGTAAAAAGATTTTGGTTTGTGTCACCTTTTTCTGAGACCCATAACTTTTTCTTATTTTTTGTCGATGGGGCTTTGTGAAAGCTTGTTTTTTGCATAGCAAGCTGATGTTTTTATTAATACCATGTTGGGGTCATTATAACATTTAGTTAGCTTTTTATTGCATTTTTCAGGGAAAATGTGTCGACCATAAAGCTGCAATTCTGGCATTTTTTTTGCTCTTTAGTGTTACTATACAATAGTATGGTAATAATATTTCATTTTTGATAGGTTGGACTTTTAGAGACACAGTGAAAAAGCAAGTATCTTTTCTTATTTTTAATAAGAAAAATTATATTTTTTCATTCTTTAACATTGTTTTTTAAAACATTTTTGTTGTTTTTCCTTTTTAGACCACCTTGTACTATTCTACAGTCATGGCCAAAAGTTTTGAGAATGAAACAAATATTTATATTTTCACATGATCTGCTGCCCTCTGGTTTTTATGTGTGTTTGACAGATGTTTTTATCACAGACAGAAATATAATAATTGCAAACATATGAGTAACAAAAGCTTATATTGACAGTTAGAATGAGTTAATGCAGCAAGTCAATATTTGCAGTGTTGGACCCTTCTTCTTCAGGAACTCTGCATTTCTCCCTGGCATGCTCTCAATCACTTTGGACCAAATTCCTGATGATAGCAGTCATTCTTGCACAATCATGCTTCATTTTGTCAGAATTTTTAGGTTTTTGTTTGTCCACCCGTCTCTGGATGATTGACCACAAGTTCTCAATGGGATTAAGATCTGGGGAGTTTCCAGGCCATGGACCCAAAATCTCTATGTTTTGTTCCCTGAGCCATTAGTTTCACCTTTGCTTTATGGCAAGGTGCTCCATCATGCTGGAAAAGGCATTGTTGATCGCACAAACGCTCTTGGAGGGTTGGGAGAAGTTGCTTTGGAGGACATTTGGTACCATTCTTTATTCATGGCTGTGTTTTTAGGCAAGGACTGTGAGAGAGCCGATTCCCTTGGCTGAGAGCAACCCACCACATGAATGGTTTCAGGATGCTTAACAGTTGGCATGAGACAAGGACTGGTGGTAGCGTCACCTTGTCTTCTCCGAAATGAGGCGTTTCCTGATGTCCCAAATAATCGAAAAGGGATACATCAGAGAAAATAACTTTACCCCTGTCCTCAGCAGTCCACTGCCTGTACCTTTTGCAGAATATCAGTTGTCCATGATGTTTTTTTCTGGAGAGAAGTGGCTTCTTTGCTGCCCTCCTTGAGACCAGGCCTTGCTCCAAGAGTCTCCGCTACAGTGCGTGCAGATGCACTCACACCTGCCTGCGCCATTCTCTGAGAAGCTCTGCACTGCTGGTAGCCCGATCCCGCAGCTGAAACACTTTTAAGAGACGGTCCTGGCGCTTGCTGGTCTTTCTTGGGCGCCCTGAGCTTTTTGGCAACAATGGAACCTCTCCCTTGAAGTTCTTGATGATGCGATAGATTGTTGATGAGGGTGCAATCTTTCTAGCTGCGATACTCTTCCCTGTTTAGTCCATTTTTTGTGCATTGCAATGTTGACTGCACGTGTTTCTTTAGAGATAACCATGGTTAACAGAAGAGAAACAATGATGCAAGCCCAGCCTCCTTTTAAAGTGTCCAGTTGTGTCATGTTTATTAATCATGACAGATTGATCTCCAGCCATGTCCTCATCAACCCCACCCTGTGTTTTATGGAGCAATCACTGAAAAGAGGTTAGCTGTCCTTTTAAGGCAGGGCTGCAATGATGTTGAAATAGTGTTTTGGGGCATAAGTTCATTTTTTAGCCAAATATTGACTTTGCCAGTAATTGCTGTTAAGCTGATCACTCTTTATAACATTTAGGAGTTATATGCAAATTGCCATTAGAAAAAGTGGAAGCAGTAGACTTTGTAAAAATTAATTTTTGTGTCATTCTCAAAACTTTTGGCATGAATATACAGTATTACTGTTCCCATGTAACATGTCACAGCATGAGATAGTTGTAACAGATGCCGTGGAAACCTACTAGCTCTTGCATTGCGTTTGATGGGGCCATTGGTGCACGAACGATTGTGCCAAGCAATCGGCCTATTTAATAATATTACTGGAAAAGATTGAGAATAGCATTTAAGTAACTAAACAGCGTTGCGCCAGTCTGAGGTGAAAGCGGGCTTGTATAGAGGACGCCATGCGCAGTAACTCATTAGGTTTTTAGGAAAGAGGCTTGTATAGGAGAATTGAACGTATGAATTGGACGCATGCGCAGTGGACATGGGGCGTTCAGAAAAAGGCATGCAGCGCTCATGGTCTAAAATGTATGTCTAGTGGTTAGTGGCGTGTGCGCCCATTGTAGTGTCGGGGCAAACTGATTAAAGTTGTAGGACAAGCAGGGGATGTGGAAAAACATAAGTATAAACACCGGGGAACTGAGCATGTAATAAGGTAGTTATTTGTATGTAGAAATACCAAGAAAAAGAGAAAGGGGAAGGAAAAAGAAGGAAGAAAAAAGAATAGGAAACGTAAAAAAATAAAAAACAAATATTATTGATTGATGATTAATAAGGGTTGTAATTAGGTTTGAGCGAACAGTCGGTCAGATTCAAAAGTCGCCGACTTTCGCCAAGTCGGGTTTCGTTGACCGAAACCCGACCATAGTATGCAGTCGGTCATGCGGTCGTCGACCCGAGCGCCAAAGTCGGTTTTCCCAGAAATGCTTTTAGGCGCTTTTTTCAGCCAATGACCAAGGACGTTACACTGTGGCAACGAGATGACATGTGCAGCGTCCAACCCATCTCAGAGAAGGGTATTGCAGTGATTGGCTTGCTTTGGGGGGTGTCATGTGTCTATAAAAGCCCTGACCGCCGACCGCCATTTTACTTCTGCCGATCTTAACAGTAGGGAGAGGTTGTGACGCTGTTTATCAGTAGGGGAGAGAGTTAGGGCTGGAAAGAGAAGTTTTCTGTGCTTGTGCTGATAGCAATTGTGCTGTACAGTTAGTGTGCGTGACAGGGGAGGATTTCTTGTGTGCAGCAGCGCTGGTTATTAGGCTGCCTGATAGCTGTGTGTTACACTGCTGTGCAGACTGCTTTTTACACAGCATTATACTTTGATTCCTTTTTTCTGTACACTTACGACGTTCATTTTTTCCCACACCGTATAGAGCTGTACGCACTCACACTTACCGTGTACATACGGAGACTTACATTTTCCCAAAACCGTATACAGCTGTTCGCTTCTGTGACAGTACCGTATATCTGCTTCTTTGTATTACGGTCAAATCCATACTGAGTGAAGTCCGTGTGTGATCCGGAATTATACGGGGATTGAATTTTACCCTACACCGTATACAGCTGTCCCGCTTTCTGATACAGTATGTTATCTGCTCTTTGTATTACGGTCAAATCCATATGAGTGAGCGTCTGTGTGTGATCGGAAAATATTCGGAGTTTAAATTTTCCTACGCCATTTCAGCTGTACGTCTATACGTACCTATACTGTGGTTTTTTTGGTACATTTTTCCCCAAAATGGGGATGGGGTTGGGTGGAAGGGCTGTGGACGGGGGGGGGGGGGGTTTTAGTGGGATTGTGGTGGTGGTGATTGCTGGTGTGCCAAAAAACCCATAGCCCTAAGGCGGGGGGTTGAGCCTGCGTCATTGTCTGGTCCAGAAGGCTGGAAGGTCCCTTTTTGGGAGTAGGTAAATGCTTTTAAAGCCGGGCATCAGGAACGGTTTTGGCTTACATTGCCAAACAGCCTCCAGCTTTGCCTCCTTTTGAAGTTTTTAAAAAATGAGCCTGAGTCGTCGTGGGTCTTGGTAAGGAGCAGCACCTTTCCTTGTGTCCTTACCCCCCCAAAGTGAAGGATGCGGCAGGCCCACCCTTTGATTACTCCATGGGCTCTTTTACAAACCCTGCCTGGGTTTAAGTCAAATCTGAACCCCAGTCCAAGATGAATTGAATGGAGTGCACTGATGCAAGCCAGTGCTATCTGATTCTGTGGTACATCCCAGAGTATACCTCGCAGTCTACGAGGACGTTGTCCAGACGGTCAAAAATTGACAGCGTGCAAGCCCTGAAATTTATCCCGTGTGGAAGAGTGCAGGTGGCATTTTTTGACCAAAATCTTTGATGAGGCAAAGGTTATCTTTAAGAAGGGGGAAGGCCTTTAGCCGAGGGAAAAATCTCAGAAAATTAAATACCAGTTGCTTGCTTAGACATTTAAACACCTGCACTTGCAAGCGTGGGCTGATAAAAACCTCACTGGCTTTGAACGCCTACATTGCCAAATGATTCATTAGAGATGATGCCCTTCCATTTGGTTTAAAAGCGCAGCGTTCGAGAGCATGGCCTCGTGTCCCACACTATGACCTACCCAGTCGGCACTTCTTTTCTAGAAAAGCCATCCCGCCCCCCTGCATGTAAAAAACCGCATTGCCATGCACTCAAACATTCATGAGGGAAAGGTGCACTAAAAAGCAGGGGCCCCCCCTAGGCATGGCCGGGCGTCGTGTCCATCACTGCGCACTGGGTTAATGTGGTGGATGAGGGTCACAGTTGACAGCGGTGGTGGGACAATGGCTGCTAGCCCGGATAGGAAAGTTGGTGTAGGCATTGACCCCCCTTCCTCCCCAGAAGCAAAAGCTTGCGACAGAGCACGTTGCACTAGCTCCATCCGCAGTGCATGTTGACCCGATGTGTCCCACTATCGATAGTAGTGGTAAGAGTCGCAGGGTTTTAAAAATGATGTTTTGGGCGACAACGACAAACGCAGAGGTATGGCCGACTACTTACATGGAAAAATGAGTCATGGTGGGAACTACATCTTGACCAGGCAAGGTGAGGATAACGGCCCGTAATTTTGTGGCGGCATTCCCCTGGCAAAAACTCAGAACTACCTTGCCTGGTCACCCTTGAACCTGGTGGTGCAGTGTTCATAATTAATTTATTCGGAGTTACCAGCCTGCTCCATAAGGTGTGGGACTGTGCTCACACTTCCGTCGCCCCGTAGACTCCTTGTATGCAAAGGGGGCGCGATGCTCCACCTCCCCAAGCACCGCTAAATAGACGTTGAACAGGTGGAACTCCACCAGACATGGTTTGAGAGGTGTGGAACGAGGCAGGCTGTAATGCATTTGTGGGAGGATTAGGGCCCGGGCAGGCGTTTGGGGTGGAAATGGGTTGTCGGGTGTGCGTGGTCAAAGCTTGAAAGACCTTGTTAAAGCCTTAGTGTTTTGGGAAGCAAGGTGGTAAGCGTAGACGACGCCATAAAGCATGAAATCCCATTATGCGTTGCTCATGCAATTTGCGCACTTAAGGAATAGGGTCTGGCGGGGGGATTGAAGCCTTAGGCATTATTGCTCAGTGAAACTGTCTGGATGAGGTGGAGGAAGAAGGGAGGAGGATGAGGATGAGGGGGTGATTATTTTAGGGAGGATGATGTTCTCAGGGGGCAAGAGAAATGTTGGCTTGCCAAGGTCAGGTACGGATTTGTGTGAATGGGGATGTGGATTTGGCAGAAATTGCTCCTCCACCCCATGGAGTGCACTTGACACCTGGAACATTGGCCCACATGTGGATTATGTTTGCGGATCCTAAAAGGGCCCCGCATTCAAAAATTTGAAAGGTGACGCCTACTGGTTGCCAGCATCCTCGATCCCGCTATAAAAGGCAAATTAAGAACTCTGCCACAGGAGAACCTAGAGCTAATATCGGCAAAAAAACAAGCAACTTGGTAAACCGTTTGTTAGGGCATTCCAGCACACAGCAGCAGTGCGGTTCTACCACAAGCCGTACGGGCAACATGGAAGAGGTGTTCGTGGGACACAGCCGTGTGGCTTTTGGAGGGCGGGGTTTCATGACCATTTGTGGTCTGATTTCTGAGTTAGCTCCACGATGGTAATATGAACAGTTTTCTCAAAAAGAAGGAGAAAACAGTTGCAAAATATGGTTAAATTTCTTCCCTCCCCTATCGAGTTTCCCTCCAGTTCTTCCCCTTTGATATGGGCCTGTAAATGGACACTGGCCTGAATTGTCACAATTGCTTGCAGGAGTCGTTGCCCTGCTGGTAGGGGCTATCAGAAAACAGTCTTCAGTGTGCTGGATCAATCCGCAGAAGAAAGACCCGGTTGTCGACCCAAAATTAGGTGGGTTCCCTTCATTAAATTGAACCATGCCTGGTTTCAAAGGATTTGTAACACCTTCCCTGATCCAATAGGTTGCAGCAAAATGGTGCTTTGTCTTCTTCTCCGATTCCCAATTCCTCCCTTTTGAGCTGCAAAGTCAGCAAACCTCAACATATTCCCTTTTTCACTCCCTAAATGGGTTTCCCCCCCGAGGGCGTCGTCAGCAACCTGGGCACCGGGCAAGTGCCGGGGCCTGAGAGGTGGGGGGGGCCCCTCCGCCGTCAGAACACGGGTTATGAGGGTCCGTGCCGTTCCCGGGCCCCAAAGGTGTGCCTCCTGCTGTCAGGGCCCAGCTCTTGCAATACTAACCTCTCTTGCTCCCGCTGTGACTTTCCCGTTTCTGCGTGCTTCGGGTAGAGGCGCGATGACGTAAATCTGTGTGCCTCTGTTGAACGTCAAAGTGGAGGCTGGGTTGGCAATGAGGAGTCCGAGTAGAGCAGTCCCCAGCGAGGAGGGTATTTTTTTTTTTAATGGGCAAATATGGGGGCATTTACACTGGAGAATTATTTTTGGGGCCATCATACATTGAGATCTAGTAGGGCCCATTATACAGGAGCACATCCATGGGGACTTCATTACTGGAGTTCATTGGGGCCCATTTTATGGCGCCATTGGGGACTTATATATGGACACACATGAAGACCATTTTATGGAGGTTATATTGGGGACCATTATATTTGGAGCATTTTGGGGTATACACCTGAAGACTATATGGGGCCCTTATATGGCAACTTGTGGTTCATTATTTATGGGGATATTTAGGGCCCTTTTATATGGAGTTTATGGAGCAATAGGGGGGCTATTCTGTATGGAGCTTATATGGGGCCATTCTTTATGGAGCAATTTAGGGGGGCTATTTTTGTATAGGCAATAATGGGGTATTATTCTGTTTTGGCGCACTATGTGGTGGGTATACTGTTGGAGGAAATAATGTCTTTTTTTTGAGCTATTGTGAATTTAAATGTATCAGTCTGTCATGTAAGAAGGAAGTATTTGGATTGTCTTACCTGTATTTCTTGCCACGGAGCATATGAATTGTGGTATTTGCTAAAGGGGCCACTAAGCCCTTTTGGCCGAGGCCACGAAAACCTGGAGCCAGCCCTGCCCCCCCAAACTTTAGCCAAAAAACCCCCCAGTTTTCAATTGCGTTCTATTATTTAAAGTAAATTAAGGTTGACAAGCTTAAAAGTAATAAGAATTGATGTCGTTGGCATTGAAATGGGCACTGTGGTGTGTTTACTGTCCTCAAATCCTGCCGACTTTTATTTCCCCTTGACTTGTTGGGGTTGGATTTTTACTAACCCGACCTTTTCCGTTGTCGGGCCGGTTGACTCGACTTTTGAGAAAGTGGGTTTCCGAAACCCGACCGACCCTAAAAAAAGGCAAAGTGCTCTCCTTGTTGTAATTAGATGTAGAGGTAAATGAGAAATATGAAAAGACGGAAAATAAATGGGATGAGAAAATAAAGCAAATGAAAAAAAAAAAAAAGAGGAAATGAAAAAAAGGAAAAAAATAATGAAATTATATACCGTATTTATGTGTATAAGGGAATTTTCAGACCTTTTTTCGTGCTGAAAATGCCCCTGGCTTAACCGGTCAAGGGCAGAAAACGGGGGAGGGGATGCCGCGGAGGAGCGGTGGTGGGGGGATCATTCTACCCCCCCGTGCCACGGAGGGTCCCTGCAATCCGCGTTCTCCCCGTCTTCCTGAGCTCTTCAGCACTGGCGGTGATGTTTACCGCTCATTAAGGTCATGTATTATGGCGCGAGCAACTCCCATGGGCGGGCGCCTCCATATTATGGCCTTAAAGCGGGTTTTTAATCACGTCAGGATGAGAGCTGCAGGAAAAGCGGGGAGAACGCAGGATTGCGGGCCCCAGCGTGGCAGGGGAGGGGTGAGTTGATGGGGAGGGACAAGGAGCACGGAACAGGACGGGGGGGGGAACGGGGGATGGGAAGCATAGAGGAGGACAGGGGGAGATAGAGGGGGATGGGGGGAGACGGAGGCGGGGGAAGCATGGAGGGACAGGGGGGAGATCGGTGGGGGGGAAGGTGGAGGGACGGGGGGGGATCGGTGGAGGGGGAAGGTGGAGCAGGACGGGGGGGGGGTCGGTGGACGGGGGAAAGCGTGGAAGGCGGGGGGAGATCGGTGGAGGGTGAAGCGTGGGAGGAGGGGGGGGGATCGGGGAGGGGAAGGTTTTGGGCAGGACGGGGGGAGATCGGGTGGAGGGGGGGGTGGAGCAGGACGGGGGGAATCGGTGACGGGGGAAGCGTTGCAGCGGATGGGGGGGGAGATCGGTGGACGGGGGAAGCATAGGGAGGACAGGGGCAGCACAAAGCAGGGGGTGTTTATAACCGGGGTTATACTGAGTCAATAATTTTTCCCAGTTTTTTGTGCAAAATTAGGGGGGGTCGGTCATAAGGGTCGGCTTTACCGAGTATATCGGTAATATAAAAAAAATGAAAAAAAAATTTTTTTAAAAAAAAAGAAAATATAAAAAATTAAATTAAAAAATAAAAAAAAATAATAAATAAAATGGAAGTGTTTATACTTTTTGTTTTGTTCTTGTTCTATTCTCCTATACAAGTCTTTTATAAAAATGAGGTTATTGCGGGGCCCCCCTTTTACCAAGTCACTTTCACCTCGGGGGGACTGGGCAACAATCCACCCCTGGGTATTTAAACCCGTGCCCTTATTATACCTACCTCAGGGACTCCATGCTTATCCAAAAATAAGGTCTTTCTTTCCCTATGTCAATCTTTAGGCTCTTCAGCTTTTGGACATTTTTTTCTTTTTATTGTTTTTTTTGTCTCCCTACCCCCCTCATTACGTCTTTTATTGAGGCCTGGTGGGTTTTGTCATCTGCTATATCCTATCCTCTTAAAGACACTCCCAGGTCAGTTTAAAAAATGTTTTCTCTATAAATATATTTATTTCTCTTTCTTTCCTTCTTCCCTTTAATATATACCAAAATAAATAAACCCGATTGATTAATTTTTTTATATGGTCTATCCTACTTTATGTTAACAATAATTATTGCCTATTTGTTTTTTATTTTAATACTAGTCTCACATGTATATATCTGTATGAATTATCCTATACAGCACTTTTAGTATTTAGTAGGCCAAAAGTTTTGAGAATGACACAATATTAATTTTTACAAGTCTTGCTTCACTTTTTCTAATGGCAATTTGATATCTCCAGAATGTTTTAAAAGAGTTGATCAGTTAAAGCAATTATTGAAAGCAATATTTGGCTAGAAATTGTAACTTTATGCCCCAAAAACATTTCAACTCATTGCAGCCCTGCTTTAAAAAGGACCAGCAACCTTTTTCAGTGATTGTCCATTAACAAGGGTGGGTGTTGATGGGAATGGTGGGATCAATCTGTCATTGATTAAGTAAGAATTGACAAATGGACCTTTTAAAAGGGGGGCTGGTGTTGGCATATTGTTTTTCTTCTGTAACCATGGTTATCTCTAAAGAAACAGTGCAGTCATCATTGCAATCCCAAAAAAAAGGGCCCCTAAAAAGGGAAGGGTTCGCCGCTAGAAAGATTGACTCAGTCAACAATCTTTTCGCATCATCAAAATTCAAGGGAGAGGTTCCATTGTTGCCAAAAATGCTCCAGGGCGCCCAAGAAAGACCAGTAAGGCAGGACCCTCTTAAAATGTTTAGCTGCGGGATCGGGCTACCAGCGTGCAAAGTTGCTCGGAATGGCAGCAGGCAGGTGTGGTGCTTCTGCCGCACTGTGAGGCGGGACTCTTGGGAAGGCCTGGTTCAAGGAGGGCAGCAAAGAAGCACTTTCTCCAGAAAAAAATATGGCAGATGATATTTGCAAAGGTACGGCGTGGATGTGGGATGGGGTAAAGTTATTTTCTCTGATGAATCCCCTTTTGTTTTTTTGGGGGTCAGGAAAATGCCTCTTCGGAGAAGACAGATGAGCGCTACCCCAGTCTTGTCTATGCAATGTTAAGCTCTGAAAACCTTTCATGTGTGGGGTTTGTTCTCAGCAAAGGGAATCGGCTCTCTACAGTCTTGCCTAAAAAACCAGCAATGAATAAAGAAGGTCCCCAGAATGTCTCCAAGAGCAATTCCCCAACCTCCAAGAGAGTTTGGCGATCAACAATGCCTTTTCCAGCTGATGGAGAACCTTGCCATAAAGCAAAGGTGATAACTAAATGGCTCAGGGAACAAAACTAGAGTTTTGGGTCCTGGCTGGAAACTCCCCAGTTTAATCCCATTGGAGAACTTGTGGTCAATCATCAAGGGGGTGGACAAACAAAAAACTAAAATTCTGACAAATGAAAGCATTGTTGTGCAAGAATGGACTGCTATGTCAGGATTTGGTCCAGAGTTGATTGGAGCATCCAGGGAGAATTTGCAAGGTCCTGAAGAAGAAGGGTCAACAATGAAATTTGACTTGCTGCATTAAATATTTAACTGTCAATATAAGTTTTGTTATCATAGTTTGCAATTATATTTCTGTCTGTGATAAAAATCGTCAAACACACATAAAAAAAGAGGGCCGCGATATGTGAAATATAATATTTGTGTCATTTCAAATTTTGGCCATGATTACAATATCTTGGCTCTTTCTTATGTTGTTATTATATGACAATACACGGCTCAAAAAAATAAAGGGAAACACTCAAATAACAAAACCTAGATCTAAATGAATGAATATTTCACTGAATACTTTATTCTGTACAAATTTGATTGTGTGACAACATAACCCAAAAAAACCATTGGAAATAAATTTGTTAACTAATGGAGGCTGGATTTGGAGTCCCCAAAAATTAAGGGAATGTAATGTCTTAAAACATTGATTGTTTTAAGGACTTTCATTCCACTTTTATTTTGTCTCATAGTGTGTGTGGCCTCCCGTGCCTGTATGCCTCCCTTAATGCTGGATTGCTCCTGATGAGGCGGCGGATGGTCTCCTGTGGAATTCCTCCAGACTGGAATAAAGCATCCCCCAATCCTGGCAGTCTGTGGTGCAACGTGACATTGGGTGGATGGAGCGAGAATGATGTCCAGATGTGCGCAATCGGATTCATTACTGGGGACCGGGCGGCCAAGTCCATGCTTCAATGCCTTCTTTGAGGAAATGTGACACACTCCAGCCAAAGAGGTTGGTTTGTCCTGCATTAGGGGAACCAGGGCCAAACCGCACCAGCAATAGTCTACAAGGGGTGAGGATCTCTCTCGGTACCTAATGGCAGTCAGGCTCCTCTGGCGAGACATGGGGGCTGTGCGGCCCTCCAAAGAAATGCACACCACACCTTATGACCCATGCCAAAACGGTCATGCTGGGTGTTGAGGCGCAGATATTCTCCACGGGTCTCCAGACACTGTCGTCTGCACATGTGTCGTGTGAAAACCCGCTTTATTGTGAAGAGCACAAGGCGCCGTGCCGAATTTGCAATCCGGTGTTCGTGGCAAATGCCAAGCGTCCTGCTGGTGTTGGATGTGGACAACCCCAATCTTTTGGGGAAAGGCACTCAGACCATCCTCTGGAGTCGGTTTCTAAATGTTTGTGCAGCCATGCACATTTTGGCTGTGGAGGTCTTTTTGCGGGTTGATCCCCTCCTGTTCTCTTTGCACAAAGGCGGAAGGGTGCAGTCTGCTTCTGGGTTTTGCCCTTTCGGCCCCCTCCACATCCCTGGTGTAGGGGCTTTTCCTGGTGTGCCTCCGCCTCTGGAATACGGACAGACACAGCGACCTTCTTGCAAGCTGCATTGATGGCAATCCGGATGAGTGACTACCTGAGCCATTGTGTGGGTTGTAGAGTCCGTCTCATGCTACCACGAGTGTGAAAGCAAACCAACATTCAAAAGTGACCAAAACATCAGCCGTAAGCATTGGTACTGGTAGGTTGAGGATACTTTCCGTTTCAATAAGTATCGGTCGGAATGGGTTCGCCTACCCAAAAAGTATCGGGATACCCGGGGATACCGCCGGAAATCCATGTAAGTCTATGGGAACAAAATACGGAATTAAAAAAAACCCTTTCTTGCCTTGTTGGTTAATTGTCATGAAGGAAAACACAAGGTAATGTAGAAGTATTGGGGGAGGTTGAGGGGAATTTAAAGGAATAGGTTTAACCAATCAAATGGAATGCAGTAATACTTTTTTTTTTAAAGAGTTCGGTTGCGAAGAAATTGACAAGTTGTTAACCTTTTTTCTTTTTGGCAAAATGTTGTTTACAACTTCCAAGTCTTACCCTTTTTAAAATTTCTGCCAACTTTCTCCTCATAATCTTCAGCAGCTTAATCTTTTTTCATCAAATTATTTTCTTTTCCCTTATTTTCTTCTTCTTAAAATTTCTTGCTATTCATCTTTTTGTTAAATTACTTATTTTCTTTTAAATATTATTTTTCTTCTATTCTATTCTTCATTTTTCCTATTTCTTCCCTTATATTTTTATTTGTGACAGAGATTCCTGTACTTGTAATCGTAAAAGTATGAATTTTTCATCTTCCGTTCTTGCTGCACAAAAGATTTAAATTAAAACGTATTTGTCCGGTTCAGTTTACCTGCGCGCAGCAGCAGGCATTTTCGGGGACCACGAGGAGGAACGGATCACCCCATACACTGCTTAGTTTCTTCTTTAATTTAGAGCATTTATTTTGCTCTTATTTTGGTCTTTAATTCATGTTCTTCTGCTTTTTGATTTCTGCTTATTGTTCTTCTGTTCTTGTTCTGTATCTTTGTGTTTTGTCTTAACTTCTTTGTCCTGTTGGTGATCTTTTTGGGTAATCTTTTTTTCTTCTTTGTGATGGTGTTCGGGGTTGCTTGATGCTCGTGTCTTGTGGTCGTCGTCTTCTTTGGGGTGGCTTTGGGTCGTCGTCGTCCTCTTAGGGTCCTGTCTTCAGGGTTCTCGTCTTCGGGCCGTCATCTTTTGGGGTGGTCATCAGGGTGTCGTCTTCATTGTTGGGACAGGTGATTACCCAAAAAAAAATTTAAAAAATCTTCTTTGTAAAGTAGCTGAGGTACAAGAAGGTGATAACTTCCGGAACCGCTAACGTTACTGGAACCGGAGGGTTTCAGTGGTAAGAGACAATGGAAGTAACGAGGACCACGATGTGTGGAACCCGGAGGGGCGCAGAAGGAAAAGAGCCAAGGAAACCGAGGACCAGTGACGTTACTGGGAACGGTTACTAAGCGGAGGTACCTGGCTCCAAAGCATACCAGGCCAGAGACATTGTGGAACCGGATCGAATGGAGGCACCTAGGCCAAAGCACTGCGGAGAACCAGTTGACGGTACGGAACCCGGAGGGTATGATGGTAAAGGACAAGGAAGTAAGAGGACCGTGACTGTGCGGAACCGGGGGGGGCAGCAGAAGGAAAAAAAGAAATGGCAAACCGAGGACCAGTGATGTTACTGGGACACGGTTATAAGCGGAGGTACCTGTGCTCCAAAGCACTCCAAGGACCGCAGACGTTGCTGGAACTCGGATACCGAGTGGAGGCACCTAGGCCCCAAAGACACTGCGGAGAACAGTTTTACGGTATGGAACCCGGACGGGTAGTAGAAGGTACAAGAGCAATGGAAGTAAAGAGGACCAGTGACTGTACTGGAACCCGGAGGGCCAGCAAAAAGGAACAGAGCCAATGGCACAACCGAGGTCCAGCTGCGTTATGGGACCGGTTTAACGGAGGTACCTGTGCTCCAAAGCATACCAAGGACCAGAGAGTTGCTGGAAACTCGGAAACCGATTGGGGCACCTAGGCCCCAAAGGCATGCGGGAACCAGTTGCGGTATGGACCCGGACGGGTATCAGATGGAAAGAGAAATGGAAGTAAGAGGACACCTGACTGTGTGAAAATTGGAGGGGCAGCAGAAGGAAAAGAGCAATGGCACAACCGAGGACCAGCTGACGTTCTGGGACACGGTTACTAAGAGGAGGTACCTGTGCTCCAAAGCATACCAAGGACCAGCGTTGTGCTGGAATCGGATACCGGTGGAGGCACCTAGGCCAAAGGCAGCGGGAACCAGTGCGGTATGGAACCGGAGGGGTACCATAAGGCACCCTGAAATGTAAGTTGACAGGCCGAAAGCCGTCTGAGTTACATTCCCGTCCTACAGTGGGTGTTTTATTGTCATAACGGAAAAAGTTTATTTACTATCCCGCGAAACATAGGGGCACCTAAATGAGGCACCATGGTCGGTAACCCGAATGCAACACGAAAGGACAACTTTTGGAGGCTAATTGCGTTGACCTGCCAGGAACAGCTGTCGTGCTGTAACCAGGCGGGCAGGAGTGGTACCCGTGCCAATTACTTAGGAGAAACAAACTGGCGGTGTTGGAGCCGGGATGAGAAGAGAACGGGTGGGGGCGGGACTTTTTGCCGTACCCTCAGGGGAGAGCTGACATTCGAAACCCGTACCAGGAGCAAGTGTTGGTGCTAACAGCACTTCCAGGCAAAACTGGTGGTGTTGGAGCCCAGGGTGAGAAAGGAACAGGGTGGAGGCGCAGGATTTTTACCGTACAAAGCAGGGGAACATGCTTACTGAAAAACCCCGTAAACCCGGAGGAGTGTTGACTGTGCACGCATTCGGTAACAACTATGGCGGTGGGTTGGAGCCAGGGAGAGAGGGAACGGGTGGAGGCGCAGGGTTTTTTGCCGTACACACGCAGGGGAACGTGCTTATGAACCCAGTAACAAGGAGCAAAGTGTTGATGTGCTAACAGCACTTCCGGCAAAATGGCGGTGTTGGAGCCCGGGAGAGAGGAGAAACGGGTGGGAGGCGCGGACTTTTTGCTGTAACACAGCAGGGGAAACAGGAAATTACTGAACCCCGAAACACGGGCAATGTTTGACTGTCTAAAGCATTCCGAGCAACAAATGGGCGGTTTGGGGGGTCAAGGGTTGAGAGGAGAACAGGGTGGGGGCGGACTTTTTGCCTACCCCAAGTAGGGGAAACAGCTGACATTATGAACCCAGTAACACAGGAGAAGTGTTGACTTGCTAAAGCATTCCGAGCAACAAATGGCGGGGTTGGGCCGGGATGAGAAGAGAACAGGGTGGAGGCAGCAGACTTTTTGCCGTACACACAGTAGGGGAACAGCTGACATTACTGAACCCCTTAAACACAGGAGAAGTGTTACTGTGCTAACAGCACTTGAGCAACAATGGCGGTGTTGGAGCCCAGGGTGAGGGGAGAACAGGGTGGAGGCAAGAGGTTTTTGCCGTACACACAGAGGGGAACAGCTGCATTACTGAACCCCAGAACACAGGAGCAAGTGTTGATGTGCTAACAGCACTTCCAAGCAACAACGGCGGGTTGGAGCCCAGGGATGCAGGAGAAACAGGGCGGAGGCAGCGGCTTTTTGCCATACACACGTGGGGAAAAGCTGACATTACTGAACCCCAGTAACACGGGCAAGTGTTGACTGGTAACAGGCATTCCAGGCAACAATGGCGGGTTGGAGCCCGGGTCAAGGGGTGTTTAAATATGATCAAGTATTTTCCTTGTTCGTGTCAATTAAAAATGTCTATACTAAACAAGAAAAAGATAACCTTTCTACCATAAGTGATGATTTTAGTTAAAAAAAAATAAATAAAAAATAAAGAATTGACAAACATAAAAGCATTATTAAATGCTGAACGCAATGCAAAAAAAAAAAAATTGGTTAGGAATCGTTTGGTTGTAAAAAAGCTACAAGTACATATCGAATCCATTAAGAGGATAAGTAACAGTATGTACACCATTTTTATTGTATAGACAATGAATGTTGATTCAAAACTCATCAGCTTAATTATCTTTTTTAATTCATAAAATGTTAATTTGTGAATAATGTCACTAAACAGTTTAAAAAAATATATAAAAAATTTTCCCTATGTAATACTCATAATATGTGCCAATAATCATTTTTATTAACAAACATAAACTTTAAAAGTGCATAGTGCATAGGAAAATTGTATTTATGCCTGATGTTGTACTTGCAAGCATGAAACGGATAGATAAGGTATATTTGTGAACTGTAGCCCAGATGGTGAATGGCGATGTAATACTGTACCTCATAAAGTGTGGCACTACACATACATTTTTTTTTATTTAGCTTTATAAACAGGGTCGTGCATGTTGCTTCGCCTTTGTTTGGACCACAGACTGCCTTCCTGCTGTGGGTTGGGTAGTGGAGCGTCGTGGTCTTTGACGCAGCTAAATTACTTTGCGCTCGTTATCATGCTAGCTTACCGACAAACAAAGGCGTTGTCTGAAGCTTTATCAGTTAACATGCACCTATGATGAAACATACACGCATGTGCCCATTACAAGAAGCTACAAGAAAAAGCTGTGAGGTGTGCCGGCCTTTTTGTTAAGGTAAGTTTTATATCGCATTGTAAGGGTCGTTTCAGTTGTAACTGATATCATTCATTTCTACAGTTGTCGTTGTTTTAGCACCCTTGCAGGTTATATTTTTGCTTTGTCACTAGCACTATTGACTTTAACAAGGTAATGCTGTTTTTTGTTGATTTATGTTTAATGTGGGACTTTATGATTGTGTTATTTTAATTAAATATGTATTTTTTCAAATGACAAAATTAATTAATGTTGAAGGGGATAGTCCTCACCTTGTTTGCCAATATTACAGGTGTCATCCGTCCTTAATCACAATGGATTATTTTTTACTTGTATGTTTTTTTAAAAGCCAAGCAGAAGGCTAACCTTTGGCACTGCAGCTGTTGTAAAGTTCAACCCCATTATGCATTCCAAATTGCGATTTGGGCTGATGTGAGTGGATTTGTCTAAGTTTATGGGTGACAAGGTTCACCTCGTACCCTATGTAAGTGGCTTTTGTGTTAGCATTTGTGTTCGACATGTGTTATCTGACTAATATGTCCAATTATTTTGTTTACGATTTGTGAAAAATAATTCATTTTATGGTTTTAAAGGTGAGTTTCATTGTTTACGCTTAGAAATAAGGGTGTAGCTATATCTAGTGTAGCCTAGCCACTTTGACATGTCTTGTTTTTTTCAACAGGTAGAGTAGAGTAATTTTTGCCGGACAACACAGGGGGAACGAGGCGTTTGAACCCCAAAAAACTCAGCGTTTGTTTTGATCTGTGCTCCAAACTTTGAGCAGCAATTGGCGGTGTTGAAGCCCAGGGTCAAGGAGGGTGTAGGAGAGGCCTGTTGAAAGTTGGAAGTTTAATTTGGAGTTGCAGCAGTAATTTTTGCCGAACACGAGGGAAAACAGGGGTTAGAAACCCAAACCTCAGCGTTTGTTTTGTTGTGCTCCAAATTCTGGCGCAATGGCTTGTTGAAGCCAGGGCAAGGAGGGGTGTAGGCAGAGGCCTATATGGATGTTGGAAGTTTAATTTGGAGTTGAGCAGTAATTTTTGCCGAACAAGCAGGGGAACGAGGGTTATGAACCCACAAAAACACGTTGTTTTGAAGTGCATAAACACTTTGGCGCAATGCGGTGTTGAAGCCGGGTCAA
>JARQOD010000001.1:513805881-513970892 GCA_033576555.1 Oophaga sylvatica
TTATGTGCTATGCGCCAGTGTGGTCATGTATGCATGTGGTTAGGGCTTGGCTGAAATAAGCCCCTAGAATACTGGCTTCTCCGGTGAGGAGATTGTTTGATTGCGTTGCTGTCTGCGTGATCACGGACTGCTATCCGCACAGCGGTTGTCTGTGTATCCCTGTGGTGTTAACAGGACGCAGTCTTTTTCTCAGAGGCTCTGTGACGCAACAGGGTTCGCTTTATAATGCTGGTTCAGCGCCCTAGCGTTTTACCTTGCGGCTCACTGAAGCTAAGTGAGTTCGCACCTATCGCCATATAGCGCTGTGGCATTCCCGTTAGTGGCTCTGGGGATTAACAGAGCTCACACTTACTGCCACAACGCGCTACGGCGTTTATTTTAGCGACTCTGCGGGATAACAGAGTTCGCTACTTTCGCCATCTTACTAGCAGCGGGCTTCGCCTGCACGGTGGACCCCGGGCTGCGAACCCACCTCTCTAATATATCTATTAGGTGCGTTCCGCAGACCCTAACAGATGTAATACATGTATATAATATACAGAGATACAGTTATATGAAAAAGTTTGGGCACCCCTATTAGTCTTAAGCTTAATGTTTGATAAAAATTGGTGTTTTTGCAACAGCTATTTCAGTTTGATATATCTAATAACTATTGGACACAGTAATGTTTCTGCCTGAAATGAGGTTTATTGTACTAACAGAAAATGTGCAATCTGCATCCAAACAAAATTTGACAGGTGCATAAGTATGGGCACCCTTATCATTTTCTTGTTTTAAATACTCCTACTACTTTTTACTGACTTACTAAAGCACTTTTTTGGTTTTGTAACCTCATTGAGCTTTGAACTTCATAGCCAGGTGTATGCAATCATGAGAAAAGCTACTTAAAGTGGCCACTTGCAAGTTGTTCTCCTGTTTGAATCTCCTCTGAAGAGTGGCATCATGGGCTCCTCAAAACAACTGTCAAATGATCTGAAAACAAAGATTATTCAACATAGTTGTTCAGGGGAAGGATACAAAAAGCTGTCTCAGAGATTTAACCTGTCAGTTTCCACTGTGAGGAACATAGTAAGGAAATGGACGAACACAGGGACAGTTCTTGTTAAGGCCAGAAGTGGCGGGCCAAGAAAAACATCAGAAAGGCAGAGAAGAAGAATGGTGAGATCAGTCAAGGACAATCCTCAGACCACCTCCAGAGAGCTGCAGCATCAACTTGCTGCAGATGTGTCACTGTGCATCGGTCAACTATACAACGCACTTTGCACAAGGAGAAGCTGTATGGAGAGAGTGATGCGAAAGAAGCCGTTTCTGCAAGCACGCCACAAACAGAGTCGGCTGAGGTATGCAAAAGCACATTTGGAGAAGCCAATTTCTTTTTGGAAGAAGGTCCTGTGGACTGATGAAACCAAGATTGAGTTCTTTGGTCATACAAAAAGGCGTTATGCATGGCATAAAAAAACGCAGCATTCCAAAAAAAACACTTGCTACCCACAGTAAAATTTGGTGGAGGTTCCATCATGCTTTGGGGCTGTGTGGCCAATGCCGGCACCGGGAATCTTGTTAAAGTTGAGGGACGCATGGATTCCACTCAGTATCAGCAGATTCTTGACAATAATGTTCAAGAATCAGTGACAAAGTTGAAGTTACGCAGGGGATGGATCTTTCAGCAAGACAATGATCCAAAACACCGCTCCAAATCTACTCAGGCATTCATGCAGAGGAACAATTACAATGTTCTGGAATGGCCATCCCAGTCCCCAAACCTGAATATCATTGAACATCTGTGGGATCATTTGAAGAGGGCTGTCCATGCTCGGTGACCATCAAACTTAACTGAACTGGATTTGTTTTGTAAAGAGGAATGGTCAAAAATACCTTCATCCAGGATCCAGGAACTCATTAAAAGCTACAGTAAGCGACTAGAGGCTGTTATTTTTGCAAAAGGAGGATCTACAATATTAATGTCACTTTTCTGGTGAGGTGCCCATACTTATGCACCTGTCAAATTTTGTTTGGATGCAGATTTCTGTTAGTACAATAAACCTCATTTCAAGGCAGAAACATTACTGTGTCCAATAGTTATTAGAGTTGAGCGATACTTTCCGATATCCAAAAGTATCGGAATCGGAATGGTATCGCCGATACCATTAAAATATCGGCGATACCCGATACCGATACCGGAAATCCAATGTAAGTCTATGGGAACAAAATATCGTAACTAAAAAAACCCCATTCTTTCCTTGTAAACACTAAATATACACACATAGAATACATATATATATATATATATATATATATATATATACATGTCATTGTGACATATATATATATACATATATTTAGTTTATACACTTCTACATAGTAAAATAGCCTCTGATTCAATTGCCGGGTAAAGTCGGCTTTTGTGAAAAGACAGAGGCACCCGACATGAAATGACACTTGGTTTACATAGAGTTAACCATGTCTTTTCATGTAGTTTGATATCTGATTTGCACAAACAATTACATGAGTGGCTGTGTGCAAAATTTCACACCTGTAGGGGTTAATTAAAGGTGTAAATTCGTTGTAAAAAAACCCGACTTTTTTGCTACGAATTTACACCTTTAATTAACCCCTACAGGTGTGAAATTTTGCACACTTACACTCATGTAATTGTTTGTGCAAATCAGATATCAAACTACATGAAAAGACATGGTTAACTCTATGTAAACCAAGTGTTATTTCATGTTGGGTTCTGCATTTTCACAAAAGCCGCAATTGAATTAGCGGCTATTATACTATGTAGAAGTGTATGAACTATAATATATATATATATATATATATATATATAATATATATATATGTGTCACAAACTCAATGACATGTATATATATATATGAGGTGTAAAATTGCTGAAAAAAAATGCGTGCGCTCCCGCCCTATTTTCGCAACCAGACAGACAAAGCCAGTGAGTGGGGGCAGATAATAATAGCCCAGAGAGGGACCATTATTTTTGGCCCCCCCCCGGCTACTAACATCTGCCCCCAGACACCCCAGAAAGGGCAAATCTCTAATTAGATTTGCCCTTTCTGGCACTTTGCCCGTCTATTCCCATTGCCCTGTAGCGGTGGCGAATGGGTTAATAAGGGGTTAAAATGACCTTGCAATTGAAAGGTCACTTTAAGCCAGGTTAATAATTGAGAGCTGTCAATTAGACAACTATCAATTATTAATCCTATTGTATGAAAGAAAAATCAAACACACACACTTTAATAAAAAAGAAGTTTAATGAAATAATCACACAGTTTTTGACCATATTTTATTTACCTGCTAAAACCATTTCCTGTAATAAAAATAAAATAATAAAGCAAAATTATTCTTACCAATCCGATGCACAGTCAGGTCCCACGGTGTAATCCTTCAGAAAGGGTTAATGTTTACTGCAGGGACCGCAGCTAATGCTGCAGCCTCACAGTAAACCCCCAAATGAATGAGCTCCTCTCCTGGCTGACAGGAGAGGAAGTGGAAAGCTTAATTGATTGCTTTCCACTTTCACTTCAGGTCAGCCAGGGACACCATCAGTGACGTCAGAGGGAACTGATTAACAAAAATAGGGGTTCCCTTCGAAAAAAAAATGGCGTGGGGTCCCCCCTATTTTTGTTAACCAGCCAGATGAAGCAGACCGCTGAGGCCTGGATTTTCAGGCTGTTAAGGAGCCAAGATCTATGGACCTTGCCAGCCTGATAATACCAGGCCACAGCAGTCTGCATATCTTGGCTGATTAACAAAAATAGGGGATCCCCTCGAAAAAAATTAGCGTGGGGTCCCCCCTATTTTTGTTAACCAGCCAGATGAAGCAGACCGCTGAGGCCTGGTTTTTCAGGCTGGTAAGGATCCAATATCCATGGACCTTGCCAGCCTGATAATACCAGGCCACAGCAGTCTGCTTAGCTTGGCTGGTTAACAAAAATAGGGGATCCCCTCGAAAAAAAAAACGGCGTAGGGGTCCCCCCTATTTTTGTTAACCAGCCAAGTAAAATGCAGACTGCTGCGGCCTGGTATTAAAAGACTGTCAAGGCCCATGGATTTTGGCCCTCAACAGCCTGATAATACCAGGCTACAGCAGCCCCACATTTGGCGCATCAAAAGATGTGCCAATTGTGGCACTTTACCCGGCTCTTCCCACTTGCCCTGTAGCGGTGGCAAGCGGGGTAATAAGGGGTTAATGTCACCGTTGATTGCACGGTGACAATAAGCCCGGTTAATAATGGAGAGGCGTCAATAAGACACCGATCCATTATTAATCCCAAAGTTTTAAATGTTAAAAAAAAGACAACAGCAAGAAAAAAGTCTTTAATGAAATAAAAGAGACAACACAGTTTTCATTTCTTTTATTATACTCTCATTCCTGCGACGCCATCGATCTCCTGTAAAAAAAGAAAAAAAACAAACCAACAGTATACCACCTGTCCGACGCAGTCCATAGTAACGAGTGTCCCACGACGATCCAGCTCTGCTACATCGAATGACAGGCAGAGCCTACATCCGACGCAGCACAGCTGATTACCTGCTTCCCGGCGGTGACGTCATCGGACTGACTGCTTTACGGCCGGGATTACCCAGCAGTCACTGCAGTTATCGCGAGAAACTGCATGTGACCGCCGGGGAAAGAGGATGGCGGCCATAAGCAGTCCAGGACGTGACCGCCGGAGATCTTCTGCCAGGTAAGTGCCGCTGACTCCTGACAGACCCGACCGACGGACACTGACAGTGACAGTGACATCCGATTCCGGTATCCGATATAGACGAAAATATCGGTACTCCGAATCGGAATTCCGATACAGCCAATATCGGCCGATACCCGATATTTGCAGTATCGAAAGCTCAACCCTAATAGTTATTAGATATATCAAACTGAAATAGCTGTTGCAAAAACACCAATTTTTATCAAACATTAAGCTTAAGATTAATAGGGGTGCCCAAACTTTTTCATATAACTGTATATTGAGAGAAATATAAATATACACCCTACATTATGTATAGAATGTGATAGATAATAGTTATGACGCTAAGGTCCTGGCAGGATCCTCAGTCTTTGCTGAGATTGAACGGTGAGGGAGGTAGCACTGGTTTGTCCAATCAGCTGAGTCCTGCCTCTGTTGGCTTACCCTGTGTGTCAGCACAGAGGAGACTGGAGCAGGCAGCAGGGGGAGGGTCTGGCATAGAGTTGGGGTGTGTGTCTGTTGTGACATAACATCCAGTTTCTGCCAGCCAGGAAAACTCTATAGTTGGGGTGTGAGCAGCTACTCCAGAATCAAGAGAGAAGCTGGTTACATCTCCAAATGTGGTATCTAGGCACCAGTGCAGAATGCTGTCAGGGAGCATATTTCAAACTGTATTCAGCAGCCTAGGTACACACACAAAATAGGAAAAAAGCCTGGACAACTCCTTTAAGAGCATAAAGGATTATTTCCATCTTTATAAGATAATTTGCCGATCGGACTGTTCTGCAGAGCCCCGTCTAAATGAAAAATTGGACTGCTACTTGCATCTTTTCTCAATTGATTTCTGCCAGACCCCAAAAAATTCCAAACTATGTACACGACTTTCTCCCAAAGTCCTTTAGACAATGAAGGAATCACCTGGCCATTGCTCCATTCAGAAGGAGTTCTCAGGGTACATGGGTGGCCTAGAGGTTGGATCCCTTTTGGATAGGTGATAACTTCTAAAAAATACCTATGAGTATGATTGCTATCAGTACCTAATGTGTGAAAAGCATGAATTCTTCGTTTTGCAATGCCTATCCCTTAGGATATGTTGTGCCCCCATGTTTCTCTTCTTGCCTGGTATTCCTAAATCCCATTTACACGTGACTTGACTTTCATTGGTGCTGTATAATGAGCGTCATCAGCACTACACAGGTGATAGTGTACACATATATTTAGGAATATACATTTCTTCTATCAATCTATAGCTCCATTTATTTTCTTTTTGTGTACTTTCAGATTACGATGGCCCACTGCTTTTAATAAGCTCTAGACTTAACATTGAATGGATGGATTATCAAGGAGCAAACAAGTCAGGCTGTGAAGATCACTAATCCATGTAATATTAGTGCAGGATAATGACAGGCTGCTTTGACAGACACTTCTTAGATTGGCAGCTAAAGCAAACACATACTAGAGCCAGTACAGCCTTTACTGGTGTATACTGCAGGCGCTGCCTCTTTGGATACAGCTGTCTGCAACCTTACAGCGTATATCCATCTTTTCAGCCAAAATTCTTGTGTTGCTTTAAAGTATCCATGGTAAAAAATATGCAATTTTGCAAATAGTCTCTGTCAAAGATCATAGGGGGGGGGGGGGGCACGTTGATCCACCCCTTTTACCTTTGAGTCATGAACAGCCCTCTGCTGCCCCTTATCATCAGGACAATTACGCAATTGACCGCAATTGACAGAGGAGTCTGCAGCTGTTTCCACTACTAGGCTGATTATTGGAGAACTCAAAGTGAGCATATTTTATATATACAATATATATTCCCTTCGATACATCGGTACAGTCACTGCTAACTCCACAGTAACCCAAGAAACATTATTAGCTGCCAGCCTCCAAAATTTTACAGGCATATTAGACACCCGCTACAGGTAGCGTATGGCTTCAGGGTGGTTCACAGAGCAAGAGGAACAAAACTATTACATTTTATTTTTAATCCAGAAAAATAGGAAGCACTTATGAAAAATAAACAAAAGATTTTACAAAGGGGACAAACAATACAGCATATACAGTCACATAAAATAAAGGGATAAACAAAAGAAACTTACTAAATCTAGTCAAAGAAATGGCTCAGAGCTTAGTGAAGCACTTTGAAAGCATGGACAATACCTACAGCAAACTATGACTTTCATGGACTGACCAGGAGCAATATTTGGTATTTGCCTTTTATTAACACAAATTACCTCCCCTCTGGTGACTCATAATAGGGCTGGTCATGAGATGTGGCATCAGTCTCAGAAGATTATGAGATTACCCCCTTTCCAATTGGTGATGGTTAACTTCCAAACCTCAGGTGTATGGTTGACCTCATAGGTGCTTGCAATTTGTGCAGCCTTTGCAGCCTACTTTGGTTCCCAGTCCTGCAGAACTGTCGCACCTCCACAGGGAAAAGAAGAAGAATCTAGTCATTAACCATAAGGTCCTTCAGTTCCTCGAAGGTGGTGACTGATAGTCCTTGGACCCACTGCTTGAGGTTGGTTCTGAGCCCATCCACCACATCACTGTAGCTGTCATGGGGTCCATGCTGGAGAGCCTGGAAATTTTTGCAGTACATCTCAGGAGTGTTAACTGATATTTCCTGATCAGGGCCTTTTTGATTGCCTCATAGTCTCTGTCTTGATCTGGAGGGAGACAGTCGAACACCTCCAGAGCTTTTCCTTGGTGCCCTGGGGTTAAGTATCGGGCCCACTGATCCTCAGGCAGCTGATACTGTCAGCAGTCCTTTTCAATCCAATGCAGAAATATGCACAAGTCCTTATCCCTTTCCATCACAGGAAAATGCTCAGGATGGGTTTAAAGCTGTTTCCATTGCTAGACACACTACTCAGTGGGGAAGAACGCTGCATCTGGATTTGGGTCAACTTCAGCTTGTGCGCTTCCTGAGCTTGTTTCTTTCATGTGGCAGCCTCTCCCTCTTGAAAATGAGAAATCAGCTTTAGTCATCCCTCATGATCATCTGCGCTGAGTTGCCATAAGGCCATCTGCAGGTGGGGATCCACACTACCCTAGTTGCTGTTATGGCTTGCATCCATGGGTGGGACCTCTGAAGCAGCGCCTTCTATGCCCTGGCTGGCCTCCCCTTCATCATGACTCAGGTGTCTGGCTTACTCTGCATCAACTTGCAGCAAATCTGTAATTATTTGCTGCCTGGTTTTGCCTTTGAACTCTGTTTCGTCCTACAGATGTCAGCAAGAACTTCCTTGGTCTGCTGTTTTTACCAGACATCCTCAACTGCAGCCATATTTGCCAAACAAAAGATAAGACAGAAAAAGACAGAAAAACAACAGAGGGGGAGGGGTGTTGCATGTACAGTAATGTCCCAGGTAAAAAATAAATAAGTCTGAGTCTGAGAACACTGAGTCTGATCCTCAAAACTCTGTGTAAAGTGCTGCAGAGCTACAGTCACGACTGAGCTGCTGTCCTGTTGCGTTCTGGCACTTTACAGACAAGGAGTGTCCCAGTCCCAATGTGGTGTATGCTGTGGGGTACATTACACTCCACTGCCTCCAGGCTTCCGTCCTCAGGAGCTACCACACACAATGCATTGGACACCAGGTTCTTTGTAACAATCAAACTTTTACTAAACAGTCCAAGTTCATCAGGCGGATACAGGTGGGATACTGCACAACAATTTACACTGCCTGCCTCCATAGTGCAACTCCTCTTCTTTTCTGCCATACATTTATTCTGGTCTGCACCCAAGCCCCTGACTCCATCAGCCTCTGGGATTCCTTGTCCACTGTGGCAGTGCACCCGTGACCAGTCACCTGCTCCCCATGTAACTCCATGTCCGCCAACCTCGTGATGTCGGAAGACCAGGCTCCATGGAACCTGGCCTGAGCCCTAGGCTCCAGACATTGGAATGTACATCAGGGATATCCATTTGGCCGCCCGCACCCTGAACATCTGGCTCATGCTGCCTCTAGCAACTCACCCCATCTGAACCTGAACTCTCCTCCACATTTCACTGACAGACACTGAACTCTCCTTAGCCAGGAAGTGCCCCCCTTACCAGCACTAGCCCACCCACTGGGCTAATCCTATTATTAAACATTTACTATCTTTTATGCTAAACCTTCTTATCCTTATTCTAAATCTATGCTGTCCTAAGCTTATCCATACGCTATACTCACATTATGCATGTATACCTTATGTACAGTATATTACCATAATACATTGTATCACATTTTGTTAGACATACATTACTTCACATATAAAACCCACGACAGTATCTACATAGCGCACTGCTGTCTTCAGGGGCAGGAACAGGGTAAGACAGTCCACAACCCTACAACTGCACCAAATCCTCTCACGGACCATGAACGTTTTCAGTGAATCGAATCAACAGTCCGAAACACCGTGTCTGCAAATGGAGATTCTGATTTGGCTTTTATCCTAAGTCATATTACAAGACTCGTTAAAGGGTTGATTGTGACTTGTAGGATCGCTACTTCCAATAGGTGGCGCTATAGAGTACAAGTCCTCTTTGTTTGAAGAGGCAATTTGCATATTAAAATTTCCCAGAGGAGCATTGCACGGCGAATAAGCCTCCTTACCTCGACACGCCAGAGCTGGTATGTCACTCTCCACAAGGAGAAACCTTACCCCCCAGACCCCAGTCCAGAGCCTCTCATCTAGCCAAATCAGATCTCTCCTACTTTGCACTGACGAGGACCAACAGTCCGAAACACCGTGTCTGCAAATGGAGATTCTGATTTGGCTTTTATCCTAAGTCATATTACAAGACTCGTTAAAGGGTTGATTGTGACTTGTAGGATCGCTACTTCCAATAGGTGGCGCTATAGAGTACAAGTCCTCTTTGTTTGAAGAGGCAATTTGCATATTAAAATTTCCCAGAGGAGCATTGCACGGCGAATAAGCCTCCTTACCTCGACACGCCAGAGCTGGTATGTCACACTCCACAAGGAGTAACCTTACCCCCCAGACCCCAGTCCAGAGCCTCTCATCTAGCCAAATCAGATCTCTCCTACTTTGCACTGACGAGGACCAACAGTCCGAAACACCGTGTCTGCAAATGGAGATTCTGATTTGGCTTTTATCCTAAGTCATATTACAAGACTCGTTAAAGGGTTGATTGTGACTTGTAGGATCGCTACTTCCAATAGGTGGCGCTATAGAGTACAAGTCCTCTTTGTTTGAAGAGGCAATTTGCATATTCAGTGAATGGAATGATTTCTCAGACCAGATCACTGATGCTATGTGATCTTCCACTGGTGTCACCAATTGTCAGGATTGTCAAGGATAACAGCTGGGAAGGGTCGCACAGATCCTACTGCTGCCACTAATTTGCCAAAGATCACAGCCGGGTGAGGGTCGCGTAGATCCATGTTACCTTTGTGTCATGAACAGCCCTCTGCTGTGCCCTATAATCAGGAAAATTACAAAATTTACCGACGATTAATGGAGGAGGCTGCTGCTGTTACCACTACTAGGCCAGTTATTGGAGAACTCAGTTAGTGTACATCTACAACTGATTACAATGCATGGAATATATATATACCTCGGTACAGTCACTGCCAACTCCGCAATAACCCAAGAAACATTATTAGATGCCACCACCAATTGTTTTACTGGCCGATTGAACACCCTTTACAGTAGTGTTTGACTTCAGGGTGCGGTTTACAGAACAAAAGGAACAGAACTATTAAATTTTATATTTAACTCCTTAACGACCGCCAATACACTGCTTAATGACGGCAGTTAAGGGTACTTATGCCTCAGCGCCACTTTTTAACAGTGCTGAGAAATAAGTGTATAGCACACCTCAGCGTCGGAATTTCTCCAGGGTCTCAGCTACCAGAGAACATGATTCGGGTTGATTTTCACCGACCCCAGTGTTGCGATCACCATTATTAACGGAATAATGGCGACCACAAAAAAGTAGTCAGATTGCCCATTTAATTTTTAAATGTGCACTCATATCAGAGGAGAGAGAAATGGGGTCCCCCGATCTCTCCCGGTACCTCCGGTGTCCCTGGATCCTCCTTCAATCCCCCTCGTGATATCCCCTGACCGATAGCATCTTCTTCCGGGAAGAAAATGGCGGGCGCATGCGCAGTGCGCCCGCCCAGATCTGCGGCCGGCAATGATAGCAAATTTTTCCTATTGGTTCATTTTGATCACTGTGATAGACCCTATCACAGTGATCAAAATAAGAAAATAGTAAATCAATCCCCCTTTAGGTAAAAATAATAAAATTTTAAAAAAATATTTATTTGGATTAGGGGTAGGGGTGTGTTAAGGTTAGGTTTGTGGTTAGGGTTATGGTTAGGGTGTGTTGGGGTTAGTGTTGTGGTCAGGATTACAGTTAGGGTTGGGATTAGGGTTAGAGTTGTGTTGTGGTTCGGAATGGAGTTAGAATTGGGGGGGTTCCACTGTTTAGGTTCATTTGGGGGTCTCCAAACGCAACATGGTGCCACCATTGATTCCAGACAATTTTATGTTCAAAAAGTCAAACGTTACTTCCTCCCTTCTGAGCCTTGTCATGCACCCAAACAGTGGTTTTCTCCCACATACGGGGTATTGACGAGAAATTGTTAAAAAAAAAATGGTTCCAAAGTAAATTTTATGTGAAAAAAAATGTTCATTTTTTCCTTCCACATTACTTTAGTTCTCGTAAAGCACCTGAAGGGTTAATAAACTTCTTGAATGTGGTTTTGCGCACCTTGATGGGTGCAGTTTTTAGAATGGTGTCACTTTTGGGTATTTTCTGTTATATTGACCCGCCAAACTCACTTCAAATGTGAGGTGGTCCCTAAAAAAATGTTTTTTTTAAATTTTGTTAGAAAAATGAGAAATCGCTGGTCAACTTTTAACCCTTATAACGTCCTAACAAAGAAAAAATTATGTTTCTAAAATTGTGCTGATGTAAAGTTGACATGTGGGAAATGTTATTTACAATATTTTGTGTGACACCACTCTCTGATTTAAGGGTACAAAAATTAAAAGGTATAGTCCTATGTATCAGATCAATATTCATTTGGAGGGATTCTAGTGGCCCTACACAGATATGAGTTAATGTGTCACGTCCGTCCTTCTCTGTAACACCAAAAATCTACCGTTTTTTTGGACTATAAGACGCACTTTTTCCCAAAAAAATTGTGAGGAAAATGGGGGGTGCGTCTTATAGCCCGAACGCAGGCTTACCGGGGGGTTGCGGCAGTTGTGTGGCGTGGCGGTGGCAGAGGTGGGCTTTGTAGAGGCACGGTAGGCGGCGTGCACCTGAGCAGGGTCCCTTCCTCAGGTGGTGAGCTGACACCGCGGCACTGAGAGCAGACAGGAGTGCAGAGCCGGGATTGCCGGTGGTGGCGGCCATCTTCCTGAGGCGGCGCATGCGCAGATAGAATACTCTGCTTACTCTGGCTTCAGGAAAATGGCCGCGGGAGGCCGCGCGTGCGCAGATAGAGATCGCGGCGGCCATTTTCCTGAAGCCCCAGGAAACAGAGTACTCTGCGCACACGCCGCCTCAGGAAAGATGGCCGCCACCACCGACAAAACCGGCTCTGCACTCCTGTCTGCTCTCCGTGCTGCAGCGTCAACTCACCACCTTAAGAAGGGACCCTGCTCAGGTGCACGCCGCCCACCGCGCCTCTACAAAGTCGCACCTGTGCCACCGCCACACCACTGCCACAAACCCGGCGTCACCACACCTGAGGATGGGACCCTGCTCAGGTGCACGTCGCCCACCGTGCCTCTGCAACGCCGCACCTCTGCCACCGCCACCGCCACACCACTGCCACAAACCCGGCTCTGCTCTCCGTAGCCGCAGCGTCACCACACCTGAGGAAGGTGAGTATCAGCATCACCACACCACTGCCACAACCCCTGCTGTACCACCGCCGGCCCACAGGTACCTTAAAATTCGGACAATAAGACGACCCCATATTGTAAAAATCTTTTTTTCTGCTATTTTCACCCCAAAATTTGGGGTGCGTCTTATGGTCCGGTGCATCTTATAGTCCGAAAAATAAGGTATGTCCCGTAAATATTGAATAGATATAAAACCCTCATATTCATATCCAGGATGACACAATTCTCATCACTGGAACAATGGGAAACCCTGTTTCTTGAATATATGAGATTTAGGCTCTATGTTTTTTCTCCACACTAGACATCCTATTTTAATCACCTGTCCATGGCAGGGAGTCCCAGCTTCAAAGGGAGTTGAATCTTGCTTCCTAGCTATACGTAATTTACCCTCTGACTCAATATGTTTCATTGTGAAGTCTTATTTCCAAAAGGGGTTTGGATTGTCAATTCCTTCTCCACCTGGAGATATCTGAACGTTTTTAATTTTTTCTACAACAGTCTCGTCTAAATATATATATATTATATATATTTATATAGAGTCATGGCCGAAAGTGTTGTAACACTTTAAATTGTTACAAAAATTGAAATGTTTCTCCCAGAAAATTATTGCATTTGCATTTGTTTTGTTATAGACATGTTTCTTTCCGATGTGTGTTGGAACAGCACAAAAAAAAAACAGAAAAAAGGCAATTTTGACATAATTTCACACAAAACCCAAAAAAGTTGCCACCTTTTCAAAATTATCAATAAACAACTTTGTTTCAAGCATGTGAGACTCGTTCAAGCTCACCTGTAGCAAGTAACAGGTGTGGGCAATATGGAAATCATATCTGAAACCAGACAAAAAGGGGAGAAGTTGACTCAATATTTGCATTGTGTGTCTGTGGGTTCCACACTAAGCATGGAGAACAGTAAGAGAAGAAAAATGTCTGAGGACTTGAGAACCAAAATTATTGAAAAATACCAACAATCTCAAGATTACAAGTCCAGTTCCAGAGATACTGATGTTCCATGGCGCATGGTACCATGGCATTGCAGCTAATCTCCCTGGACAAGGACAGCAGAGCAAAATTGATGAAAGGTTGCAACACAGGATAATCCGGATGGAGAATGAGCAGCCCCAATCAAGTTCCAAAGAAACATTCAAAGCTGTCCTAAGAGCTCGAGTATGCTATCGAATGATATAGACGAGCTATCCAATTAACATTTTGAATGAAATGAAAATGCTCAAGTGCAGGAGAAACCACAGGAGGACCCGCTGAAGCTGCGCACAAAAAAGAGACATAAAACAGCACAGGAGACTATAAGTTTCACAAAAATGTGATGTAGAACTAAGCCAAAATTTTGTTTGATGGAAAGCATCTTGTGGACAGATGAGACCAAGATAGAGCTTTTTGGTTAAGAACATCATGCTACTGTTTATCCAAAATGGAATGGGGTCTACAAAGAAAAGAACACAGTAGCTACAGTCAAATATGGTGGAGGTTCAAAGATGTTTTGGTTTTGCTTTGTTGCCTCTTGCATTGGGTGCCTTGACTGTTTGCAAGGCAACATGAAATCTAAGATCACCAATTTTGGGTCACAATGTAGTGCCCACTGTGAGAAACCTAGGTTTGTGTCCAGGGTCATGGGTCTTCCAGCAGAACATTGACCCCAAAAAATACTTAAAAAAGCACTCAGAAATGGATGGAAACAAAGCACTGGAGAGTTCTGAAGTGGCCAGCAATAAGACTGGATCTAAATCCCATTGATTACCTGTGGAGAGATATTAAATTTTCTGTTGGGAGAAGGCGCCTTCACATATGAGAGACCTGGAGCAGTTTGCAAAAGACGAGTGGTCCAAAATTACAGTTAAGAGGTGTAAGAAGCTTGTTGATGGTTATGGGAAACGATTGATTGCAGTTATTTATTCCTAAGTGTGTGCAACCAAATATTAAGTTGAAGCTAGCAGCAAATATTTTCAGGCCCATTTTCAGGGCTTTGTATGAAATTATGTCCAATTTGCCTTTTTCACTCTGTTTTCTGTGTTGTACCAATACATATGAAGGAAATAAACTTGTGTAATTGCAATAATTTTTTGGGAGAAATACTTTATTTTCTGGAACAATTTCAAGGATCCCAACGCTTTTGGCCATGACTGTATATACTCTGCTCAAAAAAATAAAGTGAACACATCATATCACATCCTAGATCTGAATGAATAAAATATTCTCATTGAATACTTTGTTCTGTACAAAGTTGAATGTGCTGACAACAAAATCACACAAAAATCATCAATGGAAATCAAATTTATTAACCAATGGAGGCCTGGATTTGGAGTCACCCACTAAATTAAAGTGGAATGTAATGCCCTTAAAACAAGTCAAAATGATGCTCAGTAGTGTGTGTGGCCCGCATGTGCCTGTCTGTCCTGCCTGTGCCTATATGACCTCCCTACAATGCCTGGACATGCTCCTGATGAGGTGGCGGATGGTCTCCTGAGGGATTTCCTCCCCGACCTGGACTAAAGCATCCGCCAACTCCTGGACAGTCTGTGGTGCAACGTGACGTTGGTAGATGGAGCGAGACATGCTGTCCCAAATGTGCTCAATCGGATTCAGGTCTGGGGAATGGGCGGGCCAGTCCATAGCTTCAATGCCTTCATCTTGCAGGAACTGCTGACACACTCCAGCCACATGAGGTCGGGCATTGTCCTGCATTAAGAGGAACCCAGAGCCAACCGCACCAGCATATGGTCTCACAAGGGGGTCTGAGGATCTCATCTCGGTACCTAATGGCAGTCAGGCTACCTCTGGGGAGCACATGGAGGGCTGTGCGGCCCTCCAAAGAAATGCCATCTCACACCATTACTGACCCACTGCCAAACCGGTCATGCTGAAGGATGTTGCAGGCAGCAGATAGCTCTCCACAGCGTCTCCAGACTCTGTCACATCTGTCACATGTGCTCAGTGTGAACCTGCTTTCATCTGTGAAGAGCACAGGGTGACAGTGGCAAATTTGCCAATCCTGGAGTTCTGTGGCTAATGCCAAGCGTCCTGCATGGTGTTGGGCTATGAGCACAACCTCCATCTGGGGATGTCGGGCACTCAGACCATCCTCATGGAGTCGGTTTCTAACCGTTTGTGCAGACACATGCACATTTGTGGCCTGCTGGAGGTCATTTTGCAGGGCTCTGGAAGTGCTCCTCCTGTTCCTCCTTGCACAAAGGCGGAGGTAGGGGTCCTGCTGCTGGGTTGTTGCCCTCCTACGTCCCCCTCCACGTCTCCTGGTGTACTGGCCTGTCTTCTGTAGCGCCTCCAGACTCTGGACACTACACTGATGGGCACAGCAAACCTTCTTGCCACAGCTCACATTAATGTGCCATCCTGGATGAGCTGCACTATCTGAGCCACTTGTGTGGGTTGTAGAGTCCGTCTCATGCTACCACGAGTGTAAAAGCACAACCAACTTTCAAAAGTGACCAAAACGTCAGCCAGAAAGCATTGGTACTGAGATGTGGTCTGTGTCCCCACCTGCAGAACCACTCCTTTATTGAGTGTGTCTTGATAATTGCCAATAATTTCCATCTGTTGTCTATTCCATTTGCACAACAGCATGTGAAGTTGATTGTCAATCAGTGTTGCTTCCTTCAGTGGACAGTTTGATTTCACAGAAGTTTGATTTACTTGGGAGTTATATTCTGCTGTTTAAGTGTTCACTTTATTTTTTGAGCAGTGTATATATTTTGGAGGGGAGGGAAATAAGTATTTGATACAGTGCCGATTTTGCAAGTTTTCCCACCTACAAAGAATGGAGAGGTCTGTAATTTTTATCGTAGGTACACTTCACCTGTGAGAGGCAGAATCTAAAAATAAAAAACAGAACATCACATTGTATGATTTTTACATAATTAAAGTGCATGAAATAAGTATTTGATCACCTACTAACCAGCAAGTGTTCTGGCTCTCACAGACCTGTTAGTTTTCCTTTAAAAAGCCATCCTACTCTGCACTCATTACCTGTATTAATTGCACTTGTTTAAACTTGTCACCTGTATAAAGGACGCCTTTCCACAAACTCACACTCCAACCTCTCCACCATGGCCAAGACCAATGAGCTGTCTAAGGACACCAGGGACAAAATTGTTGACCTGCACAAGGCTGGATGGGTTACAGGACAATAGGCAAGCTGTTTGGTGAGAAGGCAACTCTTGCCACAATTATTAGAAAATGGAAGAAACACAAGCTGACAGTCAATCTTCCTCGTTCTGGGGCTCCATATGCAAGATCTCACCTCCTGGGGTAAGGATGATTCTGAGAAAGGTCAGGAATCAGCCCAGAACTACACAGGAAGAACTGATCAATGACCTGAAAAGAGCTGGGACCACAGTTCAAACATTAGTTAGTAACACACTATGCTGTTATGGATTAAAATCCAGCAGGGAACAAAAGATCCTCCTGCTCACGCCTGCACATGTCCAGGCCCGTTTGAAGTTCACCCATTCAGTCCACCATTTGGATGATCCAGAGGAGGCATGGGAGAAGGTCATGTGGTTAGATGAGACCAAAATAAAACTTTTTGTATCAACTCCACTTTCTGTGCTTGGAGGAAGACGAGGAATGAGTACAACCCCAAGAACTCTGTCCCTATCGTGAAGCATGGTGGGGGAAACATCATACTTTGGTGGTGCTTTTCTGCAAAGGGGACGGGACGACTGCACTGTATTGAATGGAGGATGGATGGGGTCATGTTTTGCAAGATTATCCCTCCTCCACCAATCTTTGCAGCGACACAATACAGTCAGGTGGGTAACGTTCTCTTGGAATTCACCAAACCCAGACTCGTCTATCACAGAAGTGTGATCAGTTACTGCACAGAAAACATTTTCTCCAAAGTCCAGTTGTGGCGTATTACACCACTCCATCTGATGCTTGGTATTGTGCTTGGTGATGTAAGGCTGCATGCAGCTCCCAGTGTGGGCACAGTTTTGAGCCTCATTGGTATTGTAGTAGAAGTGTAGAAAATACCAGTTCTACTTGCAGTTTATTCCTGAAAGTAGGTAAATTAGGCTAGCTGGAGGTGACAGTGGTATTACATAGCACATCATTATTTTAGTGAATTATCGTGCTGCATATGATTAAAACTTAAATTACAAAATTTTCTCCACCTCTTCTGTATGAAAGGTTAAAAAAGGATTTTACCTTGATTTCACTGCTTTTATTGATGTGCAGGAAAACCAATAATGTCTGTCTGGGATCAGGGAGTGCTGTCCTGTTAATTTACGGAAGCCCGACCTCGCCATCTAGTGGTCACAAGCAGGCGGAAATGCCTGATCTGAGCATTGTTACAGCAGGTGTCAGGGTAGAAATGTAAGCATCATTTCATATGCAGCGCAAGGTGGCACCTCCGTCTCTAATTGCATTGTGACAAAATAGTGTCTCTCCACATTTTACACCTCAGTAAGCAAAGCAAGTGTCACTTATTTGCTTATGGAGATAGGATATTACTGCACAGGGTTCATCAAGCGAACACAAACTAGCATTTATTTTTGGTATTGCTGTGTATCCAGAACTGTATTTCTTTCATTTGTTACCCTACCCATTTAGATAGCATATTGTATGTCCTTATTTAGAAATTGTGTCCCCCTCCAACAACTTTAATTCTCAATGTAAAGTAATAATTCATATTAAAACAATTCATAATTTCTAAATGCAATACTACATCTGGCCATGTGGGGTGCTGCTGCGATGCAACATGACCATGACGAACAAAGAGGACACTCTTACCACATTGTAAAATGTGTAGTTATAATATGTCATTTCTGTTCTCCATTAACAAGTTTTCAGTAGAGCCAGATCCAAAAAAGCACACTGATCGAGGGTAGTAATAGGCTGTGATAATGCGAGACAGTTCAGCAGCCTGTCTGTTATATTCCAGGAACACCAGATTGGACACTGGTACTGAATAAAACTAGCTCTAGACTACCATGGATGCTGGCACTAACTATCATAGTAGTCTAGATCCCTTAATGGGCATTGACCTTCAGAGTTAATTATACTACTCATTTGGGGTACAAAAGTAAGGTGTTGAGATACATTGTCCTATGTCACCCTAGACTACCAGGGATATTATCTATAAACCATTAACTTTTAAGTCACTATATTTCACAGAGGCCATATAGACATAAGGGCCCCGGTACCCCCTGTAAAACGTGACATGGATCCCTGTGAGTCTGAGAATGTTTTTGTGACATATTGTACTTCATGATAGTGGTAAAATTTCTTTGATATGACTTATATTTAGGGAGGGATTCCGTCGTAGGCATATTATTACGTCAACGTCAGAAAGGGGTTAAAGGGGTTTTCCTATAAACATATATCATAAACCTATCATCATTGGTGGTGCAAAGTCTTGTGTATGAATGGAGCATTATTGAGCATGTGTGACCACACCTTCTGGATCAGTGATGGTGTCAGCAGCTGGTCCCAAGGAAGCATACACTTACCAACTATCTGCTGTAGATAGATAACATATACAGGTGCTTCTCACAAAATTAGAATCTCATCAAAAAGTTAATTTACTTCAGTTCTTCAATACAAAAAGAGAAACTCATATATTATATACAGTCATTACAAACAGAGTGATCTATTTCAAGTGTTTATTTCTGTTAATGTTGATGATTATGTTGATGATTATGGCTTACACCCAATGAAAACCCAAAAGTCATTATCTCAGATATCCTGACTATCCTATGATTATTGTTCCGATCATACAAAAAGTGCCCACTTCCCGCTAACATACAACCACTAACCCCACACTAAAATATGCAACAATGGATGGCAAGGAACAGAGCAGGAAGAAATGAAAGTTCCAGGACATATTAGACTGGTAAAGTTTTAACCTGTGGTGGGACACAAGGGCAAAAAGTCCATAATTTTCTATAGGTTTCCTGTGAAAGGACAAGTACCCTAAACTATTGTATATCCATCACTATTTTACACTTTCCAAAAATAAACCTCAATTGTCCACATTGGACAACACCTAACTTCAAAAAGTTGTCAGAAATTAGAGAAAAAGTTTTGGAAACAGCGCCACCCTTGTTCTTAGGTGGTTTCTTGTATTACAGAAAAAGTAAAAAAAATAAATAAATAAAATAATAGTCTTTTTTTTCCAATCTCAGACAATTAATTGAAGAGTTTTTCACAGTCCAAATGAACAGGACTGGTTTTACTGAGTAGAGACTTCTAAATCATCACCGCCACGATCTGCACATACTTATATAGATATAAAGCTTTTTTTTCTTCCCACACAATGGGAAGGTGACAGCGGCGCAATGTGAGTAGGCCTGTGAATTTGATTAATGCGCATAATAAGGCTGTCACGGGAATGTATACATACAGTACGCGTGTCATCAATCTCACAGCTGTAATAAATTCATTGCTTGTTCAAGCCGCTCCGACCAAGGAAACCACTCGACTGCATAAAAAGGAGCAAACAAAGCTAAAGCCTCCTCATCCTCTCACTTCCAAAATGACAGCAACCCCTCTGGGTCACATGTGGCTGCTCATGTCACACTCAGAGAGGAGACTCGGCAGCGACATTGCTGGAGCCCCACCGGGTACAAGAGTAACATCCCTGCTACAAGACGGTCCGGTGACGAATCAGTAGACATAGGCCTAGAGCAAAGCTCCGAAACATTTGTTATAGTAGCATAGTAGTCACACGGGATCCTGAGTGTCCCTACTACAGCGGTGCAAATAAAAAGTACACTTACAAGACAGGAGTTATAACTGGTACGAAAGGATGAGTGCTGTCCGAAAATTCAGTGGGGCAGTCAGAATCAGACTCTGGGGCACAACCTCCCAGGTGTCACTGTGTAAGGCCGGGATCACACATGCGAGTAAATCGGCCGACACTCGCATGTGAAATCCCAGCTCTGGCGCCGGCACTTAGGAGTGGAGCGAGCGGCTGCATATAAATACATGGAGCTGCTCGCTCCACTCCCGAGTGCCTGGCGCCAGAGCTGGGATTTCACATGCGAGTGTCGGCCGATTTACTCGCATGTGTGATCCCGGCCTAAGGAAGAGGACCAGACTGTGGATACCTCTGAGATGTCGGGTCCAGAACTGCCAAGGCCGCGTCTAGTGTTGCAGGTGGAAAGAAATGGGAGCTGGACAGGACCCATGACCTAGAGAAAAGGGGCGTGGTAAGCTGGGAGAAGACAGAGTCTAGTGCGGGAAAAAGGAATAAGTTCCCGCAGAAAGGGAGAGAGAGCAGGGACCGGCTGCGCTCTGCAGAGCAAGTTGAAGCGCAGGGGATCACACGGCATGGAGAAACTTATGTGGAGCTTCGCAATTCAGCTCTGCCACTCAATAGACTAGGGGCTCAGCAGGAAATACCGGAGACCGCCCACTGCTGCCAGAAGCGTGCTGGATGTCCACATGAAACCAAAGTTCCCATTATTGTGAATTTGGTACTCCCATACTGTTTGGCCATGAAGTGAATGCAAAGATACTCTGGCCCAAAGTTACACGCACCCCAATAACCCATTTGAACAGATGTCCTGGATGTCCTCATGAAACCAAAGTTCCCATTATTATGAATTTGTTACTCCCATACTGTTTGCCCATGATGTGAATGCAAGGCCTGCCCTGGCCCAAAGTTACTTGCACCCCAATAACGCATTTGAAGAACCTGCATTGGATCATTGCAGTGTTGAGGCTGAAGACCCAGCATTGGAGCATTGCAGTGTTGAGCCTGAAGAACCTGCATTGGAGCATTGCAGTGTTGAGGCTAAGGACCCGACAGTGGAAAATGTTAGTGTTGAGGCTGAAGACCCGACAGTGGAACATTTAAGTGTTGAGGCTGAAGACCCGACAGTGGAGCATTGCAGTGTTGAGCCTAAAAAACCTGCTTTGGAGCATTGCAGTTCTGAGGCTGAAGACACGGCATTGGAGCATTGCAGTGTTGAGGCTGAAGACCCTGCATTGGAGCATTGCAGTGTTGAGGCTGAAGAACCTGCATTGGATCATTGCAGTGTTGAGGCTGAAGACTTGGCATTGGAGCATTGCATAGTTGAGGCTGAACACCCGACAGCGTTAAATTGCAGTGTTGAGGCTGAAGACCCGGCATTGGAGCATTGCAGTATTGAGCCTGAAGAACCTGCATTGGAGTATTGCAGTGTTGAGGCTGAAGACCCAACAGTGGAATATTTAAGTGATGAGGCTGAAGACCCGGCATTGTAACATTTAAGTGCTGAGGCTGAAGACCTGACAGTGGAGCATTGCAGTGATGAGCCTGAAGAACATGCATTAGAAGATTGCAGTGTTGGGACGGAAGACTCGGCATTGGAGCATTGCATAGTTGAGCCTGAAGAACCTGCAATGGATCATTGCAATGTTGAGGCTGAAGATCCGGTATTGGAGCATTGCATAGTTGAAACTGAACACCTGGCAGCTTTAAGTTTCAGTGTTGAGGCTGAAGACCCGTCATTCGAGCATTGCAGTGTTGAGCCTGAAGAACCTGCATTGGGGCATTGCAGTGTTGAGGCTGAAGACCCGGCATTGGAGCATTGCAGTGTTGAGGCTGAAGACCCGGCATTGGATCATTGCAGTGTTGAGGCTGAAGACCCAGCATTGGAGCATTGCATAGTTGAGGCTGAACACCTGGCAGCATTAAATTGCAGTATTGAGACTGAAGACCCAGCATTGGAGCATTGCTGTGTTGAGGCTGAAGACCCGACAGTGGAACATTTAAGTGTTGAGGCTGAAGACCCGACAGTGGAACATTTAAGTATTGAAGCTGAAGACCCGACAGTGGAACATTTAAGTGTTGAGGCTGAAGACCCAGCAGTGGAACATTTAAGTGTTGAGGCTGAAGACCCAGCTTTGCAGCATTGCAGTATTGAGACTGAAGACCCAGCATTGGAGCATTGCAGTGTTGAGGCTGAAGACCTGACAGTGGAACATTTAAGTGTTGAGGCTGAAGACCTGACAGTGGAACATTTAAGTGTTGAGGCTGAAGACCCGACTGTGGAACATTTAAGTGTTGAGGCCGAAGACCCAGCAGTGGAACATTTAAGTGTTGAGACTGAAGACCCGACAGTGGAGCATTTAAGTGTTGAGGGTGAAGACCCGACAGTGGAACATTTACGTGTTGAGGCTGAAGACCCGGCTTTGGAGCATTGCATAGTTCCCATTATTAGGAAGTGGGTCTCCCATATTGTTTGCCTATGCAGTGAATGCAAGGCTGCCCTAAATTTGAACACAACCCAATATTCCTTGGAAGAGACGTGGAGGAGGGCCTCATAAACATCTGTTCTTTCCCATTACAAAGGAGCGGGTCCCCTATACTTGTAATGTCCATACAGTAAGTGTATGGGCTGACAATTATTTCCCCCTGGTGGGTCTACAACAACATACTGTCTAAAAATTTTGTTTACTGGCTCCAGGATTTTATGGGCCCCGGGCAAAAGAGTCTCAGTGGGCCCCTTTAACACAGACCATGATTCATGATGCACAGATACTGCAGAGAAATATGGGTATAGTACAATGCCAAATACTTCACTTCTTCCATTACATGAGTGATATCTATTGTAATTTCTACAATAGCTCAGAAACCGCCAAATCCTCACAGCGCACAGTACAGACCGGACAGTACAGTCCTCCATACAATATTATGGGCACCACATAGTCCTCCATACAGTATTATGGGCCAAATATAATGCTCCATAAAGAATATTGAACCCAAAATAATGCTCCATACAGGATACTGGTCCCAATATAATGCTCCATACAAAATATGGAGCTCTCCTCTGCACTGTGCTGCGTTCTGCGCTGTTACGGCTCAGGAAAGGGCGCTGTGGAAAGACTCCCCATCAAAATCATCATTGCCTCCCTATCATCATTATCATTGTCTCCCCATCATCATCGTCTCCCCATCATCATCGCCTCCCCATCATCATCATCATTGCCTCCCCATCATCATCGCCTTTCCATCATCATTGGCTCCCCATCATCATCGCTTCTCAATCATCATCGTCTCCTCATCATCATCATCATTGCCTCCCCATCATCATCGCCTCCCCATCATCATCGACTCCCCATCATCATTGCCTCCCCATCATCTTCGCCTCCCCATCATCATCGCCTCCCCATCATCATCGCCTCTCCATCATCATCATCATTGCCTCCGGCTCCTCACCACCATCACTGTCTCACCCCACCATCATCACACATACAGCACCACACACAGACAGCACCGCAGCACTCTCTCACATACACACACACAAAGCACCGCACTACATATACACACACTTATACACACAGACAGACACAGACACGCACACACACACACAGACACATACACCTCACATCTCACCTGTCCGATGTCCACGCTCTCTCTGCCACAGACGGCCGCTGAATGATGAGCAAGCGGGGGGGCCCAGTGGCGGCGCTGGTACCGCTCTTATCCGCTAACGGGCGCCGGGGTGCCCGATGGCGAGTGGGTCCCCCAGCCTGCTCAGGGCCCCAGCACTTGCCCGGGTATGCCGGGTTCTGACGCTTGCCCTGACTGGCATCATAAACACCGTTTAAAACAATAATGTTGGTGTTGCATCACAGACCACGGTCACCCTGGTGATCTAGTGGTGGTGAATGAAGACGAAACGTGGAGGAGGGCCTCATAAACATCTATTCCCATTACAAAGGAGCGGGTCTCTTATACTTGTAATGCCCATACAGTAAGTGTATGTGTGTAGCCCTGGTACACAATACCAGGAGGATGAGTGGAGAGGTAACAGTTAAGGGCTCTTCATACATCATGTACACTTCTGACACACCCAGCAGGGGTGTGGAAGGGAGTGATTTCTAGTCAGTCAGTTTCCTGTCCTTGGACAGAGTAGACGTGTCCAGTTTGAGCCTGTCAGCAGTTCAGAAAGTGGAGGCTGGTACAGGTGGTCTAATTCACCTTAGCCTAGTCAGAGCTGTGCCCCACTGGAAGAAAGACTGAACTATCTATTAAGAGTCGAGCAAATCGAAGGGCAAAGTGGAAGGAAGATTATTGGAAAAGTGCTTTTGGCTTGGAAAAGTCCTGCACATTGCTACCGGTCACTGGGGACCGAAGGATCACTATTAGCTACAAGCATAGTGGTGAGAAAACCAGAGATTTACCGGACCCTAGGTCGCGGCAAACAGCCCCCATATAGTCAGTACGTAACTGGAGTCAGGTGGAATAGGGACTTTGAGTCAAGCGCAGACAAAAGCAAGAACCTAGTTTCATCAATTGGAAGACTTCACCACAAATCTGACTGGGCAGAACAGCTTTGGAATAGCTGAAATCATAGAGGGAACTACGCTGCAAGCTGGTTGTACTCATCGTTATTGGACAGTAAAGGAGGCCCCTAACTTGCTTAGCTGTTGCCTCAAAGCTCATCCTCCATCAACCCCATCAGCCTCCCTGGGACCTGCCTTACCATCTTGCAAGTAAAGGTATGGAAAGACGCTGACCGTGTGAGACTGAGTTATTGATTTGCATGCCCGCACAATCCCTACCTAACTACTGACCTGAGGAAGAGTCCCACCTGTAGGGGACCCGACATCTAGCTGCATCACCATCCCCTCAGAGATCTATAGCAGCGCTGGTACAAATTACCAGAATACTACAGGTGGCGTCACGAACTGTATATAAATCTATCCCCTGTAAATATTCCCCCAACATACGCCAGACCGCCAGGGCCACAGACCGAGCCACCGCTACCTGTGACAAACCCCATAGACTTCCATGGGCTCGGCTCTGAGTACCCCATTGCCCTGGTAACCCACAATTGTGGTGGCGGGTCGACACAAAAATTTGGCGTCACGAACAGGATACGAAACTTGCAGCATTGCGAGCCCTGTGTGCCTGTGGAGTGTTTTGGTGAAAAAGACTGTTGCTATTGTTTGGCGCCAAATACCGCCATATTTGCCGCCAGATTCGCGCCCTAAGGCGCTGGAGAAGAAGGTGGGCGTACCTGAAAGAGCGCGCAAAGTCTTGGACACGCCCCCGGCTCTGACTCATCGGCAGGTCCTGCAACAGGAAGTGAACGCTCTGACATCAGAGCGCCTGCGACGAAGGTCCTGTTCTCACTGCGGTGCCTGTGAAGTAGCAGCATCTGAAACCGGTAGGCTCCGTTTAACCAAGGGGGCGCTAAGATGTCACAACAACCGGCTGACAGTGCGGCCCCGGCCGGAGGCCCCAATCCCGCACCGTCTGGTATTGTAGCGCCAGATGGGGGCGCAGGCCCTGCACCCAGTCCGGTAGTCCCGATCATGCCACTAACGCTCCCATATATGCCTGGGGCGAAATGGCTTCCCCAATACAGCGGTGGGCCAGGCACATTAGCAGGCTTCAAGCGGAAGTTATGCAGCATCCTAGAAATGTACTCCATGCCTGAGAGACAGAAAGCTGCCGTGCTAATAGGGCAGCTAACTGGCGCTGCTGAGAGGGAAGTGGAGACTTGGGATACCGTTGATCAGGAGTCGGTACCTGCGATCTTCCTTAAGCTGCATGCCATATTTGAAGACCGCACAGAAACGGATCTCCGGATGGCCTTCTATCACTGTTCACAACAGCCAGGTGACAGCATCCGGGACTACGCTTGCCGACTACAGGGAGCCCTGAGAGCCCTCAAGCAAATTAACAATTTAAATGCTATCGACGAGAATAGAATGCTGAAAGAACAATTTATACAGGGATTGAGATCCCAAGAGGAACGCAGAACTGTAAATTGGTGGTCCTTAGATCATCCGGATGCTACCTTTGATGCCCTAAAGGACATGGCAATAAAAGGGCTGCGGCCCCTGGGCAACCCTGAGGTGGCCACCCAACATCATCAGGGTGAAGTCACTCTGGAACCGGCAGTAACCCCCTGTTCCCCGTTAGTGGCCGAAGCCAAAGCGCAGATGACACCTCCTAGTGAATTGGACTGTCTGCGCTCAGAGGTGCGCCAGCTGACTAAAAATCTGGCCGCTGTGATGAGTGCCCTACAGCTGCGGAAAGAGGAGGAAGGGAAGATCTTGTTAGCTGACTGCCCAGAGGACGTTCCGTGGATGCACCGGAGAAGAAAGAAGACGTCGCCCCCCCGGAGGAGGACAACGCCACCCCCAGGAGCAACCTCTGATCAACACCCTCCTCGTCGAGAGATCATCTGTTACCGCTGCAACCGGAAAGGTCATCTGTCTACACAGTGTCCTTTAAACGGGCAGAACCTGGGTCCAAGGGCCAACACCCAGGAGAATACCCGTCAGGCCCCCTAGACTGGAACCGCAGGTATGTGGGCGGGCGACCCTACCTGTCTATTATTCTAGATGGTATTGCTGTTCCAGCATTGTTAGACACTGGGTCCCAGGTGACCCTAATACCTGATGCTCTATATACCAAGTACTGGTCAATGGACAGTCTTAAACCTCCGAGCCTTGACTTTACTGTGTATGCTTCTAATGGTCTTCCTGTAGAAGTACTCGGAACAAAATGTGTAGATGTAAAGGTGGGCAGAGAGGAGTTGAAAGACCAAGGGCTTCTGGTAGTAAAGACTGTAAATGAGGAGAACGGTTTAAATATAATTTTGGGTACTAACATTATCGGTAATTGTTTGGGAGAAGTTGTGTTCTTGCTCCAACAGCTCGCTGAGATTGCCCGACCAAGGCAGAAAGGAGTAATTCAAAGAGAGATCCGGGCCCTGGTGTGTCAGCAGCAAGCGAAGCTTACCGACGGCGAAATTGGTAATGTACGGGTCACTGACTCGGATCCTATTGTGATACCCCCAATGAGTGAAATGATCATTTGGTGCAGGGCAGCCATAGGTCTGAGAGGACAGAATTACCAAGCTGTAGTAGAACCCCACCATTCAGAACATAGACCTACACTTATGACTGCTAGAGGAGTAGTAGAAGTGGTGAATGGAAGAGTACCGGTACGGCTTCTCAATTGGGGAGATGATGAGGTAAATTTACCCCGTTATGCAACCATTGCTAAACTTCATGCTGTTGATAATAATTCTATTCTCCCGGCTGAGTCCTTAGACTCCTGTCAAATAGCGGAGGACAATGACCCAGCAACTCAGGTGGCGGAATGGTGTCAGCAACTCCATGTTGGGACGGACACCACTCCCGCTCACCAGAAGCAAGGGGTATTACGGGTGGTGCAAGAGTACGCCCAAGTGTTTAGCAAAAATCCACTTGATTTTGGGACAATTAAGGGAGTACAACATCATATCCCTACAGGCAGTCATCCTCCCATCAAAGAGCGGTATAGGCCCATACCTCCAGCTCATTATCAGAAGGCTAAAGAAATGTTGAATGATATGAAGAAAGCTGGGGTGATAAGGGATAGTTGTAGCCCCTGGGCAGCCCCTCTAGTTCTGGTTAAAAAGAAAGATGGTAGTATGAGAATGTGTGTGGATTACAGGCAGGTGAACCGCATAACACACAAGGATGCATACCCGTTACCACGTATAGAGGAATCATTAGCTGCTCTGAAAACGGCTAACTACTTTTCTACCCTCGATCTGACTAGTGGTTACTGGCAAGTGGCTGTGGCTGAGGAGGATCGTGAGAAAACGGCTTTCACCACCCCAATGGGGCTCTGTGAGTTCGACAGAATGCCGTTTGGGCTCAGCAGTGCCCCAGGAACATTTCAGAGAGTGATGGAAAATTGTCTGGGACATCTCAATTTTGAAACCGTGCTGCTATACCTAGACGACGTCATCGTGTATTCCAAGACATATGAGGACCATCTGAAGCACCTGGCAGAAGTATTCGAGTCCCTGTCCAGGTACGGGATGAAATTAAAACCCTCAAAATGCCATCTACTCAAACAGAAGGTACAATACTTGGGGCACATCGTCAGTTCGGAAGGAGTAGCGCCAGACCCAGAGAAAGTCACTGCCATCCAGAAGTGGCCGGAGCCGAAGAACCTTAAGGAAGTGCGACAGTTCCTGGGACTAACGGGTTACTACAGGAGATTCGTGAAAGATTACACGAAGAAGGCAGCTCCTTTACAGGACCTCCTAGTAGGACAATCCCTGAAGAGCAGAAACCCTCCCTTTAATTGGGGTAAAGAACAGGCTGAAGCATTCCAAAAGATGAAAGAGATCCTTACAGGTGATGAGATCTTAACCTATCCTGATTACAGCCAACCGTTCCTGTTGTACACCGACGCCAGTAATGAAGGTTTGGGAGCAGTTCTCAGTCAGAAGCAGAATGGCCAAGAAAAAGTCATCGCATATGCCAGCAGAAAACTCAGGCCAACTGAAAGAAATCCGGAAAATTATAGCAGCTTCAAGCTAGAGTTTCTGGCGCTGGTCTGGGCCATTACTGAAAGATTTAAGCACTATCTGGCCTCCAATAAGTTCACGGCGTACACAGACAACAACCCGTTAACGCACCTGGAAACTGCCAAGCTGGGTGCCATGGAGCAGCGATGGATGGCTCGGTTGTCCAATTATCAGTTTACTATCAAGTACCGGGCAGGTCGAAAGAATGCTAATGCTGATGCGTTGTCCCGAATGCCGCATGACTCTGATACGGAAGAAGAATCGGACGACCTGGAAGAAATTGAGCTACCTGCGTTTCATCGAAATGGGGTAGTCCATGAGCATCGAGTCCACAGAAAGCAGTATGGTGCAACATTAAATCCTTTACCCCATCACAGCTGGAAAGAGACTCAGGACAGTGATCCAGTGGTCAGCCGCATCAAGGAGTTGTTAAAACAGGAAGGTTCCTCCTTGGAAAAGGATGCACCTATGTCAGCAAAGCTCCTGTGGAACGAGAAAAGCAGGTTGTTCCTATACCGAGAGAAGTTGTGCAGGAGATACGTCAACCCCAGAACCCATGAGATGGTCTGGCAAATAGTGGTCCCCAAGGCAGACGTCCCAATGGTGTTGGAAGCATACCACGATCAAGCAGGACACTTTGGCTGGAGAAAGCTGGAGACCCTGTTGAGATGCCGGTTCTACTGGGTAGGGATGCGCAGCTCCATCGAGAGGTGGTGTCGGAACTGTGGACCCTGTGGTCTCAGAAGAAAGGACTACGGTAGTCAGAAGGCACCCCTGCAACCTATCCGGACGACTCGTCCCTGGAGATTGTGGCCCTGGACCACGTCAAATTGTCGCCAAGTAGATCTGGATACTCATACGCCTTGACTATGGTGGACCATTACTCCAGATTTCTGGTGGTTGTTCCAGTTAAGGACCAGACCGCAGTGACGGCCGCGAAAACCTTTCAAGCAAGCTTCTGCAGACCGCACGGGTATCCCGAGCAAGTATTAACCGATCAGGGACCTGCTTTTGAAGCCGATTTATTCAAGGAATTCTGTCACATGTACGGGTGCAAGAAAATTAGAACAACACCATATCACCCTCAAACCAACGGTCTTTGCGAAAAAATGAACCATATTGTCCTTGACTTGTTGAGATCCATACCGTTGGAAGACAGGAATCGATGGCCGGATTTACTACCTGATTTGGTTGATTTGTATAATCATATACCTGTAAGCTCAACTAACTGCACTCCAGCTTATCTTATGCGAGCAAGGCCCGGAAAACTACCAATGGATTTAGAACTTGGAGTGGTAGAACCGGAGGCAGACGACGCTGTTGAAAACTGGGACGTCAATCGGCAAGAGCAATACAGAAGAGTACAAATCTGTGTAGAGGAAAGTCTCAATAAGGCACGGGAGAAACAGGAAGATGTTTACAACAGAAATGCTCCTGCCAAGCCTTTGATGCCTGGAGAGGTAGTATTAAAAAGAAAAAGGAAGATGCACAAACTGGATAACCAGTGGGAGCAAGAACCCTACGTCATACAAGATTCTAAATATGACAACAGAAAAGTTTGTGTCGTCAGTAAGGACGGAGGAAGAACAACAATCACTGTGTCCAGAGATCATTTGAAATTGTGTCCAGAACACTTAAAGCGTTGTGAAAAGAACCCTGTCCTCAATCAAGGAGAAAGAAAGGAAGAGGTCCTACACACAGATCTGGGAGATTTTCCTGCGGATTGGCCCCGACTGGGAGATGCTGTGATAATTCCAGTGTTGCAGTTTTATCAGCCACAAGAGGAAATTCTACCTCCAGTTGTGCCCGTGGTGCCAGTTGAGCCCGCTCAGGAGTTACCCATCCCAGCAACACCTCAACCTGTGGAATCTCAAGAAGGATCATCTGAAGCAGCGCCCCATACTATGGGATCCCCTGGTGAAGCTGACTCACACCGCCCAGCCATCAGTACGCTTGCCAGATCCATAGAAAGATTGAGGCAGTTCTATAGTTTGCCGTCACGCAGTGCAGACAGATCGCAACTTGATATACCTGAAGTTACACCACGTAGATCAGAGCGAACCACCAAAGGGAAGTTACCCATTAGATATCAGCAGTGATTATAACGAATTCATGTGAATATTGTGAAAAGTCTATATATATATATGTGTTTTTCCCTATTATGTCTTCGTTTAATAATGGACTCAGAGGCTGAGGACTGAGCCAGCCCAAAAACTGTATCCTGTAAATAGTTGCACTAAAGTGCCTTTTTAATGGTTTCACATGAAACCTTGACTTACCTCTGAACCAAAAACCCGTGTGGTGTGGCACTGAGTGAGGTCTGCATTTGGATGTCCTGCAGCCCACCCAGGACCCACGTTGAAGGTTTGGTGCGGGTCCTTCACAAGTATACCGTATATTTATTGAATGCTATTTAATATTTGTATTTCTATATATAATGTTATTGTTTGCAACGTTCAAGATATCCTCACCTCCCGGATGGGACGAATTAATGTTATTGTTAATGTTTTCATGCTTAAACAAAAATGTCTCTTTATATTTTACAGCCCGGGAGTGCTGTCGTTTACCATGGGGGAATGTGTAGCCCTGGTACACAATACCAGGAGGATGAGTGGAGAGGTAACAGTTAAGGGCTCTTCATACATCATGTACACTTCTGACACACCCAGCAGGGGTGTGGAAGGGAGTGATTTCTAGTCAGTCAGTTTCCTGTCCTTGGACAGAGTAGACGTGTCCAGTTTGAGCCTGTCAGCAGTTCAGAAAGTGGAGGCTGGTACAGGTGGTCTAATTCACCTTAGCCTAGTCAGAGCTGTGCCCCACTGGAAGAAAGACTGAACTATCTATTAAGAGTCGAGCAAATCGAAGGGCAAAGTGGAAGGAAGATTATTGGAAAAGTGCTTTTGGCTTGGAAAAGTCCTGCACATTGCTACCGGTCACTGGGGACCGAAGGATCACTATTAGCTACAAGCATAGTGGTGAGAAAACCAGAGATTTACCGGACCCTAGGTCGCGGCAAACAGCCCCCATATAGTCAGTACGTAACTGGAGTCAGGTGGAATAGGGACTTTGAGTCAAGCGCAGACAAAAGCAAGAACCTAGTTTCATCAATTGGAAGACTTCACCACAAATCTGACTGGGCAGAACAGCTTTGGAATAGCTGAAATCATAGAGGGAACTACGCTGCAAGCTGGTTGTACTCATCGTTATTGGACAGTAAAGGAGGCCCCTAACTTGCTTAGCTGTTGCCTCAAAGCTCATCCTCCATCAACCCCATCAGCCTCCCTGGGACCTGCCTTACCATCTTGCAAGTAAAGGTATGGAAAGACGCTGACCGTGTGAGACTGAGTTATTGATTTGCATGCCTGCACAATCCCTACCTAACTACTGACCTGAGGGAAGAGTCCCACCTGTAGGGGACCCGACATCTAGCTGCATCACCATCCCCTCAGAGATCTATAGCAGCGCTGGTACAAATTACCAGAATACTACAGGTGGCGTCACGAACTGTATATAAATCTATCCCCTGTAAATATTCCCCCAACATACGCCAGACCGCCAGGGCCACAGACCGAGCCACCGCTACCTGTGACAAACCCCATAGACTTCCATGGGCTCGGCTCTGAGTACCCCATTGCCCTGGTAACCCACAATTGTGGTGGCGGGTCGACACATATGAGCTGACAAACATTTCCCCCAGGGGGGTATACAACAACATACTGTCTAAAAATTTTGTTTACTGGTATAACAATCACCCTTTAAAACAATAATGTTGGTGTTGCATCACAAACAATAGTCACCCTGGTGATATAGTAGTGGTGGATGATGAGGATGAGAAGTTGGAGGACAACAGCAAAAAGGTCAAATCAGGAAGCGTATACCCCTGTGTGGGTGTAAAGAGGTGCATGGGAATAGACCTCCCAAAAAAAACACTGGATTTGAGTTTATGTTACGCAACTATCATTCGGTGGTGTAGAGAAGTCTGGCCCAATCCAGCCCTTGTTCATTTTTATAAGAGTCAGCCTGTCAGCATTTTCAGTTGACAGGCGGATGCGCTTATCAGTTATAATTCCACCAGTGGCACTAAATACCCACCCTGATAAAATGCTAGTGGCAGGGCAAGCCAGGATCTACTGTACAAGGCATAGAGAGCCAGTTCATACCACGTATCCAGCTTGGATACCCAACAATAATAAAGCACAGAAGACTCATGGAGGATGTTGGTATGGTCAGCAAGGTACTCCCTCAGCATCTTCCCAAACTTTGCACCCCTTGTGAGAGTACCCCGCACCTCAGGGTCAGTGCGATGGAAGGGTCTGAGAAAACTCTCCCAGGACTTTGACAGTGTACCCCGGCCTCTGCTGGATTGGAGTTGTGTCTCTCTCGCCTGAACTCCCTGGTTTTCCAACAAACTGTGACCTCTGCCACCAGCGTTTTCAGATAGGAATTTTTTTTAATAATTCCGCAACAATGGCCCTCTGGTACTGCACCATTTCAGTACACCTGTCTGCCTCTGGAATAAGAGATAGAAAGTTCTCCTTGTAGCATGGGTCTAGAAGTGTCACCAACCAGTAATGACTGTCACCCAAAATTTTGAGAACGTGAGGCTCATGGGAATGGCAGCGTAACATAAACTCAGCCATGCGTGCCAGACTGCTAACAGGCAAGACTTCCGTGTCCTCTCCAAGAGGACGACTGACCATGCTCTCCTCCTCCTCTTCCTCCACCATCCATCCACACTCAACGACAGTTCAACAGAGTTCACAGTTCAGACAGATAGTTGTGCTTGTTGTACCATCTGTAGAACATGAAACTAGCTCCTGTCCTTCCTCCTCCTCTTCCTCATTGTCATCCAACCCACTTTGGGATGAGATGAGGCTTGGCTGTGTGTAATCACCCTGCATGGTTCCTTGCTCCGTCTCATCATGCTCCGCCTGCAATGCATCCTCTTTGATTGTGAGCAGAAAGCCTTTCAGAACACAGAGAAATGGGAGGGTGACGTTAATTATAGCGTCATCACCGCTCACCATCTTGTAGGAGTCCTCAAAGTTTTGGAGGATGTCTGACATCTGTGTCCACTCCTGAGGTCTTATGTGTGGAGTCTGAATTGAATATCGACGGCCTTGTTGATGCTGGTAGTCAACAACTGCCCTCTTCTGCTCACAAATCCTTTGCAACATGTCATGGGGAGACATCACACAACAGTTGGTGAGCTGGAAGCTGCAAACGCTGCTGAAGCACGGCAAGGGCGGCAGAAGCTGTGGCTGACTTTTGAAAATGGGCACACAGGTGGCGTACTTTGACAAGCAGATCTGGCGCCTCCGGGTAGGTTTTGAGAAACCATTGAACATCGAGGTTAAGCACATGGGCCAGGCATAGTACGTGTGTGAGCCTCAGAGCCGCCATCAGGTTTCGGATATTGTCACACTCGACCATGCCTGGCTGTAGGCTCAGCGGTGTCAGCTACAGATCTGCCTGCTCTTTCAGAGCTATCTACAACTCTTCAGCAGTGTGCGGTTTGTCACCTAAGCATATTAGCTTCAGCACAGCCTGTTGCCGATTGGCTGAGGCAGTGCTACAGTGATTTCAGCTTGTGACTGATGTGGTCATTTCTGAGATGGAGGCTGAAGAGGAGGAGGAGGATGAGATGCAGGAGCTGTAGACTGTGGGGGCAACCGAGATTAACGTAGGGCCCGAAATCCTCGACGTCGGGAGGACGTGTTCCATCCCAATGTCCACCCGGGTCCTAGATTCCAGTATCTTAACCCAGTGTGCTGTCAGCGAAATGTACAGTCACTGCCGAGAAGCACTTGTCCACGTGTTCGTGGTTAGGTACACTTTCCCAGTAACCGCATTGTTGAGGGCACGGCTAATGTTGTGGACACAAGCTTGTGTAATGCGGGGATGGCACAACGGGAGAAAGGTGGCGGCTGGAGACCGAGTATCAGGTTGCGAAAGCTTCTGCCTCCACGATCCTAAAAGGCAACATTTCAAGTGCAAGCAGACTAGAAATGTGTGAATTTAGTAGTGTGGCCTGTGGGGCGTTGGATGCGTATTTGCGCTTGCATTCCAAGGACTGGGGTATGGACAACTGAACGCTGCGCTGCGACAAGGACATGAATGTGCTTGATGATGGTTCTAGTTGAATGTGTGCAACTGTGGCAAACCCAGAAGTTTGGTTGCCACAGTGACCTTGCCTTCCTCCAGGGGAGGGTGATGTCATGCCTGAAAGCAAAGAAGGATCCCTTAGCAGGTAACACAGCATGCAACACCTTTCTTACTCCAGACCAGAAGGAGGAGCTCTAACGCCTGATTTTCAGGAGAGCTTCTCTGGAATATTCTGGCTGGGGAGGAGTTAGAAGTGTAGCTGGAGGACAAGAGAGGGAAGACGTGGAGAGACAAGCTGGGGGACAGGAGCCATAGAAGGGCTCACCCCCAGGTCTGAGCGCCGGAGACCGGACCCCTGGAGTCCGAGGCTGAGAGGGTGAAGTAAAGTCCCAGTAGCAGAATCCGGAGGGCAGAGGACGGCAGGTTCTCTGTCCCAATTAAGACTCTTCTTCAAAGCAGCAGCACATGTGAGCCGGAGACTCAATAAGTGAGTGATTCCTGAAACAGGTTACAGCAGCATGTTATGAGAGTGAAGTTCAACTTAAATAAGAGACAGAGAGCAAGAGGAACTTGAACGGAGCTTATAGCAGCCAATTCCTCACAGAACAGCGCTAGAAAGGGAGACCTCACATCCCACCTATAATAAGGGGATCCTAAATTGCTTTCAGGCTGACCTACTCCAGTACGACCTGTATACAATGCCCTGGATGCTTTGCCTGCAAAACTGTAAGTAAAGCTTTGGAAACTGCAACTCACTGACTGTTTCTCAGTTTCTTCCTGCGTCACCCATTGCACTCAGCTACATCTCTCAGCACCATTACCACCTTTTACTACATCTACCTGTAATAAAAACTGCATGAATACGGTCATTGGTGCGGTCGCTCCTAGGGCCTTACCTCCATTTCTGGTGGACTTTGAGGATGTATTCTCGGAAAAAGGGTGTCAAGAACTACCTCCTCATCGCGAGTATGACTGTTCTGTTAACTTGCTCCCTGAGGCCAAGTTACCTAAATCTAGGTTGTATAACCTATCTGGTCCTGAGAGGCAGGCCATGAAGGATTATATTTCAGAGAGTCTGGCTAAGGGGCATATTAGACCTTCATCTTCCCCGGTGGCCGCGGGGTTCTTCTTTGTGAAGAAAAAAGATGGAGGCCTACGCCCTTGCCTGGATTTCCGTGAGCTTAATCGGATTACGGTCCGAGATCCGTATCCGCTCCCACTTATTCCCGATCTCTTCAATCAGATCGTGGGTGCCAAATGGTTCTCTAAGTTGGATCTCAGGGGGGCGTACAATCTGATTAGGATGAAGGAGGGGGATGAGTGGAAGACGGCGTTTAACACTCCGGAGTGGCATTATGAGAACCTTGTCATGCCATTTGGTCTGAGTATTGCCCCGGCGGTGTTTCAACACTTTGTAAATGACATCTTTCGCCACCTAATGGGACAGTTTGTGGTCATATATCTGGATGATATCCTAATTTACTCGCCAGATCTTGTGTCTCATCAGGAGCATGTTAGGCAGGTGTTACAGATCTTGCGGGATAATAAACTGTACGCCAAATGGGAGAAGTGTGTGTTCGCCGTACAGGAACTTCAGTTTTTAGGGTTTCTGGTGTCATCATCCGGTTTTCGTATGGACCCTGGGAAAGTGCGGCAGTTCTTGAGTGGGATCTACCAGAGGATCTTAAGGCATTACAACGTTTCCTGGGGTTTGCTAACTACTACCGGAAATTCATTCGTAATTTTTCGTCCATAGTTAAACCTCTCACAGACATGACTAAAAAAGGGACGGATTTTTCAACGTGGTCTGACAAGGCTTGTCAAGCGTTTTCCTCTTTGAAAAAATGTTTTGCTTCAGCACCCATACTTATTCAACCTGATGCGTCACAGCCGTTCATTGTTGAGGTGGACGCTTCCGAGGTAGGGGTGGGAGCAGTATTGTCAAAAGGTTCGTCCCCTGGTAAATGGCATCCGTGCGCCTTCTTCTCTAAAAAATTGTCATCCGCTGAGAGGAATTATGATGTCGGCAATAGGGAACTCTTGGCCATTAAGTTGGCTTTTGAGGAGTGGCGTCATTTTTTGGAGGGGGCAGTCCACCCGTTCACCGTCATTACCGATCACAAAAACCTGCTATATTTAGAGTCCGCTAAACGTCTGAATCCCAGACAAGCTAGGTGGTCGTTGTTTTTTACCAGGTTTAATTTTGTCATCACTTATCGTCCTGGCTCAAAAAATGTTAAGGCGGATGCCTTATCTCGCTGTTTCCCAGGGGCTGGGAATACGGAGGACCCGGTTCCGGTCCTTCAGGAGGGGGTGGTGGTATGCTCTGAGCTTGAGGAGGAGGTATTGGAAGCTCAGGGGACGCCCCTGTAGGACCTCCAGGGAGACTGTTTGTTCCAAATCAGTTGCGACAAAAGGTGATCGAGGCACACCATAATTCAGCTTTGGCAGGACACCCAGGGAGTAAAGCAACTGAGGATCTCCTCTCGCGTCGGTTTTGGTGGCCTAACTTACATAAGGAGGTGGTAACTTTTGTCGCGTCCTGCGAGGTTTGTGCGCGCTCTAAGACCCCACATACCCGTCCGTCGGGGACCCTCTTACCTTTGAAGATCCCGGAGCGTCCATGGACTCATCTGTCTATGGACTTCATTACGGACCTCCCGCCATCTTCGGGTAAAACAGTCATACTCGTTGTAGTGGACAGGTTCAGCAAGATGGCACATTTTATCGCTCTTCCTGCTCTTCCTAATGCTAAAACTCTTGCGCAGGTGTTTATTGGGGAGATTGTAAGGCTTCACGGGGTACCCTCCGATGTGGTGTCGGATCGGGGGTCTCAGTTTGTGTCCAAATTCTGGAAAGCATTTTGTACACGGCGGGGGATGCAGTTGTCATTTTCATCGGCTTTTCACCCGCAGACCAATGGTCAGACAGAGCGTCTGAACCAGAGCTTGGAGACATATCTCCGGTGTTTTGTGTCAGAGAACCAGGAGGACTGGGCTTCTTTCTTGCCTCTGGCGGAATTTGCTCTAAATAATAGGCGGAGCGAGTCCACTGGTAAGTCCCCGTTTTTTGGGGCATATGGTTTTCACCCCAGTTTTGTACTTTCAATAGGGGGGGCTCTTCTGGGGTTCCTGAGGAGGAACGATTTTCGTCGTCACTTGCTTCTGTGTGGAGAGGAGTGCTGAATAATCTGAGTACTATGGGGAACCGATACAAGCGTATGGCTGATAGGAGGAGAGTGTCTGGTCCGGACCTAAGTGTAAACGATCTGGTATGGTTGTCTACCAAAAATATAAAACTTAAGGTTCCCTCCTGGAAACTGGGTCCCAGGTTCATCGGGCCATACAAGATCAGTGCTATAATTAATCCGGTTGCATTCCGTCTTGACCTCCCTCCTACATTTAGAATTCATAATGTGTTCCACAGATCGTTGCTTAAGAGGTATGTGGCGCCGGTGATACCTTCACCTTTACCTCCTCCTCCTGTGGTGGTCAATGGTAACTTGGAGTTCCAGGTGTCGAGAGTCATCGATTCACGTCTGAATCGCCGGTCCCTTCAGTACCTTGTTCATTGGAGGGGGTATGGTCCTGAGGAGAGGACGTGGGTTTCTGCGTCGGATATTAACGCAGACCGATTGGTTCGGGCCTTCCATACTACTCACCCAGATAAACCCGGCCCTGAGGGTCCGGAGGCCCCTCGTAGAAGGGGGGGTACTGTCACGGGTGTGTCGCTGCGAAGATCGTCGCGATTGCACACTCTGACTTCTCACAGCTGAGTTTCTGGTGCTGGGTGTTTTTCGGCACTGAGGGAGTTAATTCTTCCTCTCTCTGTGCTGGACTAGACCAGCCTCGCTCAGCTGCAATTAATGTTGTGGTAATTGGTTTCCTTCATATACCTGCCTGTCTGCTGGGGAAGTGTCGGTGAAAGCATTCATGCAGACCAGCAGAGCGGATCGTATTGAGAAGTCTAAAGCTAAGAATACCTGTTGTGGTTTTCTCCTCTCCTCGCTTTATTATTTATCTCCTTACCCGTTGGTGTTCCCTCTGTAGTGATAGTTTTGTATGCAAGGTGGTCTTTTATTTTATCCCTTGTACTGTCTCGTTCGTCTTATACTGTGTGTGAAGGCAGTTACCTTCCTGTTCCCTGTGGTGGTAATCAGGGTCCTTCTCAGGACTAGATTACAGTGGTTAGGGATTCACAGGAGATAGGGTTACGCTGGCGGCCTGGACCTCTGTACCATCAACAGTACCTCCAGGTAGAGGGATTAGTCAGGACCCCAGCTTAGGGTCAGCATAGACCCCGGTCCTCCTGTATACAGAGACAGCGTGACACCGCGCCAGCAGAGTAATAGCATCATAAGCCAGTGGAAATGCAGAGCCTGGCTAAGATTAACTAGGGAGGGAAGAGAATGTCCACTGCAGGAGAAAATATAGCGGCTGACGCAGCCGCAGCCCCCATAGCGCCGGCAGATGCAGAGTCAGGTGCAGCCGCAGCTCCAATAGCGCCGCAGAACCCAGTGGCCAGCGCAACCACAGTCCCTAGAGCGCAGCAAGATCTGGTGACCGCCGCAGCAGTCCTTATAATGCCGCTCTCAGTGCCCTATATACCTGGAGCGACCTGGCTACCACAATACTCAGGGGAGCTGTATACCCTGAGCGATTTCAGGGAGAGACTGTGCAGTTTATTTGATGTATACCCCCTGTCTGAAAACCAAAAAGTGAGCATTCTCATTGGACAGTTAACTGGTGCAGAGCAAAGAGAAGTAAAGTCCTGGCAGGGCACTGATAAAGAGACTGTTAAGCAAATTCTGGCTAAGCTGAGGAGCACCTTTGACACCCGCACTGCAGCAGAAATAAAAATGAGGTTCTTTGGGTGCAAACAAAGGATGCACGACAGTATACGGGATTATGCTCTTAATCTTCAGGAGGCACTGCGGGGCATAAAGCAGATTGACCCAGACAGCGTGCAGGATGGAGACAGATTGTTAAAGGAGCAGTTTGTTGAGGGACTCCTGTCCAGCACCCACAGGTCACAGCTGCGCTTCATGGCCCAACAAAATCCTGACCTGAGCTTTGCAAACTTTAAAGACAGGGCGTTACATGAACCAAATGTCAGCCGTCCAGCGCCCCCTAGGCGCCCATCCATTACATACCACCAGGAGGCGGCATCCATCCCTCAGGCTCTCGCTGAGGTTGACGCACAGACCTTGGATGATGACTCGTCTACAGAGCTGCGTCTGCAGGTTCAGGAGCTGACCAAAAGCGTGGCTGCACTAACCAAAACTGTGCAGTCCTTGCAAGTGCTCCAAAAGGAGAAGATAGAGTGAGCCTCCAGTCCAGATGATGTCCCATGGCGATGGAAGAAGAGGAACCCTCCAATCAGAGGGAAAGACAACGATCGCTACGACAAGGACGGACGTCCCATTTTCCGCCGCTGCGGAAAAGCAGGGCACCTCACAAGATTCTGTTATTTAAACGAGCGACCCCTTGGGCAGAGGGCCAACCCCCAGGAGTAAGACAACTAGGCCCACAGAACTGGTGAGCCAAGTACGTCGGAGGACGACCGGTCCTCCCAGTGGTGATTGATGGCATACCAATGAACACTTTGCTGGACACTGGCTCTCAGGTGACAACTATGCCATATATGCTTTACAAACAATACTGGGCTGACTCTGATTTTACTCGCGGCCCAGCTGATGAGCTGACAGTAGTTGCCAGCAATAGTCAGCCTTTGCCACAGAAGGGGTATAAGGAAGTGACCATTAAGTTGGGGCGGGTAGAACTAAAAAAACAAGGTATGATAATTGTAGACATTGATCGACGAGAATGTAACCCAATGATGACCTTAGGTACTAATGTGATAGAAAATTGTCTTGCCGAGGTTATTGTTTTGTTGCAACAGGTAGCTGAATCTGCTGGTTCCAGCGAACAACGGGTCCTGAAATGTTAATTTGGTGTCGCGCAGCCATAGGCCTCAGAGGAAGAGATTACCAAGCCCTGGTAGAACCAGTGTACTCTGATAGTAGGCCCACTATCCTGACAGCCAGAGCAGTGGTTGATGTCCGCAAGGGGAGGTACCTGTGCGCATCTTAAATTGTGGGAAAGAGGAGGCCAAACTACCTCGGTATGCCACCGTTGCTAAGCTGTTCACTGTCAATAACAACGCAATTCAGGCAGCAGAACCCTTGGTCTCTTCTGATCAATGGCCCTGCAAAACAGCTGGAGGATTTGTGTCAGCAGCTGCACGTAGGCACTGACTCCACCCTTCCACACCTAAAGAATGGGGTTTACCGAGTAGTTCAAGAGTTTGAACGGGTATTCAGCAAACATCCTTTAGATTTGGGGCAGGCAAAAGGGGTCCAACATTATATCCCCACAGGAAATCATCCGCCCATCAAGGAAAGGTACCGGCCTGTACCTCCAAATCTCTACCAATGTGCCAAGAGTATGTTACGAGAGATGAAGGAGGCTGGGGTGATTAGAGACAGTTGTAGCCTCTGGGCAGCTCCATTAGTCCTTGTTAGAAAGAAAGATGGTACAATGAGGATGTGTGTTGATTACAGGAAACTTAACAGCATTACCCACAAAGACGCCTATCCGTTACCTAGGATAGAGGATTCACTAGCTGCACTGACAACTGCTAACTATTTCTCTACCTTAGATATCGCTAGTGGGCATTGGCAGGTTCCCGTGGCAGAGGCAGACAAAGAGAAGACCGCCTTTGCAACACCAATGGACCTCTCAGAATTCAACTACATGCCGTTTGGGTTTGCAGCGGCCAGGAACGTTCCAGAGGTTGATGGAGTTCTGTCTTGGACACATGAACTTTGAGACAGTTCTGTGGTACCGTGATGACGTCATTGTCTTCTCCAAGACCTATGAGGAACATTTGGAGCACCTGGCCAAGGTGTTCGAAGCCCTGTCCAAATTTGGCCTAAAAGTGAAGCCGTCCAAATGCCACCTCCTGAAGCCCAAAGTGCAGTACATTGGCCACGTAGTGAGTGCAGAAGGCGTGGCGCCAGACCCTGACAAAGTCACTGTTATCAAGGACTGGCAGAGGCCCAGCAACATCCATGAAAAACGACAGTTCCTCGGGTTGGTAGGCTACTACCGAAGGTTCATCAAGGGCTTCACTGAAATAGCCGCACCTCTGCAAAATCTCCTTGTGGGTCAGCCCAAGAAGGCCAGGAAGAAGAGTTCTACATTTGATTGGAATGACGAACTGGAAAGATCCTTCACTTGGTTGAAGATGGCCCTTACGGGGGATGAAGTTCTGGCCTACCCAGATTATAACCAACCATTCATCCTCTATACTGATGCCAGCAACGTTGGACTGGGAGCAGTACTGTCGCAGGTACAGAATGGTAAAGAAAGAGTGATCTCCTATGCTAGCAGGAAACTTCGTCCCACTGAAAGGAACCCTGACAACTACAGCTCCTTCAAGTTAGAGTTCCTCGCCATCGTCTGGTCTGTGACCGAGCGATTCAAACACTACCTAGGTGCGGCAAAGTTTACCATCTTCACGGAAAACAATCCGTTGACTCACTTGGAAACCGCAAAGCTAGGTGCGCTGGAGCAGCGATGGATGGCCCAGCTGTCCAACTACGAATTCACCATCAAATACCGAGCGGGACATAAGAATGCCTGTTATGTTTCGGCAGCTGAGGAGAAATTGCAAAAATAGCCAAAATAGCAATACACCAGAGAGGCTGGAAACTATTGGATTGCAGGACCCTAAACTAACCGCAACACTAGAAGTAGCCGTGGAGCATACCTAGGGTGATCCTAGACGCCTCGTCACAGCAGGAGAGATAGCTACACCTAAAGGCAGAAAGATGAAAGCTGTCTGCCCCGTAGCAGAACCCCCAAAGAAATAGGAAGCCCCCAAACATGTAATGGCGGTTAGACAGGAAGAAAATACGGACACAGACAGAAAATAGAATGAGCAAACGCTGGGGCCCAATCTGTCTATATAGAAAAGTATAGGAAAGAATTCTGACTGCAACACAAAAAAACCCTGACAAAACTACCAATACTTCTGATTAACAAAAAACCTGAGATCACACGATCTCTACCACCTAAATCAGATCTCTGGTGTAACACACAGCAATTCAGCAAATAAAAAGTGACAAAGGAACAGGGCAAATGTCCAAACACAAACTGAGCACAATTGCAGTACCAGGCCCCAAAAGGGGACCAGGCTGAAGTCCATTGCAAGGCAGAGAACCAGCAAAGAAAATCCAACCAGAGGAAAAAAAAACAGCAAATCACTTATCTGAATCAAAGCAGGAATGCAAGCTGAGCTCCAAGCAAGAATGGAGGAACAATTGATTACCGGCAAGGCTGAGGGGAGTTCAGGTCACTTATATCAGACCATTCAGAGCCAGCTGAAGGCCATTCAGCAATTGGTTCATTATCCTCAGCAACCAGCGGAGGGAGCCCCAGCTCAGAAGTCGCTTCCAGAGTATTCACAACAGTACCCCCCCCTTGAAAAGGGGTCACCGAACCCTCACCTGCGCAACCAGGCCGATCAGGATGAGCTCGATGATAGGCACGGATCAGTCTCCCAGCATGGATGTCCGAAGCAAACACCCAAGAATTGTCCTCCTGACCATAACCTCTCCACTTAACCAAATACTGGAGTTTCCGTCTAGCAAAACGAGAATCCAATATTTTCTCAACCACATACTCCAAATTGCCCTCAACCAAAACAGGGTCGGGAGGCGCAGCCATAGGAACCACTGGCTCGACAAACCTCTTCAATAAGGACTTGTGGAACATGTTATGGATCTTAAATGTCCCTGGAAGAAGCAAACGGAAGGAAACCGGATTAATAATTTCCATGATCTTATAAGGTCCAATGAACCTTGGCTTAAATTTTGGAGATGCAACCTTCATAGGGATATTTCTTGAGGACAACCAAACCAAGTCCCCCACTTTAAAACGAGGACCATCAGTCCTATGCCGGTTGGCAAACCGCTGGGCCTTCTCTTGAGAGAGAGACAACCTCTCCACTACCTGGTCCCAAATCTGCTGCATGTGCTGCACAATAGTCATCCCCCGGACAGACAGAAGCCTCCGCCTGTCCTGAAGAAAATCGAGGGTGAAACCCAAAATTGCAGAAAAATGGAGACATCAAGGTGGCAGAGCTAGCCCTATTATTAAGAGCAAACTCAGCCAAAGGCAAAAAAGAGACCCAGTCATCTTGATCAGCAGACACAAACCATCTCAAATAAGTCACCAAGGTCTGGTTTATTCTCTCGGTTTTTCCATTGGTCTGAGGGTGAAATGCAGAGGAGAAAGATAACTGAACACCAAGTTTAGAACAAAATGTCCTCCAAAATCTGGAAACAAACTGGACTCCTCTGTCAGACACAATGTTCTCCGGAATGCCATGTAACCGAACCACGTGCTGAAAGAACAAAGGCACCAATTCGGAGGAGGAAGGCAACTTAGGTAATGGCACAAGATGTAGCATCTTGGAAAACCTATCACAGATTACCCAGATAACGGTCATTCTCTGAGAGACAGGGAGGTCGGAAATAAAATCCATAGAAATATGGGTCCATGGCCTCTTGGGTACAGGTAATGGCATTAACAAACCACTAGAGCGAGAGCAAGGCTTGGAACGAGAGCAAGTCCCACAGGACTGCACAAAGTCCCTGACGTCACGAGACAAAGTAGGCCACCAAAAGGACCGACTCACCAAGTCTCTGGTACCAAAAATACCGGGATGACCAGCTAAAGTGGAACAATGAATCTCAGACATCACACTCTTCTTCCACTGTTCTGGGACAAACAATTTCCCAACAGGGCAGCGTTTAGGTTTATCCTCCTGACACCCCTCCAGAGCCAGTCTCAAATTGGGCGAGATGGCGGAAAGAACTACACCCTCTTTCAAAATAACCGCAGGATCAGTTAACTCTGGAGAATCCGCAAAGAAACTCCTCGAGAGGGCATCCACCTTAACATTCTTAATGCCCGGAATAAAAGAAACCACAAAATTAAAACGTGTGAAAAAACAAGGCCCACCTGGCCTGTCTAGGATTAAGTCGCTTGGCTGACTCGAGATAAACAAGGTTCTTATGGTCCGTAAGGACCACCACCTGATGTTTGGCTCCTTTCAGCCAATGTCTCCACTCTTCAAAGGCCCACTTCATGGCCAATAACTCCCGATTACCCACGTCATAATTACGTTCAGTTGGAGAAAATTTTCGAGAGAAGAAGGCACAAGGGTTACTCTAAGAGGTCTCTGGATCCCTTTGGGACAAAACGGTACCTGCCCCAATCTCAGAAGCATCAACCTCCACCTGAAACGGTAGAGAAACATCAGGCTGCCGTAGAACAGGAGCAGAAATGAATCTCTGCTTAAGTTCCTGAAACGCAGAGACTGCCTCAGGAGGCCAATTCACCACATCTGAACCCTTTTTGGTCAAATCAGTCAATGGTTTAACAATACCGGAGAAATTACCAATAAATTTACGATAAAAATTGGCAAATCACAAAAATCTCTGAAAAGCCTTCAAAGTAGTAGGCTGAACCTAATCACAGATGGCCTGAACCTTGACCGGGTCCATTTCAATAACAGTTGGAGACAAAATGAATCCCAGAAATGAAACCTTCTGTACACCAAAAAGACACTTTGAGATCTTCACATACAGTGCATTCTCCTCAAAATCTGGAACACAGTCCGAACATGTTTCACATGAGAGTCCCAGTCGTTGGAAAAAATCAAGATATCATCCAAATAAACGATCAGAAATTTATCCACAAAATCCCTGAAAATATCATTCATAAAGCATTGGAAGACGGAAGGGTTATTAGTAAGCCCAAAAGGCATCACTAGGTACTCAAAATGCCCCTCTGGGGTATTAAACGCCGTCTTCCATTCATCCCCGTGCTTAATGCGAATAAGGTTTACGCCCCCCTGAGGTCAAGCATGGTAAACCAACTAGCACTTTTCACTCTGGAAAATAGGTCAGAAATCAAGGGTAACGGATATTGATATTTAACAGTGATTTTATTCAGGATGCGATAGTCAATACACAGCCTCAATGAACCATCCTTTTTGGCCACAAAGAAAAAACCGGCACCCAAGGGTGAAGAGGATGGTCTGATATGACCCTTCTCCAAAGACTCCTTGATATAAGATTGCATAGCATTGTGTTCAGGTACAGATAAATTAAAAAGGCGACCTTTAGGAAATTTACCACCAGCCACTAACTCAATAGCGCAATCATAGCTCAAGTGAGGAGGTAAGGATGCAAACTTACTCTCACTAAACAAATCAGAAAAATCAGTGAAAAAGTCAGGGACATCCTGAGACTGGGGAGCGGCAGAAAAAACAGGAGTGTCAGTATTAACACATTGGCAGCCCCAACTGTTCACAGACACAGATTTCCAATCCAAAACAGGATTATGAGTCTGTAACAAAGGGAAACCCAGTACAATAATGTCATGCAGATTATGCAACACCAGAAATTTGCAACTCTCCTGATGATCTGGTTCAACCCTCATTATCACCTGAGTAGAAAACTGGGGTTTATTCTCCGCCAAAGGGATAGAATCAATGCCCAGCAGAGGAATAGACTTCTGCAGGGGTATCATGGGAAACCCACAATGTTTGGCAAAGTCAAAATCCATCAGGTTAATAGCTGCTCCTTAATCAACAAAAGCCTGAGCCGAAAATGTATCAGATATCAGCCCAATAGAGGTATGTTCACATTAGGTTAGGGACTCACCAGTATTGAGACCACCTTGACAATGGTTGGTGGGCTTCAAAATGTTTGGCCAAATGTTTATACTAAGCGTCTCAAATTTTTCCTTATATTCCAAAGCCATATTGCTATTCCAAATTTCATGTATTCCATATTGTCATGCTTTAGTATGATAGAGTGCAGCCTTTTTTTGTATGTTTTACATGGGGTAGCTTCCCTTGGCTTGCACCTAGTTCACATTAGTCTGGAAGTGCCAGTCAGGTTTTTTTGTCTATTGTATGTTAGCTTGCTGACCGAGCACTCCGCCCCCACCAGGTGGTGATTTTAATTACACCAGGTCCCTACTTTACCCATAAATGCAGGCATTGCTGACAGAGGTGCATATTCACCCAGAAATTCAGATATCAGCCCAATAGAGGTATGTTCACATTAGGTTAGGGACTCACCAGTATTGAGACCACCTTGACGATGGTTGGTGGGCTTCAAAATGTTTGGCCAAATGTTTATACTAAGGTCTCAAATTTTTCCTTATATTCCAAAGCCATATTGCTATTCCAAATTTCATGTATTCCATATTGTCATGCTTTAGTATGATAGAGTGCAGCCTTTTTTTGTATGTTTTACATGGGGTAGCTTCCCTTGGCTTGCACCTAGTTCACATTAGTCTGGAAGTGCCAGTCAGGTTTTTTTGTCTATTGTATGTTAGCTTGCTGACCGAGCACTCCGCCCCCACCAGGTGGTGATTTTAATTACACCAGGTCCCTACTTTACCCATAAATGCAGGCATTGCTGACAGAGGTGCATATTCACCCAGAAATTCAGATATCAGCCCAATAGAGGTATGTTCACATTAGGTTAGGGACTCACCAGTATTGAGACCACCTTGACGATGGTTGGTGGGCTTCAAAATGTTTGGCCAAATGTTTATACTAAGCGTCTCAAATTTTTCCTTATATTCCAAAGCCATATTGCTATTCCAAATTTCATGTATTCCATATTGTCATGCTTTAGTATGATAGAGTGCAGCCTTTTTTGTATGTTTTACATGGGGGTAGCTTCCCTTGGCTTGCACCTAGTTCACATTAGTCTGGAAGTGCCAGTCAGGTTTTTTTGTCTATTGTATGTTAGCTTGCTGACCGAGCACTCCGCCCCCACCAGGTGGTGATTTTAATTACACCAGGTCCCTACTTTACCCATAAATGCAGGCATTGCTGACAGAGGTGCATATTCACCCAGAAATTCAGATATCAGCCCAATAGAGGTATGTTCACATTAGGTTAGGGACTCACCAGTATTGAGACCACCTTGACGATGGTTGGTGGGCTTCAAAATGTTTGGCCAAATGTTTATACTAAGCGTCTCAAATTTTTCCTTATATTCCAAAGCCATATTGCTATTCCAAATTTCATGTATTCCATATTGTCATGCTTTAGTATGGTAGAGTGCAGCCTTTTTTTGTATATTTTTTTGTATATATATGAGCCGAAAATGTGGACAGGGAGCAAATCAGGGTAACAGTCAACAGAAATTTAGTCTGAACACTACCCAAGACAACTGAGCGTGCAAAACGTCTTCCCCGCTTAGGGCAAACGGAAATAGCATGAGAAGCGTCACCACAGTAGAAATATAACCCATTGCGCTTTTGAAACTCATGACGCTGAGCCCCAGAAGTCACTCCATCACACTGCATGGGCTCAGGAGCTGGCTCACAAGGCAACACTATCTCACGCATACCTCTGCGCTCACGCAAATGTCTGTCAATTTCAATAGCCAAAGACATAGAATCATTGAGACCAGAGGGAACAGGGAATCCCACCATAACGTCCTTTACATTTTCTGACAGACCCTTCCGAAAAAGGTCTGCCAAAGCATCATCATTCCATTTGGTCAGGACTGCCCACTTTCGGAATTTCTGGCAGTACAGCTCAGCATCTTCACGACCCTGATTTAATGCCAGCAAGGTCTTTTCAGCTTGATCAGTGACATTAGGTTCATCGTACAATAACCCCAGAGCCTGAAAAAATACATCAACATCATTCAAAACAGGATCCCCAGGTGTCAGGGAAAAAGCCGAATCCTGAGGGTCGCCGCGCAGCAGAGAGATGACAATTTGAACCTGCTGTGCTGCGTTCCCTGAGGATTTAGGCTTTAAGGCAAAAAACAACTTGCAGTTATTTTTAAAATTCAGAAACTTAGACCGATCCCCCAAGAATAAATCTGGCATGGGGATTCTAGGTTCCACAACAGGCAACCCAGCAAGATAGGCAGTAATCTTCTGAACCTCAGCGGCAAGCCGCTCCACACGTCCAGGCAACTGTGTAAACTCCATTGAGGACAAAGAAAAAATTCCTCCTCTACACCCAGAGAAAAAGAGGGAAAAAATGCAACAAACAGAAAAAAAAACATTTCTGACAGCTCCTTTTTTCCTTTTTACTATTTTTCCCTTCTGTTGAGTACCATAGAATTTTCAGTTTGGCCGGTAATACTGTTATGTTTCGGTAGCTGAGGAGAAATAGCAAAAATAGCCAAAATAGCAATACACCAGAGAGGCTGGAATCTACTGGGTTACAGAACCCTAAACTAACCGCAACACTAGAAGTAGCCGTGGAGCGTACCTACAGTGATCCTAGATGCCTCGTCACAGCCAGAGAGATAGCTACGCCTAAAGACAGAAAGATGAAAGCTAACTGCCCCGTAGCAGAACCCCCAAAGAAATAGGAAGCCCCCAAACATGTAATGGCGGTTAGACAAGAAGAAAATACGAACACAGACAGAAAATAGAATGAGCAAACGCTGGGACCAATTCTGTCTAGATAGAAAAGTATAGGAAAGAATTCTGACTGCAACCCAAAAAACCCTGACAAAATTACCAACACTTCTGATTAACAAAAAACCTGAGATCACACGATCTCTACCACCTAAATCAGATCTCTGGTGTAACACACAGCAATTCAGCAAATAAAAAGTGACACAGGAACAGAGCAAAAGTGCAAACAGAAACTGAGCACAAATGCAGCGCAAGGCCCCAAAAGGGGACCAGGCTGAAGTCCACTGCAAGGCAGCAAACCAGCAAGGAAAATCCAACCAGAGGAAAAAAAAACAGCAAATTACTTATCTGAATGAAAGCAGGAATGCAAGCTGAGGTCCAACCAAGACCTGGAAGAACAATTGATTACCGGCAAGGCTGATGGGAGTTCAGGTCACTTATATCAGACCATTCGGACCCAGCTGAAAGCCATTCAGCAATTGGTTCATTACCCTCAGCAACCACCGGAGGGAGCCCCAGCTCTGAAGTTGCCTCCAACTTGTTCACAACAGCGGGGCATAAACAGACCTCCGTGCACCCCTTACAATAGCACACACGCACACACTTTATGCAGTAAATCAGACATGTGTGGTGTGACAAAGTCACTGGTTAAGTGCTGGAGGGGAGATATGTTTCACTGCGCCTAATGACGTTCGTGATATAAAACCCAGAGATTTCCCTCCAGCATATTAAGTGTGGTGAGGAGTTACATTTAATTTGTATAATGGGTGGAGTTTTATGTGGCCTAGGGCTTAAGTAGCTGGCCTCCAAAGACAGCAGTGTTCAGTGTCAGGAGAGGAAACACTCCAGAGAAGTGGTTGTGCTGGAACCAACCTGAATCGTGTGTATTCTGCTAGCCATGAGTGGGAGGAACGCCGCTCTCAGAAAGACTGTGCTTTGTGCTACCATTTTTTTTTGATTTCCTGTTTTGCTCTGGGGCTGTATTTGTTTTACTACACCTTGGTTCATGCTGCCTATAATAAACCAAAGGAAATTTTTAAAGAGACAGTGTTACCGTGTACAGCCGAGTGAGCCAATCTACCACAATGGGTAATTCTTCATTAAGCTCAGTACAACCAGGTTCAGCACATGGGCAAGGCAAAAGATGTGAGTCAAACCAGCTAGACCCAGATCTGCGACCAGATTTAGACAAATATCGCAAACCATCAGGCCAGGCTTGAGGTTCACAGGCACCAAGTACTCATTTTCTTGGTGTTTGATCCCCGTACACAGCTCCTGTGCGGTGTTGGATCTGTCCCCCAAGCAAATGAGTTGCAGAATAGCCTTCTGGCATTTCCCCCAGGCTGTGCTGAAATTGGTGGTGCAGGGCTCTGTGACCTCATGAGAAGGTTGTGGAGGAAGTGAAGTAGGAGTAGGCAACATGTACTAACAAATGTCCAGCAAACCTTGTTGGTGGTAGGACATTTGCTGGAACGCCTTCGACCTTTGTCCCAGGTGCCACTACATTGACCAAGTGAGCAGTTAGGGAGATGTAACGTCCTTGGTCATGCCTACTGGTCCACGTATCTGTTGTAACATTGGCCTTGTCAGTGATGGCTTTGTGCAGTGCACATCTTATCTGGTCAGAAACATGTATGTGTGCAGTGCAGGGTTGGTCCACCTGGCAAAGTAGTGGTGGCTGGGAACAGTGTACTGCAGGGCAGCCAGTGACATCAGTTTTTGTTAACCCCTTTAACCCAAGGGCGGTTGCATGTTAATGACAGGCCAATTTTTACAATTCTGACCACTGTCCCTTTATGTGGTAATAACTCTGGAACACTTCCATGGATCCCAGTGATTCTGACAATGTTTTCTCGTGACATATTGTACTTCATGATAGTGGTAAAATTTCTTTGATAGTACTTGCATTTATTTGTGAAAAAAATGGAAATTTGGTGAAAATTATGAAAATTTTGCAATTTTCCAACTTTGAATTTTCATGCCCTTAAATCACAGAGATATGTCACATAAAATACTTAATATGTAACATTTGCCACATGTTTAGTTTACATCAGCACAATTTTGGAACCAAAATTTTTTCTTGTTAGGAAGTTTTTTTTTTAGGGACCACATCACATTTGAAGTCACTTTGAGGGGTCTATATGATAGAAAATACCCAAAAATGACACCATTCTAAAAACTACACCCTTGAAGGTGCTCAAAACCACATCCAAGAAGTTTATTAACCCTTCAGGTGCTTCACAGGAATTTTTGGAATTTTTTAAAAAAATGAACATTTAACTTTTTTTCACAAAAAAATTACTGTATATACTCGTGTATAAGCCGACCCGTGTATAAGCCGACCCCCCTAATTTTGCCACAAAAAACTGGGAAAACTTATTGACTCGTGTATAAGCCGGGTGTATAAACTGCCCTCCTGCTCTGTGCTGCCCCCGTCCTGCTCCTTGCTCCCCCATCCAGCTCTGTGCTCTCCCATTCTCCTCTGTACTCCCCCCCTCCTGCTCCATCCTCCGCTGTGCTCCCCCATTCCTTCTCCGTCCTCCTGTGCCCCCCCGTCCTGCACCGTGCTCCTCTGTGCCCTCCATCCTCTCCCCCCGACCTGCTCCGTGCTCCTCTGTGCCCTCCATCCTCCCCCGTCCTGCTCCGTGCTCATTGTCCTCCTCCATGCTTCCCCCGTCCTCCGTTCTCCCCCCGTCCTCCTCCATGCTTCCCCCGTCCTCCCCCCGTCCTGCTCCATGCTTCCCCCATCCTCCTCCATGCTTCCCCCGTCCTCCGTTTCTCTCCCCCCGTCCTCCTCCATGCTTCCCCGTCCACCGTTCTATCCCCGTCCAGCTCCGTGCTCCTTGTCCTCTACTCCATCCTACTCACCCCTCCCCGTGCCATCGCTGAGCGTCCCTGCAATCCTGCGTTCTCCCCGGCTTCCTGCAGCTCTCCAGCACTGAGCGGTGATGTAATACCGCTCATTAAGGCCATGAATATGGAGGCCACGCCCATGGGAGTGGCGTCGCGTCCATATTACATGACCTTAATGAGCGGGTATTACATCACCGCTCAGTGCTGGAGAGCTGCAGGAAGCCGGGAGAACGCAGGCTTGCAGGGACCCTCAGCGATGGCATGTGGAGGGGTGAGTATGATCCCAGCCACCAGCTCCTGCCGCGGCATCCCCTCCCCCGCTGTTTTCTGCCCTATGACTCGTGTATAAGCCGAGGGGGCATTTTCAGCACGAAAAAAGGTGCTGAAAATCTCGGCTTATACACGAGTATATACGGTACTTCAGATTCAATATGTTTTATTTTACCAAGGGTAACAGGAGAAATTGGACTGAAAAGTCATTGTACAATTTGTCCTGAGTACGCTGATACCCAATTAATGCAGGTAAACCACTGCTTGTGTGCATGGCAGAGCTCTGAAGGGAAGGAGCACCGTTTGACTTTTCAACGCAAAATTGGCTGGAATAGAGATCGGACACTATGTCGCGTTTGGAAAGCCCCTGATGTGCCTAAACAGTGGAAACCCCCCACAAGTGACACCATTTTGGAAAGTAGACCCTCTAAGAAACTTATCTAGATGTCTGCTGGGCACTTTGAACCCACAAGTGCTTCACAGACGTTTATATCGTAGAACCGTACAAATAAATTATCATATTTTTTTCACAAAAATGATATTTTCGCCCCCAATTTTTTATTTTCCCAAGGGTAACAGGAGAAATTGAACCCAAAAAGTTGTTGTGCAATTGTTTCTGAGTATGCTGATACCCCATATGTGGGGGTAAACCACTGTTTGGGCGCATGGCAGAGCTCGGAAGAGAAGGAGCACCGTTTGACTTTTTCAACTCAGAATTTGCTGGAATTGAGATCAGACACCATGTCGCGTTTGGAGAGCCCCTGATGTGCCTAAACAGTGGAAACCCCCCAATTCTAACTCCAACCCTAACCCCAACACATCCCTAACCCTAATCGCAACCCTAACCATAAACCTAACCACAAACCTAACCCTAACACACTGCTAACCCTAATCCCCAACCATAACGGTAATCCAAACCCTAACCCCAACTCTAGCCCCAACCCTAACCATAACCCTAACTTTAGCCTCAACCCTAACCCTAACTTTAGCCCAACTCAATTTAGCCCAACTCTAACCCTAATGGGAAAATGGAAATAAATACATATTTTTTTTTTTATTATTTTTCCCTAACAAATGGGGTGATCAAGGGGGGTTTGATTTACTATTTTTTTATTTTGATCACTGTGATAGGGTATATCACAGTGTGATCAAAACACATTATAGCGGGTTTTTATGTTTGGCAGCTGTCACCCACCACAAGACGTTTTTTATTGCAAAAAATAGTTTTTGCATCACCACATTTTATGAGCTATAATTTTTCCATGTTTTGGCCCACCGAGTCATATGAGGTCTTGTTTTTTGTGGAAAGAGTTGACGTTTTTATTGATACCATTTTCGGGCATATGACTTTTTTTTTATAACTTTCTATTCCGATTTTTGGGAGACAGAATGGGCAAAAACTAGCAATTCATGAATTTTTTTGGGGGGGTGTTTACACCGTTCCGCGTGTGGTAAAATTGATAAAGCAGTTTTATTCTTCGGGTTAGTACAATTACAGCGATGCCGCATTTATATAATTTTTATGTTTTGGCGCTTTTATATAATAAAAACTATTTTATAGAAAAAATAATTGTTTTTGCATCACTTTATCCTGAGAGCTATAACTTTATTTTTTCGCTGATAATGCTGTATGGCAGCTTGTTTTTTGCGGGACAAGATGACGTTTTCAGCGGTATCACATTTATTTATATCTGTCTTTTTGATCGCGTTTTATTCCACTTTTTGTTCAGCTGTGTGCATATTTTTTTACTTGGTTTTTTATGGTGTTTACTAAAGGGGATAACTAGTGGGACAGTTTTATAGGTCGGGTTGCTATGGAAGCGGAGATACCATATATGTGTACTTTTATTGTTTAGATTTTTTTAATTAAAATATTTATTTATTGATAGAATAAATATTGATTTTTTTATTATTATTTTTTAAATATTTTTACAATTATTAAAATTTTTTTTTTACTTCATTCTAACTTTTACACTTTGTCCCAATATGGGGCAATCATTTTTTGCAGGCTGATCGCTTTTATAGCATACAGATAAAGCAGCATCTGCATGCTACAGAAGCTGTCAGCGCTGCACTTGGTGCACACTGACCTGAGAGACTTCCTGACATACACTGCGCTTGACAGGAAGTTTCTCAGCTCTGGTAACCCGTCACGCTGCGGGATCTCCGATCCAAAGGCAGAGGGGCTGTCAGCCCCTGTGCCGGTTCCGGAACGGTTCGATCTTTTTTGATCGCAGTGTTCCGGGGCTTAAAGTACCGGGAGCGCTCCTGGCACTTAGTGCCGGGTGTCAGGTGTGAGAATCCCCCCGTGAGCGTGGCCGATCGCCATGACGTACTATCCCATCCATGGTCAGACAGGCCCAGGGCACATGGACGGGATTGTACATCAGATGGCAGAAAGGGTTAAACTAGCGGTCTCCACCAGCCGGAATTGCAGCATTTCAAACCCCAGTAATTTAGAAATGCTGACATTCGGGACCATGGTGTCATGACACCTGAGGTGTCACTGGTGCTGCCTAGGGGGGACTATCAGGGGTCACGTGAATAAATGAAGGGAGTGCAGAAACAAGGCACGCCTAGCTCAAGGACCTTAAACTGATGCAGTGCAGGACCTGGCACTAAGCAGTCATGTGACCGGGGGGGGCGGAGTGAATGCAGGGAAAGACACTGAACACACAGGGTGCAGGGCACAAACAGAAAATGTTGTCAAGAAGAGCCGAGGGTCAAAGCCAGGAGGGAGCGAAGTACCTAAGGATAAGACAAAGAGTAAACAGGGGCAAGCCACGGGGTCTGATTACCAGGAGAGACAGAACAGTACAAAGCAGAATGCAAAGGCAGAAGTCCGGGAACAGAACCGAGTCATACACAGCAAGACATACAAGCACAGAGGCGTAATGTTTACGGACGAGTAAACCTGGGTCAGCAACCACAAGCCGAGAATACGGAAGTATCACCGACACCGACACACAATCCAGGAACTGCCAACATTAAATAGCCGCCCCAGAACCAAAGAGAGGCGGACTAAAATTAAGCCTGACCTGACCAGGATGGAGGCGGCACCATCCTGTCCAGAGTCATGACACATAGCTTGTGGAGAGAGAAAAACTTCCATGGGGCTGTGTAGACATGGTCTGTAACACTGCTGGTGGTGGTGTTGCTGTCACATCCTCTCTTTGCGTGGGAGCAGGTGGCCCTGTTGAACGTGACTGAGGGAAGAGGATGAAATTGCAACAAAAGCAGGAGCAGGAGTAGGCTCAGATTTCTCATGCTTTTTTAAGATGTGCACTCCACTGCAACTCATTCTTAGATTTGAGATGCCTGATCATGCAGGTGGTGTTCAGGTTTACAATATTTACACCTTGCTTGAGGGTCTGATGGCACAGACCTGCTGCTTGTCTTCACTACATTTGGTAAAGAAGTCCCATGCCAGGGAACTCTTTGAGCCGTCTTTTGGGGCTCCTTCCCTTGATGCGAAAGGCATTAGCAGACGATGTACAGTCATGGCCAAAAGTTTTGAGAATGACACAAATATTAATTTTTACAAAGTCTACTGCTTTACTTTTTCTAATGGCAATTTGCATATACTCCAGAATGTTATAAAGAGTGATCAGCTTAACAGCAATTACCGTATATACTCGTGTATAAGCCGACCCGTGTATAAGCCGACCCCCTAATTTTGCCACAAAAAACTGGGAAAACTTATTGACTCGTGTATAAGCCGGGTGTATAAACTGCCGTCCTGCTCTGTGCTGCCCCCGTCCTGCTCCTTGCTCCCCCATCCAGCTCTGTGCTCCCCCATTCTCCTCTGTACTCCTCCCCTCCTGCTCCATCCTCCGCTGTGCTCCCCCATTCCTTCTCCGTCCTCCTGTGCCCCCCGTCCTGCTCCGTGCTCCTCTGTGCCCTCCATCCTCCCCACGTCCTGCTCCGTGCTCATTGTCCTCCTCCATGCTTCCCCCGTCCACCGTTCTCCCCCCCCGTCCTGCTCCGTGCTCCTTGTCCTCTCCTCCATGCTCCCCCCATCCTCTATCATACTCATCCTCCCCGTGCCATCGCTGAACGTCCCTGCAATCCTGCGTTCTCCCCGGCTTCCTGCAGCTCTCCTGTGCTGAGCGGTGACGAAATACCGCTCATTAAGGCCATGAATATGGACTCCACGCCTATGGGAGTGGCGTCGCGTCCATATTACATGACCTTAATGAGCGGGTATTATGTCACCGCTCAGCGCTGGAGAGCTGCAGGAAGCCGGGGAGAACACAGGATTGCTGGGACGTTCAGCGATGGCACGGGGAGGGGTGAGTATGATGTCCCAGCCACCGGCTCCTGCCGCGGCACCCCCTCCCCCGCTGGTTTCTGCCCAATGACTCGTGTATAAGCCGAGGGGGCATTTTCAGCACGAAAAAAGGTGCTGAAAATCTCGGCTTATACACGAGTATATACGGTACTTGCAAAGTTAATATTTGGCTAGAAAATGAACTTTATCCCCCAAAACACATTTCAACATCATTACAGCCCTGCCTTAAAAGGACCAGCTAACCTCTTTTCAGTGATTGCTCCATTAACACAGGTGTGGGTGTTGATGAGGACATGGCTGGAGATCAATCTGTCATGATTAAGTAAGAATGACACCACTGGACACGTTAAAAGGAGGCTGGTGCTTGGCATCATTGTTTCTCTTCTGTTAACCATGGTTATCTCTAAAGAAACATGTGCAGTCATCATTGCAATGCACAAAAATGGCCTAACAGGGATGAGTATCGCAGCTAGAAAGATTGCACCTCAGTCAACAATCTATCGCATCATCAAGAACTTCAAGGAGAGAGGTTCCATTGTTGCCAAAAAGGCTCCAGGGCGCCCAAGAAAGACCAGCAAGCGCCAGGACTGTCTCTTAAAAGTGTTTCAGCTGTGGATCGGGCTACCAGCAGTGAAGAGCTTGCTCAGGAATGACAGCAGGCAGGTGTGAGTGCATCTGCACGCACTGTGAGGTGGAGACTGTTGGAGCAAGGCCTGGTCTCAAGGAGGGCAGCAAAGAAGCCACTTCTCTCCAGAAAAAACATCATGGACAGACTGATATTCTGCAAAAGGTACAGGCAGTGGACTGCTGAGGACTGGGGTAAAGTTATTTTCTCTGATGAATCCCCTTTTCGATTGTTTGGGACATCAGGAAAACGCCTCATTCGGAGAAGACAAGGTGAGTGCTACCACCAGTCTTGTCTCATGCCAACTGTTAAGCATCCTGAAACCATTCATGTGTGGGGTTGCTTCTCAGGCCAAGGGAATCGGCTCTCTCACAGTCTTGCCTAAAAACACAGCCATGAATAAAGAATGGTACCAGAATGTCCTCCAAGAGCAACTTCTCCCAACCCTCCAAGAGCAGTTTGGCGATCATCAATGCCTTTTCCAGCATGATGGAGCACCTTGCCATAAAGCAAAGGTGATAACTAAATGGCTCAGGGAACAAAACATAGAGATTTTGGGTCCATGGCCTGGAAACTCCCCAGATCTTAATCCCATTGAGAACTTGTGGTCAATCATCAAGAGACGGGTGGACAAACAAAAACCTAAAAATTCTGACAAAATGAAAGCATTGATTGTGCAAGAATGGACTGCTATCAGTCAGGATTTGGTCCAGAAGTTGATTGAGAGCATGCCAGGGAGAATTGCAGAGGTCCTAAAGAAGAAGGGTCAACACTACAAATATTAACTTGCTGCATTAACTCATTCTAACTGTCAATATAAGCTTTTGTTACTAATATGTTTGCAATTATATTTCTGTCTGTGATAAAAACATCTGTCAAACACACATAAAAACCAGAGGGCAGCAGATCATGTGAAAATATAATATTTGTGTCATTCTCAAAACTTTTGGCCATGACTGTACTGGCTATAGGCCCGCCAATCTGCTCTTCCACCCTGCACCCGCTTTTAGTGTGCTGATTGGGAAGCGTGACCACCTCCTATTCCTTTGAACTGCACACGTCACTATAAGGTCATTCGATCCATGTGGGGTCGAGGACCTCATCATCCCAGCTTCCTCTTCCACCCAGTCGTTACCCCTGCCCCCCCTTGACTGGCGGCACACTGCAATAAGCCACAGCAGTTGACAACTGTGTTTCCTCATCCCCAGAGATGTGCTGCGGTGGTATGCTGAACACGTGCACTGGTTTCCCACATACTCATCCACTGAAAGAATGAGTGGTGGGGCATCAGTGCACTCAGTCTTTTCCTTTTCTGGGGTAGGGCCAGGTGGATGGGCCACGGAATCCCAGCCAGCAGAGTCATAAAAAGCAGAAGAGACTGCTGCATGACTTGGGGCTCAGACTGATTGAATGATTTGGAGTGGGGTGAGTTGGAAGAACGATGACTAAGATCCTCAGGTGCCAGCTGAACACTTTCTTCAGGGACTGGGTGGAAGAAAATGTGAAGGACCTGGAGCAGGGCCGGACTGGGTTAAAAAAGCAGCCCTGCCACACAAACCCCACCAGCCCACATACTATAATACTCTCCCCACACCCGATCAGTGGATTTTGCTATACTTTATTGTGCCCTTCAACACACCTCTTAAAGGCGCTATTTGAAGTGCCATGTGTGAATGGCGCCACAGTTGCCATGATCTACCACTTCTTTAGAGTGCCGGTTCTCGGGATCATGGGGGTCCAGCGGTCGGACCCCAGCGACTACAAAGGTCTCGTGATAGGGGATTACTTGGCATAATCCATTTAAATGGGTTTTGCAATATATACATCATATTTTTCTGACTGTTAGATGCACCGAACCATAAGACACACTTACGTTTTAAAAGAGGAAATTAGGGGAAAAAAAAAGGAAGCCAGAAATGTGGTCAGTTCTATACTTAATATCCCTTATCCTGGTAAATACGGTCCCCTCATCCCCATCCTGATACACATGGCCCCTCATCCCTATCCTGGTATTCATGGCTCCCTCATCCCTATCCTGGTACCCATGGCTCCCTCATCCCTATTCTGATATGCATGGCCCCCTTATCCCTATTCTGATATGCATGGCCCTCATGGTATGCATGCTTCCTGATCCCTAGCCTGGTATGCATGGCTTCCTCATCCCTATCCTGGCAGGAATGATCGCTCTCATCCCTATACTGGCATGCAGGGTCCCCATCTCGTCCTAGTATGCATGGCTCCCTCATCCCTATCCTGGTGTATAGGGTCCCATCCCTATCCTGGTATGCAGGGCCCCATCTCATCCTAGTATGCATGGCTCCTCATCCGTATCCTGGTAGGAATGGTCCACCTCATTCTTACCCTGGCAGGAATGAGCGCCCTCATCCCTATACTGGTATGCAGGGGCCCCTTCCTTAACCTGGTATGATTGGCCCTCACCACAGTCCTGGTATGCATGGCACCATCCTTATCCTAATATGATTGGTCTCATCCTTTCCTTATCCTGGTATGCATGGTCCCATCAGAAAAGATTAAAAAAAAAGAAACAATTACACTTAACCTCCCAGCGCTCCCTCACAGCATCAGGATAAGGATGGGGCCATGCATACCAGGATGGGGGTGGGGGCCAATCATACCATAATTAGGATGGGACCAATTATACCAGGACCGGGATGGGGACCAATCATACCAGGATGCTAAAAATAAATGAATATTCATTGCTCTCCACGCCCATGGGGGTGGAAGGAAGTGAAAATTCATTTCTCTTTAGCAGTGGGCACAGGAGTTAGTCACAGCCGCCGGCTCCTGCCTCTGTGACCCGCTGCTCTGCCGTTGCCACTGCCCCACCTCCCCACCACAGCCAGAGCCGGTACATCCGGACAATAAGACGCAACCCCCATTTTTCTTCACATTTTGGGAGGAAAAAAGTGCGCTTTATAGTCCGAAAAAAACTGTATTTTTTATTTTCCCATAGTATTCCTGAGAATAATAAACCAATATCAACCCTCCCAAAGACCAATGTCTTCTCTCCGACAACAGGACAGGAGTGGTATTATGTAGTGTATATATACAGGACAGGAGGAGTGGTACTGTGCAGTGTATATATACAGGACAGGAGGAGTGGTACTGTGCAGTGTATATATACAGGACAGGAGGAGTGGTACTGTGCAGTGTATATATACAGGACAGGAGGAGTGGTACTGTGCAGTGTATATATACAGGACAGTAGAAGTGGTACTGTGCAGTGTATATATACAGATACTTAGATTTACGCCATGCAGGCAATATATATATACACACACTGTATTTTTCGGATTATAAGATGCACTTTTTTCCCAAAAAATTTTTGGTGGAAATGGGTGTTGTGAATACCTTGGAGGCGACTTCTGAGCTGGGGCTCCCTCCGGTGGTTGCTGAGGGTAATGAACTAATTACTGAATGGCCTTCAGCTGGCTCTGCATGGTGTGATATAAGTGACCTGAGTTCCGAGCAGCCTTGCCGGTAATCAATTGTTCCTCCTGCTCTTGCTTGGAGCACACCTTGCTTTCCTGCTCTCATTCAGATAAGTGTTTTGCTTTTTTGTTCTCCTCTGTTGGATTTTCACTGCTGGTTTGCTGCTTGCAGTGGACTGCAGCCTGGTCCCCTTTAGGGGTCTTTTGCTGCAATTGTGCTCATTGTGTGTTTGCATTTTTGCTTTGTTCATTTATCACTTTTTATTTGCTGTGTTGCTGTGTGTTACACCAGAGATCTGATTTAGGTGGTAGAGATCGTGTGATCTCAGGTTTTTTGTTAATCAGAAGGGTTGGTATTTTTGTCAGGGTTTTTTGGGGTTACAGTCAGAATTCTTTCCTATACTTTTCTATCTAGACAGATTGGCCCCAGCGTTTGCTCATTCTATTTTCTGTAATGTTTCGGTAGCTGAGGAGAACAGGAACAACAGCAGGGCAGCTGAACACCTGAGATGTTGGTAACTGATGGGTTGCAGATTCCTAAACTAACGACACAATTAGAGGTAGCCGTGGAGCGTTCCTACGTTGATCCTAGATGCCTCGTCACAGTCTGAGAGATAACTACACCTAAAGGCAGAAAGATGAAAGCTATCTGCCCTGGAGCAGATCCCCAAAGAAAATAGGAAGCCCCCAAACATATAATGGCGGTTAGACAAGATGAAAATACAAACATAGGCAGAAAATAGACTGAGCAAATGCTGGGGCCACAAGCTGACTAAATAGGATAGGACAGGAAAGATTACTTTCTGCAACCCAGAAAACCCTGCAAAAATCCAACAATTCTGATTACAAAAATACTGAGATCACACGACCTCGCCACCCACTAAATCAGATCTCAGTGTGAACAAAAACCAAGCCGCAGCCGCTGAAAAGACAGGAAAAAGCAAATGAGCAAATAACAGTGGCTGCAGAAAAACTGTGAGGAGCTCAGGCCCCAGGAGGGGACCTGGCTGACCTCCACAAAAGTGCAGAAAACAATGCAAAAAGCAAGCACAAAAAGAAAAGCAAAAAATATCTGAAAGCAGGAGATGCAGGCAAGACTCCAGCAAACTTCCAAATGAACCAGGAACCACAATTGAGACAAGAACAATTGATCACCGGCAACTATCATGGGAGGGAACCTCCCTTATATCAGACCAGTCCATGATTCCAGATTGCCACTCCTCGCTGAAAGGTTCAGTACTGTCTGTAACCACCAGAGGGAGCCTCTGCTCAGAAACCATCTCTAGCACATTCATAACAATTTTCTGTCTGTGTCCGTGTTTTCTTCTTGTCTAACCGCCATTACATATTCAGGGGCTTCCTATTTCTTTGGGGATTCTGCTCCGGGGCAGATAGCATTCATCTTTCTGCCTTTAAGTGTAGCTATCTCTCAGGCTGTGACGAGGCGTCTAGGATCACCGTAGGTGCGCTCCACGGCGGCTACTTCTAGTGTGGCGGTTAGTTTAGGTTACTGCAATCCAATAGTTTCCATCTTCTCTGGTGTATTGCTACTATGGCTTTTTTTTGCAGTTTCTCCTCAGCTACCGAAACATAACAGTATTACCGGCCAGACTGAAAATTATATGGTACTCACAGAAGGGAAAAATAGTAAAGAGGAAAAAGTTTGTTACATTTTTTTTTTTTTCTTCCCTCTTTTTTTCTGGGCGATGAGGAGGAATTTTTTTTTTCTCTCAATAGAGTTTGCACAGTTGTCTGGCCGTGTGGAGCAGCTTGCCACTGAGGTTCAGAGTATTGCTACCTGTCTTGCTAGGTTGCCAGTTGTGGAACCTAGGATCCCCATGCCAGATTTATTTTTGGGGGATCGGTCTAAATTTCTGAATTTCAAAAATAACTGTAAGTTGTTTTTTGCCTTAAAGCCTAAGTCCTCAGGGAACGCAGCACAGCAGGTTCAATTTGTCATCTCTCTGCTGCACGGCGACCCTCAGGATAGGGCTTTTTCCCTGACACCTGGGGATCCTGTTTTGAAAGATGTTGATGTATTTTTTCAGGCTGTGGGGTTATTGTACAATGAACCTAATGTCACTGATCAAGCTGAAAAGAACTAAAATCAGGGTCATGAAGACGCTGAGCTGTACTGTCAGAAATTTCGAAAATGGGCAGTCCTGACCATATGGATTGATGATGCTTTGGCAGCTCTTTTTCGGAAGGGTCTGTCAGAAAATGTAAAGTACGTTATGGTGGGATTCCCTGTTCCCTCTGGTCTCAATGATTCTATGTCTTCCGCTATTGAAATTGACAGACGTTTGCGGGAGCGCAGAGGTATGCGTGAGATAGTGTAGCCTTGTGAGCCAGTTCCTGAGCCCATGCAGTGTGATGGAGTGACTTCTGGGGCTCAGCGTCATGAGTTTCGTAAGCGCAATGGGTTATGTTTCTACTGTGGTGACGCTTCCCATGCTATTTCCATCTGCCCTAAGCGGGAAGACGTTTTGGGCGCTCAGTTGTCTTGGGTAGTGTTCAGACTAAATTTATGTTGACTGTTACCCTGATTTGCTCCCTGTCCACATTTTCGGCTCAGGCTTTTGTTGATTCAGGAGCAGCTATTAACCTGATGGATTTTGACTTTGCCAAACGTTGTGGGTTTCCCATGATACCCCTGCGGAAGTCTATTACTTTACTGGGCATTGATTTTACCCCTTTGGCGGAGAATAAACCCCAGTTTTCTACTCAGGTGATAATGAGGGTTGAACCAGATCATCAGGAGAGTTGCAAATTTCTGGTGTTGCATAATCTGCATGACATTATTGTACTGGGTGTTATGAATGTGCTAGAGATGGTTTCTGAGCAGAGGCTCCCTCTGGTGGTTACAGACAGTACTGAACCTTTCAGCGAGGTATGGCAATCTGGGATCACGGACTGGTCTGATATAAGGGAGGTTCCCTCCCATGATGGTTGCCGGTGATCAATTGTTCTTGTCTCAATTGTGGTTCCTGGTTCATTTGGAAGCTTGCTGAGTCTTGCCTGCATCTTCTGCTATCAGATAAGATATTTTCTGCTTTTATTTTTGTGCTTGCTTTTTGCATTGTTCCCTGCACTTCTGTGGAAGTCAGCCAGGTCCCCTCCGGGGGCTTGTGCTCCTCTCAGTTTAACTGGAGCCACTGTTTGTTCATTTGCTTTTTACTGTTTTTTCAGTGGCTGCGGCTTAGTTTTGTTACACCAGAGAACTGATTTAGGGGGTAGAGGTCGTGTGATCTCAGGTGTTTTTGCAATCAGTTGTGTTGGTATTTTTTAGGGGTTTTTTTGGATTGCAGTGAGTATCCTTTCCTGTACTTTTCTGTCTAGACAGATTGGGCCCCAGCGTTTGCTCATTCTATTTTCTGTCTGTGTCCGTGCTTCTTCTTGTCTAACCGCAATTATATGTTTGGGGGCTTCCTATTTTCTTTGGGGATCTGCTCCGGGGCAGATAGCTTTCATCTTTCTGCCTTTAGGTGTAGTTATCTCTCAGGCTGTGACGAGGCGTCTAGGATCAACGTAGGAACGCTCCACGGCTACCTCTAGTTGTGTGGTTAGTTCAGGTTACTGCAATCCAATAGGTTCCAGCCTCTCTGGTGTATTGCCGTTTTTGCTTATTCTCCTCAGCTACCAAAACATAATAACTGTGTTTCCCTTGGTTACAGACTCATAATCCTGTTTTGGATTGGAAATCTGTGTCTGTGACCAGTTGGGGCTGCCAATGTGTTAACACTGACACTCCTGTTTTTCTGCCTCTCCCCAGTCTCAGGATGTCCCTGACTTTTTGACAGATTTTTCTGATGTGTTTAGTGAAAGTAAATCTGCATCCTTACCTCCTCACAGGAGCTATGATTGCGCTATTGAGTTAGTGGCTGGTGGTAAATTTCCTAAAGGTCGCCTTTTTAATTTATATGTACCTGAACATGATGCTATGTAATCTTATATCAAGGAATCATTGGAGAAGGGTCATATCAGACCGTCCTCCTCACCCTTGGGCGCCGTTTTTTTCTTTGTGGCCAAAAAGGATGGTTCATTGAGGCAGTGTATTGATTATCGCCTCCTGAATAAGATCACTGTTAGATATCAATATCCGTTACCTTTGATTTCTGACCTATTTTCCAGAGTGAAAAGTGCTAGTTGGTTTACCAAGCTTGACCTCAGGGGGGCGTATAACCTTATTCGCATTAAGTACGGGGATGAATGGAAGACGGCGTTTAATACCCCAGAGGGGCATTTTGAGTACCTAGTGATGCCTTTTGGGCTTACTAATACCCCTTCTGTCTTCCAATCCTTCATGAATGATATTTTCAGGGATTTTGTGGATACATTTCTGATTGTTTATTTGGATGATATCTTGATTTTTTCCAACGACTGGGACTCTCATGTGAAACATGTTCGGACTGTGTTCCAGATTTTGAGAGAGAATGCACTGTATGTGAAGGGATCAAAGTGTCTTTTTGGCGTACAGAAGGTCTCATTTCTGGGATTCATTTTGTCTCCATCTGTTATTGAAATGGACCCGGTCAAGGTTCAGGCCATCTGTGATTGGGTTCAACCTACTTCATTGAAGGCTCTTCAGAAATTTTTGGGTTTTGCCAATTTTTATCGCAAATTTATTGGTAATTTCTCCGGTATTGTTAAACCATTGACTGATTTGACCAAAAAGGGTTCCGATGTGGTGAATTGGCCCCCTGAGGCAGTTTCTGCGTTTCAGGAACTTATGCAGAGATTCATTTCTGCTCCTGTTCTATGGCAGCCTGATGTTTCTCTGCCGTTTCAGGTGGAGGTTGATGCTTCTGAAATTGGGGCAGGTGCTGTTTTGTCCCAAAGGGATCCAGAGACCTCTAAGAGTAACCCTTGTGCCTTTTTCTCTCGAAAATTTTCTCCAACTGAACATAATTATGACGTGGGTAATCGGGAGTTATTGGCCATGAAGTGGGCCTTTGAAGAGTGGAGACATTGGCTGGAAGGAGCCAAACATCAGGTGGTTTTCCTCACGGACCATAAGAACCTTGTTTATCTCGAGTCAGCCAAGCGACTTAATCCTAGACAGGCCAGGTGGGCCTTGTTTTTCACACGTTTTAATTTTGTGGTTTCTTTTCTTCCGGGCACTAAGAATGTTAAGGCGGGTGCCCTCTCGAGGAGTTTCTTTGCGGATTCTCCTGAGTTATCTGATCCTGCTGTTATTTTGAAAGAGGGTGTAGTTCTTTCCGCCATCTTGCCCAATTTGAGACTTGCTCTGGAGGGGTGTCAGGAGGATAAACCTGAGCGCTGACCTGTTGGGAAATTGTTTGTCCCAGACCAGTGGAAAAAGAGTGTGATGTCTGAGATTCATCATGGTTCCGCGTTGGCTGGTCATCATCCCGGGATTTTTGGTACCAGAGACTTGGTGAGTCGGTCCTTTTGGTGGCCTACTTTGTCTCGTGACGTCAGGGACTTTGTGCAGTCCTGTGGGACTTGCTCTCGTTCCAAGCCTTGCTCTCATTCTAGTGGTTTGTTAATGCCATTACCTGTACCCAAGAGGCCATGGACCCATATTTCTATGGATTTTATTTCCGACCTCCCTGTCTCTCAGAGAATGACCGTTATCTGGGTAATCTGTGATAGGTTTTCCAAGATGCTACATCTTGTGCCATTACCTAAGTTGCCTTCCTCCTCCGAATTGGTGCCTTTGTTCTTTCAGCACGTGGTTCGGTTACATGGCATTCCTGAGAATATTGTGTCTGACAGAGGAGTCCAGTTTGTTTCCAGATTTTGGAGGACATTTTGTTCTAAACTTGTTGTTCAGTTATCTTTCTCCTCTGCATTTCACACTCAGACCAATGGACAAACCGAGAGAACAAACCAGACCTTGTAGACTTATTTGAGATGTTTTGTGTCTGCTGATCAAGATGACTGGGTTTCTTTTTTGCCTTTGGCTGAGTTTACTCTTAATAATAGGGCTAGCTCTGCCACCTTGATGTCTCCATTTTTCTGCAATTCTGGGTTTCACCCTCGATTTTCTTCAGGACAGGTGGAGGCTTCTGTCTGTCTGGGGGTTGACTCTATTGTGCAGCGTATGCAGCAGATTTGGGACCAGGTAGTGGAGAGGTTGTCTCTCTCTCAAGAGAAGTCCCAGCGGTTTGCCAACCGGCATAGGACTGATGGTCCTCGTTTTAAAGTGGGGGACTTGGTTTGGTTGTCCTCAAGAAATATCCCTATGAAGGTTGCATCTCCAAAATTTAAGCCAAGGTTCATTGGACCTTATAAGATCATGGAAATTATTAATCCTGTTTCCTTCCGTTTGCTTCTTCCAGGGACATTTAAGATCCATAACGTGTTCCACAAGTCCTTATTGAAGAGGTTTATCGAGCCAGTGGTTCCTATGGCTGCGCCTCCTGATCCTGTTTTGGTTGAGGGCAATTTGGAGGATGTGGTTGAGAAAATATTGGATTCTCGTTTTGCTAGACGGAAACTCCAGTATTTGGTTAAGTGGAGAGGTTATGGTCAGGAGGACAATTCTTGGGTGTTTGCTTCGGACATCCATGCTGGGAGACTTATCCGTGCCTATTATCGAGCTCATCCTGATCGGCCTGGTTTCGCAGGTGAGGGTTCAGTGACCCCTCCTCAAGGGGGGGGTACTATTGTGAATACCTTGGAGGCGACTTCTGAGCTGTGGCTCCCTCCGGTGGTTGCTGAGGGTAATGAACCAATTACTGAATGGCCTACAGCTGGCTCTGAATGGTATGATATAAGTGACCTGAGTTCCGAGCAGCCTTGCCGGTAATCAATTGTTCCTCCTTCTCTTGCTTGGAGCACACCTTGCTTTCCTGCTCTCATTCAGATAAGTGTTTTGCTTTTTTTTTCCTCTGTTGGATTTTCACTGCTGGTTTGCTGCTTGCAGTGGACTGCAGCCTGGTCCCCTTTTGGGGTCTTGTGCTGCAATTGTGCTCATTGTGTGTTTGCATTTTTGCTTTGTTCCTTTGTCACTTTTTATTTGCTGTGTTGTTGTGTGTTACACCAGAGATCTGATTTAGGTGGTAGAGATCGTGTGATCTCAGGTTTTTTGTTAATCAGAAGTGTTGGTATTTTTCTCAGGGTTTTTTTGGGTTGCAGTCAGAATTCTCTCCTATACTTTTCTATCTAGACAGATTGGGCCCCAGCGTTTGCTCATTCTATTTTCTGTCTGTGTCCGTGTTTTCTTCTTGTCTAACCTCCATTACATGTTCGGGGCTTCCGGATTCTGCTCCGGGGCAGATAGCATTCATCTTTCTGCCTTTAGGTGTAGCTATCTCTCCGGCTGTGACGAAGCGTCTAGGATCACTGTAGGTACGCTCCACGGCTACTTCTAGTGTGACTGTTAGTTTAGGTTACTGCAATCCAATAGTTTCCAGCCTCTCTGGTGTATTGCTACTTTGGCTATTTTTTGCAGTTTCTCTTCAGCTACCGAAACATAACAGTGGGGGTGTGGTGTTTTATAATGCGGATATACCTTATCAGCCACTGTGGAGCAGGGTCCCAGGGTCACAGTAGGCCACAGGCTGGGATTAGGGGTGTTCAGATGTTCTGCTCGCCGCTGCGGGTATTCGGTGCTGTGGGGGCTCTGCGAATATTTTGTGAAAGGCCTCTGACATGAAAACAATGTCTCCTCCTCACCTGTGTCAGGGACTCCTCTGTAGCACTGGAGACCTTCGGTATTTGGTTCCGTAATAACTGAGACACAGTCAGGTTCCAATACAAAACAATTAACTTTACTAGGCACACTTTGCAGCACATTCTTATCAGATACAGAGACAGCATCGGATACCACACAGTTCAACTCCTGATCTTACCCTGTGCTTCCTTCTATGTCCTCCAGTATGTTACGGGGTAATAGCACCTTAGGCAATACCGCAGCATTCTCCTTGTCCAGACTCACTACTTCTGGGGACTCCCTCATATGTTTCGCCTCGGATCTGAGTGCATCTGCCCATGCAAAGATCTCCCACATCTTGAACGATCTGGACCCTGTACTTTCTGGACCGTTTCCTTGTTCCCACTCCAAGCTGCTGACACTCCGGTGCAGCACACTGTCCTCTAAATGGCTGTAATTCTTCTTGTAAGAATGTTACGTGGCTGCTGCGGTGTCCAGGGCCTATGGCCCATCTGGACGACTCGGGTACTACGCCCTAACTGACTTCTCTACAAAAACGTTCCTGACTTACCGCACAGCAGCCCCTGCTATATTTTTAACCATTCCTTATTCTAAGCTCTAATTACCCATGTAACATTCTATAATGCTCCCACCTAGTGGCCGTACCTAACCACAACGCTTACCCAAGTCTACACATAGATATACTTCTCAGTGAAAGAGAACATGTTATAATACACATATCTACACGAATAGAAAAATATACAGTTTACAGATATGGTAATACACATTCAAGTGTAGCAATACCAGTGTAGAGCAATGGTAATACACATCTAAGTGTAGCAGTACTATTATCATAATAGACATTATTCAATCCCCTTGCACCTCCACACTAGGAGTAGACCCCAGTTGAAGGCAGAGGCTGCACTGATTATGCGACGCAGAGAGAGACAGACAGCTAGGACAGAGCCTGACTATTAAGGACTTTTGTACACCGCAGAGCAAAGTCCCGTTACGGCGGTTTCCCACACTAGACTCAGTGCCGTGCTCGATACATTTGAGCACGGGAAATCTTCCTGCCTCTCAGAGACTTCGCCGAGGCATCCCGTGCCGCTGTTGCCGGTGCCACCGTTGGATCCCCGTATGTTACAGACCTCTCCGAGACATCACGTGCCGCTGTTGTCGGTGCCACCGTTGGAACCCCGACGAGCCGCACCCAAGAAGACTACAGACTGATAAGTTTCACCTCTTTATTACTGAACTTTCGTTCGTCCCTGACCTACCCTGCCACTCTCTCAGTTCTGCCCCATTCCTTACCGTCACCCAACCATCCTTCACAACCTTCGTGGAGTACATTCCTTGTTTAAGAAATACTTTAACTCTTGATCTGTCTCCGGTCCGTGGCGACATCCCACATTCCTGCTATTTCTACAGAGCCACCAAATCAAATTTATTGCAAGCGTATATAAGTGTGGACCTTGAGAGCGAGAAGTCGCTGGGCAAGAGTGTACAGCTTGTGATCTGATAGGCATGCCACTCCTGTGATGGCTAGTTAGGTAATATCTTAAGGCCAGAAAAAAGTGAGGATTCAGTTGTGGATAGGTCTATGTAATCTACTCAGAAGTCAACACAATGAGGCTCATGATGTAGGTTTAGTACTGTTTCTAGTATCAGGCAAATCAGAGAAAGATCTGTAAGCCTGGTGGTGCATTGGCAAAGTGACCTGGCTAGGAACTGAAGAAAGCTTGTAAAGCCAAGCAAAAGACAGAGGGCATCCTGATGCTCTATGTGAGATTTGAAGGTGGCGACAATGCCTTCAAACCAAAGGCTGCCATGTAACATCCTGCTGCCATACCTAGTCTTGAATGCTAAGGTCATTACCGTATCCGACGCATCTCTTCTATCCTGACAAATGAGCACCATTGGTTTATAAAATAGACTGCTATCCACAAACATATTTTGAGGTTTTTGACCCCTTTCAGGGGTGTTTCATGCAGTTGGCCAGACCTTGGATGTCTGAAGTTTATCAGATGGGTCTTTGATTTGCTGATATTCCTTAACATGTTATAAGAGTTGAATATTGAAATGAAAAGGGCTAATAGAAAGCCACCACCTATAGGGGACACTAGACCCAAGTGACAAGAGAGACAGCTTTCTTATCTATAGGAAGGAGCTAGATTGCATACATAATAATAGAAATGAATTGCACGCCATATTTGTAACATGAGTGCTTTTGTGTATTCCCTGTGCTTGTACAGTACATGTGCAATATGTTTTTTTTTTGTTTTAATTGTAAGTTCATGAGGGTACACTCAGCATGGTACCATGCCCTCAGCATCCAGTTCGTTCTTTGTACAAAGAGAGACATCCAGTATATTAGCTGTTCCAGCTGTGAAATGAGAGGTTGGGATTGTATGTCTCACACTGACAGCGTGCTGTTTGATTAAAGCCCTGAGAAGCTTAGCACAAGCCAGGAATTTTCTCACTAGTAACAGCTTTTCATTAATTCCTCCAAAATTCTCGTCCCATAACACCTTTGAAGCCAGAGAAGAAGGATTTACCTGTGTGCTCTTCTCTTGGAACATCTCAAAGTAAATGTTAATAAGGTTCATCGCAATGCAGCTTATCACGCTAAAGTTTAAGGAAACTGTCACAGTGCGTTCCTTCAAAGTCTTTAGTAGCGTATTACACATTTCTTGCAGACTATACAAAAATCAAAATTCACGTGAACTGCATTCATGGTGAGCTTGGATTCCCAAAAAAGAGCAAATCCACTGTTTTCAGTTCACATTCTTGTCCATGATGGACAAATTTATTGTCTCTTATGCTGGTTTAATGACATAGATATTTAGCTAAGACTACAAATGAAATGGTCCTCTTCTGCCAGGAGGCCACACAGCAGCGACGAAGATACAGGATTTGCTATCAATGTCAGATAGGTGGAAGTCCAACATCTCAAATATCAATCTGTTGGGAGAACATGGGTATTTAGATCTACTGGCTTCAGATCACATTCATGTCCATGGTAGACAACTTCATGGCCTCTTATGCTGGTTTAGTGACACAGATTTCTTGCTTAGGTTGCAAATGAGATGGTCCTCCGCTGCCAAGAGACAACACAACAGCAAACTAGATACAGGATATACTAAAAATGTCAGGTAGATGGAAGTCGTAATATTGGAACAACAATCTATTACGAGAACATCAGTTCTCTGATCTTCTGGTTCCAGTTCACATTCTTTTCCATATTAGACAACTTTATCACCTCTTATGTTGGTTTGCTGACATACATTTCTTGCTAAGTTTATAAATGAGATGTTCCTCTTCTGCAAAGAAGCAACACAAAACCGACCAAGATGTGGGATATGTTAATAATGTCAGGTAGGTGGAAGTCCCATGTCTGCAACATCAGTCTATTGGGAGAATATCATTTTTCTGATCTACTGGTTCCAGTTCTCATTCTTGTCCATGTTGGAGACAGTTTTATGGCCTTTTTTGTCAGTTTGGTGACATAGATTTCTTGCTAAGGTTACAAATACCACTTCTGACAATAGGCGAAACAACAGCTAACAATACACAGGATATGCAAAAAATTATCAGATAGGTGACATCATGAATATCAATCTGCTAGAAGAACATAAGTTCTCTGATCTCCAATCTGACTGCTAAGGCCATAGTAGTATAACCGGGGCCAGGACAGTAGTCGTGGCTCTCAATGGGTGCTTTGTCGTACCCTGGCCTCCCACCACATAAATACATTGTCTCTGTTGTAGCGTACCTTTTAGTCCGCTCTCCTATCCATCAGGGTCCTCTCTGCCAGGGCTTCTTCCCTTTCATCTGCACACAATGACAGGCAGAGTCCGGATTCATTTTCCACAAATCAACTTTACTTATACACAGCTCGTCCAGTTCAGTCACAGGTACAGCGCAAGGTCCTTCACAAAGCATAGCATTTTCTTTCACTGTGCTGTCCTTCACTCCTCCAGGAATATCGCAGGGTCGTACCATCGCCTTCGGTACCACAGCACTCTGACTGGCCAGCCTAACTCACTTCAGGAGTCCCCTGTCCGTTTCACCCCGGACATTTGGAGTCGATCCCACGTAATTAGCTGTCACCATGTTGATGCTGCCCTGTATTCCTTCACCTCCCGGGTGACTATTATCTCCTAGGCCTTTGACAAGCTGGCCTCTTCAGCTTTAACATTGCGGGGCACAACTGCCCTGTCCGTGCTCCCAGGCCCTACTGACTAAAACCCAGGAGGCTCACTAAATAACTACCAGTTGGCCCCTCCTGACTAACTAAAAATCCTATTAGTCTATCTTAACCTATTGTACCCCCTCTAGTGGGATAACTTAAATCCTACAATTGGCTAAATCCTATACTTTTCCTACATTTATACAATACATTACACAGCTTAGCAATATTATAATACACATAACATATACAATATAGCAGCATTATAAAACACTTGAAGATGTACCAACATTTACATAGAAGCAGGTCTCAGACATATAGGTTATAAACTGTCCTTTGTAACCCCTTACAGTAGGTTGACACATCACAGAGTACCACAAATGTGTCTCTCCTTATCTTTCGTCTTGACTCAAAATATCCCAACTTAAAAACCAGCTTAGAAAATAATACATTTTTGCCTCTCGCTGTTGGGTATTCAAATTTTGAGATATCTCAAGCCAATGTAAAAGAAAATGAAGAACTGTAAGGATTCTGGATTTTTCATTGAGCGTAGTTTGCCCTTGTCCTGGAACTTCCTGTCTGTCCTGGTCGAGTGTTCCTCCTTGCCTGAGTATTTTGTTGCTGTTTGCTTCTGAGCTTCCCCTTGGCTTGCCTCTGTAGTCCCTGCTGCTTCTCATTACTCGGTGCTCTGCCTCTCCACTACCAGCTCCCATCAGTCCTCTGAGCTTCTTCTGGATCCTGCTGGGGTTACCTGTTGTCTTGGCTTCTAAGACTGTGTCTGTTGCGGGCTGCTGTGTGGGACTTGAGCGGGACTTTTTCAGACCTAAAAGGTACTCTTAAGGATCTTCTCCTTGTTATGCTCCACCCGTGTTTTTCTGGACTTCCATGAAAGGTGTTGTCTCCTCTGTCTGCATAGTTTTGTACTTCCATGTAGAAGTTCCGGACGCACTCTTGCTTCGTATTATTGCTGGACTTCCACGTAAATCTATGAAGGCCCAAGTAGCGGAAACATCAAAGATTTTGTTTCACAATAATGCCTTTTGCCAAAAGACATCCAGGTCTTCATATACACAAACATACTCTGACAACTGGACAGCTATTGACTTAGTCTTGGTCTCAAAAAGGCCTCTCCCATTGTTTACCCCTCACAGTCCTGAAGTATTCAGAACTAAGTCTCAGGCCTTCAGAGAAACTAGACTTCTGCTGTAGATCTTATACTTTTATCATGGCACAACTTTATTAGCCACACTATCTTCCTAGTCAATTGCTAGCTCAGAGTCCACTTTGACCCAATCACCAGGTCTAAATGGAAGTCTTCCAATAGGTAACCATCTCCCAAAGCGTCTCACTACCACGTAATCATCAGCTGCTCTCTGTCTCAACGCAAAGGACAAGTTGACAAATTGACAAAGGTCATGCCCTAACTCATGCTACCACTTCATTATAATTGCACCCAGCCTTGTTAAAGGGGTAGTCTACTACATAATCAACCTGTTCTTGAATATGATATTACCCAGTATAAAATTAAAATAAATCAGATACTCACCTCCCACATCGGCACAGCTAAAGTGATGTCATCGCCGGCTCCTCTAAGGCTCACGTGACATGATTATGCCATTGTTAACACTGGAGCCAATCAGCAGCCGTCCATAATATGTGAATCCAGTATACAATATGCAAAATCTGAATGATTACCCCAGTGCAAAAGAATCAACTAATATTACTGGCGAGATCGAGGTTAGTAGAGCACTTCTAGTGTTTTTTCATGTCTAATGTCATTTCACGATCAACACTTGGAGATAGAAAACCTGGTCTTTTCGGCGACATGTGCTCCGAATAAATTATGTGACTCACTGCATGAATAATTCAGTTTTGTAGAAAACAAAAAAAATTAGAAAACAAATGTACGACTTATAAAGTAAAGAAATGTAAAAAAAAAGGAATATGGCCCAGATTAGTGAAAAGTAATCTTTACTAGGGTAGGTTCACATCACATTATGGCAGTTAGTTTAATGGATGCGTTACAATGTGGCAGTAACGGGATGTAGCGCAATCGATAGCGCACCCATAGACTGCCATAGGCATAACGCATCCTAACGCATGTCAAAATCGGCATGCATTAGCAATGTTCCGTTATGCTGTGACGCACCCTCGAACGCGGTCTACCACGTCCGAGGGTCCGTCGTGGCGAACGCAGAGCGAACGCATACGTTCACTCTGCATATAAATCTATTCTTAACGCAGTCATAAGCAATGCGACCGTGCGTTAACATGCGTTAGCGCATGCGCTAACATGATCGCTATAACGCAATCTCAAAAAACATTTTAGGATCACAGCGTTAGCGCATCCTTTTAACGCATCCATTAAACAGACTGCAATAGCGCAATGTGAACCTAGACTTATAGGGATTTGGAAGCCACTGAAGACATATTCCTGATAAAATGATTTGTAACATTTAATAACTTTCCATGCTGGACAAAATTTTTACTAGTAAAATTAATAATTGGCTCCACTATAAGTCCTGCCTCCAGGACAGCTCCGGTAATGTCCAGTTTGGGGCAGGGATTACTGAAACCCCACCTTATTTGTTACAGGACATGTCAAAATTTACTGGAGTTCTTCCTGAAAACTCAGGATGGTCCTTGAAAATTCTGGACTGTTAGCATCTGTGAATTTGGTTGTAGTTCTGTACCATAAGAACAGACCAATGTTACAAATGTGGGGCCCTTATCACAGACTATGTAGGGCCCCTATCACAGACTATCTACTAGGACTAGAGATGAGCGAATGTGTTCTGAAAGTGTTCGCCAATCTCACCTTCGGCACAAACATAGCACATTCCGATTCATGTTCGGTTTCACAAGCATTTTTCCTCAAAGTCGGCAAAATTCAGTCACAGACCGGTAAATGATCATGTTTCCACTATTTCTTTTGTTTTAACTTTGTCTAGGATAGTGGTGCTGTTTGATGAGCTGGGTGATGGAGGGGACGTGCTTTATGAGGGGAGGGGATGTGTCTAAGTCAGAGGAGCTGCAGAGTATAATTTTTTTTTTCATTTTTTTTGTTTTGTAATAACTTAATGTGTGTACATTCTGGCAGCCAATCAGGGCACAGAAGCTATCCTCAACATCATAACACAAGGTCTTCTGTGATTGGCTGCCAAAGTCACATGTCTCTGTCCATATAAAAAGCGGATGTCTTGTTTTTCTATCTCAATGTTCTCACTGTAACAGCGCAGGGAGACCGCTCCTGCTGAAAGTGAACTTGTCAGTTAGCCAGGTGGGATCCTGTCCTGTGTGAAATCGATCTTCCAGCATCTAACTAGGGTGTGATAAAACTGTGTTGCAGTCTCAGGAGGCTCCATTTGCTAATCAAAATAGTTTGGGCAAAAACTGTGTTGCATTGAGGAATCAGGAGGACACATTTCACCTTAATAATCAATAGGCCTAATTTTGGGATTCAGCCAGGAAGCATTATTTCCTAATCCAAATCGTTTGGGATAAAAATGTGTTGCAGTGCGGAATCAGGAGGCTACATTTCCTTTTAAAAATGATTAGGCCTAATATTAGGGTTCAGCCAGGAGGACCTATTTGCTAATCCAAATAGTTTGGAATAAAACTGTATTGCAGTGAGGAATCAGGAGGACACATTTCGCATTTCCTCTTAAAAGATGTTAGGCCTAATATAGGGGTTCGGCCAGGAGGCCCTATTTGCTGATCCAAATAGTTTGGGATAAAACTGTGTTGCAGTGAGGAATCAGAGACCACATTTCCTCTTAAAAATTGCTAACTGTGTTGTTCAGACACACTATCTAAGAATATAAATAGCGATTGTTCATTTAGTGACAGGTAACTGACAGCTGTGGGCCTATGATTGTGAAACAAGTTACAATAGGTACATACAACATGAGTGGGAGAAAGCAAAGCCGTGGTGGGAGAGGGAATAGGCTTGGTGTTCAACATGTACGTGGTTTAGTTGTTAACGTTAATGAAAGCTCAACTGAAAAAACACCGTCTCGTCCAATCCAAAGACAACATCTGTTACTGGACGGGCTACTCCACTCCCTTTGTTTGGCAGCTGCATGGCGGTATGCCTTGTAGATGAAGGCTGGAAAGAGCATGTGCTCCAGTGGATTACAATCACTGCATCAAGTGGCCTCTCCTCTTTCTCCACCTTAACATTACACACAGTACAATCCTCAGAGGTGGCACCACAATCACCCTTGCTTCCCCTTGTCACAAATTTCCAAATGCCCAACTGACTGCGGGGAACCGCAGATGGGCCATTCTGCAGAGCTGTTTCCACATTCTATTCCATGGTCATAAGAGGTATACTCCAAAGATTCACAGAATCCACAGGAGGAAAGCCTCTGGATCGATGCCCCAAATTTTTTCATGTTGGATCCAGTTCCAGATGAAGTACAGTCCGAGCAGAATCCAGACCGTCATCACCAGATATTAACCACCATGAGTGGAAGTGATCCTGATGAGATTCAGATACCAGAGGCGCACGTGGACTGTACTGTGGTGTCAGGGCAGGAAGAGGAGCAGGGTCACTCTCAGGGTGGGAGAATAGAGAGGATGATGATGAGCTTGTAGATCCCATTTGGTGTGAAACTAGTGGCACACAGCTGAGTAGCTCAGCAGAGGAGGTGGAGGAAGAGGTAGACGGGGATGTTACGTTACGGCTTCCCGCAAAGACACGGAGTGATGTAAACATGACAAGCACTGCATCATCAGCCATAACTCTGGCTGTAGCCAGCACTGATCATTAGTGTGCAGTTTGCATGAGTGGCAAGGGCTGCCTAGCCTGGGCCTTTTTTGAGACCGCAAAAGATGACCCAACTCACTTGATTTGCCAAATTTGCAAAAAAAAAAACTCAGTAGAGGAAAACATTGCAATAATTTGACAACTACATGCATGAACGAGTACATGCATAATCAACATGCCTTAGTCTGGGAATCTCATTGCACTAAAGTACCAACTAGTCTGCCTTTCCAGCCACTGGTGTCCATCAACCACATATGCTGCTTCTTCCTCCTTTGTCACTGTGCCAAATGTTCTTAAGCAGGTCTCCGGCCACAGAAATTCCACTTAATTACCCACTACAGTTGGGGTGAGCGAAAGTCTGTCAGCTGTTACGAAAGTGAGCATGTCTGCTGTTTTTGTGTCACCTAGCACACCACATCTTTCTCAATCCTCAATAACATCTCCGCCTGCACCTCACTCAGAGTTTATCAGTTTGTCCTGTTCACGGTACTGCACCCTCTCTCAGCACAATGGTCAGCCCCGGTCCCGCAGTTGTGGTCACGTAAAAGAATGTTTCCTCCTGCGCATGACAAAGCTAAGAGCTTGAACTCCATCATCTCCAATCTGTTGGCAACTGGAATGCTGCCTTTCCACCTGGTGGATACAGATGGTTTCTGAAAGTTGATGGCCATCACAGTCCCCAGTACCAGTTGCCCAGTCACCATTACTTCTCCAAGAAAGCTGGGACTGCTCTACACCAGCATGTTGAAGACAACATCACCCGTTCCCTAAAAAAATCTGTCTGCCAGGGTACATTTCACTACTGACACCTGGCCGAGCAAACATAAGGCAGGGGTGTTACATCTGACTGGCACTGGGTGACTCTGGTGGCTGTGGGTGGGGGCAGGCTGTCAAGGGGCTGCTCCACAAGTCTTGGAATTTCCAAGGCTTGCGGGACAAACCTCTACATCTAACACTTCCTCCACTGCTGCTGGCTCCTCCACCTCCTTTAGGACCTCCACCTGTCCCCTCAACCTCTCCCTTAATGAGACATGCGTTCCAACAGTGCAGAGAGAATCCCCACCACCTCCATACTGCGCAGCCATGGCTCACCACAATCAGGCAGTAATAAAATTTATATACATCCAAGATCGATGAAAAAGAAGAAAAACACCTGCATGTCCACATGTCGCTTGAACACACCGTGAAGGGTGTAATAAAGGACTGAATATTTGCTTTCAAACTGGTGAGTGCCGCTGTTTTTCTTCTTTTTCATCTATCTTGGATGTATATGAATTTTTCTTCAGCTGAAGCACCATCTATTGTTTGAATTTAGGCTGTGATTTTTCAGTTGTTAAGGGGATCCACATCTATAACACTGCTTGAAGCTATTGCTCAAGAGTTATGGACAGCTATCCAGGCCGAGTTAGAGCAAGAGCTGTCTCCAATGAACTCAGAGCCAGGTAAGGTCATGTGCACTGGGGCAACCTCACATAGTGCCTTGCATGGCTCACGTCCTCAACCTGCTGGTACAGCAATTCCTCTGCCACGATCCCGACCTGGATGCGCTGCTGCAGAAAGCTTGGTCGATGTGTGCTCACTTACGATAATCACACTACGCAGGTCATCGACTTGCATTGCAACAGAGGTCTTTAATTTGCAATGTTCTGACACGGTGAAATTCCACTCTGCACATGTTGCAGTAACTGTGGCAGCTGCGATGAACACTGGTGCAGTATGTCTTTTTGAATAGCCTGGGCCAAAGCAGTACAGACGTGGTGCAAATCATGCTTGCGGAGTGAGCACAGATGAAGGACCTCTACACCCTTCTGCACAGTTTCGAAATGGCTACAGATTGTTAGCACTGACGATACCATCATCACCATCACTATTCCGGCCATCTACATGCTGGAGCATACTTTGAATAGACTGCGTGAGGAGGTGGTTGTCCCAGGGGCAGAGGAGGAAGCAGAGAAGGATGTGTAAAGGATAACAATATCTCTAAGTTATGGACTGTTGTCGCACAGGTGGGTGCCATGGGATGGTGGATCACAGTGATTGAGGGGAGCTCATGGTATCAAACAGTTAGTAAAGGTGCAGGAGCTGAGGAATAAATTAAGGAGAACTAGGAGGAAGAGGTGATGAACGTGCAACAGTCAGGATATGAAGACAATAATGATCCCCTCTTTGTTGTCCATGGTTGGCGGGAGGGGATGGAGAAAGCAACCTTGAGTGTTACCCCGCCACCAACACACCATGGACTTGGATCTCATGGAAGCGCCTGACACATGAGTGCCTTCTTGCTGCACTATCTTCAACATGATGCCCGTATACTTTGGGTTAGAAATAGGTCGGACTACTGGGTTGCTACTCTATTAGATACACGGTGCAAGAGTATATTTTGTCACATGCCTCCCCCTCCTGGAAAGGGACTCATGCTTGAGTATCGAAAGTCGCTTGTAGTCATTCTTAAGAGCGTTTTTTTCCAAGACAGCATTGAGACACACAGTGTTCATTGCAGTTCTAGACTTCCAACCCCCAGGAATGTCACGGCGTCATTGCAAAAGCATTAACAGCAACAGCGTAAGTGGCATGAGCAATTTCTGTGAGTAATTTCACACATTTTTTTAAACTAGCCCATGCACCAGCAGAAAAGAGTACAAGTCTGACACGTTGTGAATGACTGGAGAGGATGGTGCCGGAGTAACTTGAGCTCAATATCAATGCCATCAGGGGTAATTTGGACCCTTTTGCATTTTGCTCTTCAAAAATGGACGAGTTGCCTGAGCTCGCCTGTCACGCTTGGCAGCTTTTGTCATGCCCGGCAGCAAGCGTTCTCTTAGAACGAGTCTTCAACGCTGCTGGTGGTGTTCTAGTGGATAAGCGCATCTGGCTTGGATCTCCAACGACTTTTTCACCCCAGTCGCAGACTGGGCAGAATAGAAGATGGTGTCATTTTTAGTGTCACGTTATCGTGACTTTGTCGTGGCTTTCGTGCCTGCTGTTGCTACTGCTGCTGACGTTGCAAACAATTTTTTGAAATGTGGAGACTCGAAGTTGGGTCTCAATCTGGTGGGTTGCCTGTAATGGAAGGTGTCAGAGGCCTATTGTACTGTTTCTACTCTGTAGAAATTGATGCCACTTTAGTGGTGTGTGACAATATTTTTTGAAAAGTGGAGAATTCAAGTGATGCTTGGAGCTCGCCGAGTATTTCAGGGGTTGCTCAGCGGGAGCTCGGGGGGACCTGCATGTTTGGCGCTTTTTAGAGAGCCAATGAACATGCAGGGATTGTCTGCCACACAGTATAATGCTGCAGCCATGTTGGTTGTGGCATTACAGTGGCATTACAATGATTGGCTGGCCACACAGCATCATCAGGTCTATATCAGACCTGGCACCGCCCTGCTAGTCACAGTCTACTTCGGAATCAGGCAATGTAGGGTGAGTTGCTGCTGAGCTAGGGAGAGATTTGCTTGGTTCTTATTTAGTGCAGGTATACCATATATTATACACATATCCATCTCAACTAACAGTCCTTCAGAGGATTAATCCAGTTGCATAGACATCAGTGCTAGGCAGGCAGACAGTATGTGGTAGACTGCAGTGCATATAGCAAGAGGGTCAATTCCAGTTCTGTCTGCTGCTGTTGCTCTGACAGACATATCCCAAGATATCATGGGCCAGGAATAATTTTTTTTGGATATTAATCCTGATTATATGCTTAAAAAGCAATCCAGAGAGTGCCGTTTTTCTGCTCCATTTGCTTATTAGCACTGCAAAATACAGCCAGATCCTTTCCATATTACAGTGCTAAAAGTCCAGCTATTTTAAACTGGGGTTTGTCCGTCACACGGATCACATATCAGTGTGCTCAAAATTCTGCCCTTTCTGGCCTCCATTTAAATTTTGTTGCAGTGTGTTAGCAAAGTTATTGACACCAGTTTGCTGGTAAAAATAGTTACCTACAGGTCAGCTATTTTAAACTGGGCTTTTCTGTCACACGGATCACATTTAAGTTCACTCCAAATTCAGCCATTTGTAGTGAACGTGGAAAATATTGTCCTCTATTTAAAATGGGCAAGGCGTGTGGCAAGGGACGGGGAACTGGATGTGATCGTGATGGTGCATGCAGAGGCCGATGCTGTGGGCAAGCTGAAATTGTGCCACAACAAACACCCACATCTTCTCGCCTCACCTTCCTGTCCCAATTACTAGGGGACTGCAGCAGCACACCACTATTAAACCCAGAGCAGTGTCAAAAGGTTGTTGGTTGGATAGCGGATAATGCTTCCAATAACTTTGCCACCACCACCATCACATTGTCTTCCACACCGTCAAGTCTCAGTAGCCGTGAGTCTTGACCGCATATTCTTCACCCTGATCCTCCTTCCTCCCACCATGCTGAGTTCCCGGAGACAACTGATCTCACACTTGGACACTCCAAAGAGCTGTTCACTTTTCCATATATAGATTTGGACCTCTCACCCAGTCCACTTGAAGCGGTGCAAAAGGAGATCACATGTAGCGATGCCCAAATATTTCAGCAGCCACGGTCACTCGAAGTCAATGGTGGGAAAGTGTCACAAAAGGTGAACGATGATGAGACACTATTGCCAGAAAGTTAGGAGGAGGACCAGGGTGCAGAACTGGAAGATGAGGTGGTGGATAATATAGTAACTGACCCAACCTGGCAGGCGAACATGCAGAGTGAGGACAGCAGCACATAGGGGGAGGGATACGTAGCACCCCAACAGGCAGTAAGAAGCAGTGTGGTGGCCACAGATAGAAGGTGGGCAACTGTTCCCCATAACACCAACGTGACAGACAGACAGTACAACTGTTACATCTTCCCGAGTCTGGTTGGTTTTAAAGACTCTGCCGATAACCCCAAAAAGGCCATTTGCACCACCTACCAGGCCAGCATCAGCAGGGGTAGCAAAACTACCAGACTAACCTCCACCAGCATGATCAGACACATGGCAGTAAAGCACCTGACTTTGTGGGCCGATCCCCAGGGTCCTGGAACAGTGTCTGCGGATGACACCACTGCTTCTTCCGCTGTTGTGCATGCAAGACAATCCCCTGTCCATGATGCATGCAAAGATGCCTCCTGCCCTGCACCTGTCGGTGCACACACTCAACTAGTGCCATCAGCAAGCACATCCACGTCCTTGTCCCAGCACAGCATTCAGTTGTTCATACTCCAGTCCTTGGAACGCAAGCACAAATACGCAGCCAACACCCCACAGGCCACAATACTAAATTTACACATTTTGCGACTGTTTGTGCTCAAAATGTTGCCTTTTAGGCTCATGGAAATGGAAGCTTTCTGCAACCTGATGGCAGCGACTGTTCCTCGGTACTTGGTCCCCAGCCGCCACTATTTCTCCTGGTGTGCTGTCCATGCATTACACAAGCACGTGTCCCACAACATTAGCCGTGCCCTCAGCAATGCAGTTACTGGGAAAGTCCACCTAACCAGGACACATGGACAAGTTCTTGTGGGCAGGGACAGTACATCTCACTGACGGCACACTGGGTTAACATAGTGGAAGCCAGGACTCAGTTGGACCTCGGATTGAACACGTCTTCCCGATGCCGAGGATTGCGGGCCCTAGGTAAATCAGAGTTACCCCTACAGTCTACAGCTTCTGCACCTCATCCTCTCCAAAATGACATCAATCACAAGCTGGAAGCACTGCAGCACTGCCTCAGCCAAGCGGCAACAGGCGGTGCTGAAGCTAATAGTCTTAGGTTCACATGCTGAAGAGTTGTGGACAGCTCTGAAAGGGCAGTCAGATATTTGGCTGACACCACTGAACCTACAGCCAGGCATGGACGTGTGTGACAATGGTCATAACCTGATGGAGGCTCTGAGGCCAGGCGAGCTCACACACGTTCCATGACTGGCCCACATGCTTAATCTCATGGTTCAGCAGTTTCTCAAAACCTACCCGGAGCTGCCGGATCTGCTTGTCAAAGTATGCCGCCTGTGTGCCCATTTTCGAAAGTCAGCTACAGCTTCCGCCGCCCTTACTGTGTTTCAGCAGCATTTGCAGATTCCGGCTCACCGACTAGTGTGTGTTGTTCCCACGTGTTGGAACTCTACAATGCAGATGTTGGGAAGGATTTGTGAGCAGAAGAGGGCAGTTGTTGAATACCATCATCAACAAGGCCATCGGTATTCAGTTCAGACTGTACACATAAGACCTCAGGAGTGGACATGGATGTCAGATATTTGTACCATCCTCCAAAACTTTGAGGACTCCTTCAAAATGGAGAGCAGTAATGACGCCATAATTAGCATCACCATCTCTCTACTCTGTATTCTGAAACACTCTCTACTCACAATGAAAGAGGATGCATTGCAAGCGGAGCACGATGAGATGGAGCAAGGAACCATACAGGGTAATTACCGTATTTTTTGGACCATAAGACGCACTTTTTTTCCTCCAAATTTGGGAGGAAAGTGTGGGTGCGTCTTATGGTCAGAATGTAACATGTGGGGAGGGGGGCAGGGGGCAGCGGTGGAGTGGGATCAGCAGGAGGCAAGAAAATATCCCCTCTGCTGCAGGAAACAAGCCTGGGGAAACCCCTGGTCCCTACTTAAGTGCAGTGAATATTAATTAGCCGCTTCCCCGCCCACCTATCAGCTGAGCAGTGAGCGGGGAGCTGCAGATGACAGAGCCACACAGTTTCCCCAGCGCCTGATTCCTGCAGCAGCTGGGCAGATCGGTGTCTGAAGGAGAAGGAGGCAGCAGGAGCAGCTGGCATACCTGACAGCCTGGGGCTGTGCTTATGGGAGGCTGAATGCTCCTGTGAAGGACCTGTGATGAGTTCATGAAGAGGGTGGCTGGAGCATCACATGACCAAAGCCCTGCCTCTTCATGATGTCATCACAGGTCCTTCAGACACCCTGTACAACAGAGAATTAATTAAAAGGTTAGGCTACTTTCACACTTGCTTTTTTTTGTGCAGCGTATCATGCGCACATGAAACGCATACGTGTCACATTTCTATCAACTCTGTCTCTATCATCTCTGTCTCTATCATCTGTCTCTATCATCTGTCTCTATCATCTCTGTCTCTATCATCTGTCTCTATCATCTGTCTCTATCATCTGTCTCTATCATCTCTGTCTCTATCATCTGTCTCTATAATCTGTCTCTATCATCTCTGTCTCTATAATCTGTCTCTATCATCTCTGTCTGTATCATCTGTCTCTATCATCTCTGTTATCTGTCTCTATCATCTGTCTCTATCATCTCTGTCTCAATCATCTGTCTCTATCATCTGTCTCTATAATCTGTCTCTATCATCTCTGTCTCTATAATCTGTCTCTATCATCTCTGTCTCTATCATCTGTCTCTATCATCTCTGTCATCTGTCTCTATCACCTCTGTCTCTATCATCTGCCTCTATCATCTGTCTCTATCATCTGTCTCTATCATCTCTGTCTCTATCATCTCTGTCTCTATCATCTGTCTCTATCATCTGTCTCTATCATCTCTGCTCTATCTGTCTATCATCTCTGTTCTTCATCTGTCTCTATCATCTCTGTCATCTGTCTCTATCATCTCTGTCTCTATCATCTGCCTCTATCATCTGTCTCTATCATCTCTGTCTCTATCATCTGTCTCTATCATCTCTGTCTCTATCATCTCTGTCTCTATCATCTCTGTCTCTATCATCTCTGTCTCTATCATCTGTCTCTATTCTCTATCATCTCTGTCTCTATCATCTGTCTCATATCATCTGTCTCTATCATCTCTATCATCTCTGTCTCTATCATCTCTGTCTCTATCATCTCTGTCTCTATCATCTGTCTCTATCATCTCTGTCTCTATCATTTTGTCTCTATCATCTCTGTCTCTATCATCTGTCTCTATCATCTCTGTCTCTATCATCTGTCTCTATCATCTCTGTCTCTATCATCTCTATCACTTGTCTCTATCATCTCTGTCTCTATCATCTGTCTCTATCATCTATCTCTATCACTCGTCTCTATCATCTGTCTCTATTTCTATGCAGCATGTATTCTATGCAGCCGCACGATCCAGTCTGAGTGCCGGCGGCAGTGCGGTGTTCAAGCGAGAGACCACACAAATCGTGCGAGTTTCTCGCATGTGTGACTCCGGCCTTATACTCACCCTCCAGCGTCTTCACATAGTAGTTTACAGCACCATCTCCTACCTGTAGCTTCCAACATAATAACATACTATTATATATAATAACACCACATATAATAGTATGTTATTAAATATTTTACCACATTTTTTGCTTCAAATATATTTTTCCCTATTTTCCACCTCTAAAACCTGGGTGCGTCTTATAGTCCGGTGCGTCTTATAGTCCGAAAAATACGGTACACACAGCCAAGCCTCATCTCATCCCAATGTGGATTGAGTGACAATGAGGAGGAGGAGGAGAAGGAAGATCAGAAGCTACTTTCATGCACAATAGATAGTACTATCTGCACAACTGTCATTCCGTCGTGGATGGCCTGAGGACAGGGAGAAAGAGGAGAGCATGGTCAGTCGTCCTCTTGGTGAGGACACGGAAGTCTTGCCTGTTAGCAGTCTGGCACACATGGCTGAGTTTATGTTACTCTACCTTTCCCGTGACCCTCACGCAAGGTCAGCTCCAGGTTTTCATGGGCCCCGGGCGAAAGAGTCTCAATGAGCCCCTTTAACACATACCACAATTCATGATGCACAGATACGGCAGAGAAATATAGGTATAGTACAATGCCAAATATTTCCCTTACTTCATACATTACATGAGTGATATCTATTGTAAATTCTACAATAGCTCAAAAGACAAACAGTATAGTCATCCATACAGTATTATGGGCACTACATAGTGATCTATGCAGAACAATGAGCCCATATATTGCTCCATACGGTATTATGGGCACCCCATAGTGCTCCATGCAGAATAATGAGCCCCATATATTGCTCCATAGAGTATAATGAGCTCCATATATTGCTTCATACAGTATTATGAGCACCACATAGTGTTCCATACAGAATAATGAGCCGTATATATTGCTCTATGCAGTATTATGGTCACCACATACAGTAGAGCTCCATACAGAATAATGAGCCTCATATAATGCTCCATATATAATGGGTCCCATATAATGCTCCATATATAATGTGCCCCATATATGATGCTACAGTGTATGATAGGCCCATATATGATGCTCCAGTGTATGATGGGCCCCATTTATGATACTCCAGTGTATGATGGGCCCCATATGATGGTCTCCATATATTGCGCCAAACATCAAAAAAATAAAAAATGAAATACTCACCTCTCCTCACTGGCCGCTGCTCTGCTCGAGGCACCGGCCTCCGATACTGGCACAGGCACCGGGCCCCAATAGCATGCCAGTTTCCCCGACTATGAGTGGACCTCCCTGCCTGCTCAGGGCCCCGGCACTTGCCCGGGTGCTGACGCCGGCCCTGCCCTCACGTTCTCAAAATTTTAGGCGACAGTCATTACTGGTTGGTTACACTTCCAGACCCACGCTACAATGAGAAATTTCTATCTCTTATCCCCGAGGCGGACAGGTCTACTAAAATGGGGCACTACCAGAATGCCCTTGTTGTGGAATTATTAAAAAAAATCCTATCTGAAAACTCTAGTGGCAGAGGTCACAGTTCGTTGGACAACCAAGGAGTACAGGAGAGAGACACAACTCCAATCCAGCAGAGTCACGGCAACACTTTCAAAGTCCTGGGAGAGTTTTCTCAGACCCTTCCATCGCACAGGCCCTGAGGCGCGGGGTACTCTCACAAGGAGTGCAAAGTTTGGGAAGATGCTGAGGGAGTACCCTGCTGAATGTACCAGCGTCCTCCGTGATTCCTCTGTGCCTTATAATTATTGGGTATCCAAGCTGGACACGTGGCATGAACTGGCTCTCTGGAGGTCCTGGCCTGCCCTGCCGCTAGAGTTTTGTCAGAGCAGGTTTTTATTGTAGCTGGTGGAATTATAACTGCAAAGCGCATCCGCCTATCAACTGAAAATTCTGACAGGCTGCCTCTTATAAAAATGAACAAGGGCTGGATTGGGCCAGACTTCTCAACACCACCGAATGATAGCAGCGTAACATAACCTCAAATCCGGTGTCTTTTTTTGGGAGGTCTATTCCTATGCACCTCTTCATACCCACACATGATTTTGGCTTTTTGCTGTTGTCCTCCTCCTTCTCCTCATCCTCATCCTTCAAATCACCACCATATCACCAGGGTGATCGTGGTCCGTGATGCAACACCCACATAATTTTTTAAAGGGTGTTTGTTTATGATGCCCGTAAAAAAAAATGTTATACAGTATGTTCATGTATACTCCCCAGGGGTAAATGTTTGTCAGCCCATACACCTTGTTCTTGAGCATTACAACTATAGGAGACCAGCTCCTTTCTAATGGGAACAATATGTTATGAGGCCCTCCTCCACGTCTCTTGCAAGGGGCATTGGAGTGCCTCCACATTTTTGGCAGGCCTTGCATTCACTGCATAGGCAAACAGTATGGTAGACCCACTTCCTAATACTGGGAACATTGTTTTCAGGAGGCCCTCCTGTACGTCTCTTCAAAGGGGTATCGGGGTGTGTCCAAATTTTGAGCAGGCCTTGCATTCACAGCATAGGCAAACAGCATGGTAGACGCACTTCCTAATAACGGGAACATTGTTTTCAGGATGTTTGTCTCTTCAAAGGGACATTGGTGTGCTTCCAAATTTTGGGCAGCCCTGCCATTTCCTGCATACTCAATAAAAGTATAGGAGACAACAAAGCATAGTTGACTGATGGCTCTCTAAGAATAGTGAGGGCCTACTGCTAGCCCTTTAAGAATAGTAAAGGCCACCTGATGGCCCGATAAAAATAGATTTTTATGACTTTCAGAGTTCCTCCTTCATAAATAGGATGTGTCTGATGATGTGTCACACACCACATGGCCAGATAAGGTTGTAAAATGTTAAAATTACATTTCCCAGTGAATGCATTTGCCTTGGTTGAAAGCAATGCTAAAGTTCAAAAATGCTATGTGTGAACATAGCCCAAGGTGTGGAGTCAGTACCTTGGAAAGGATGTTCCTTAACATATTTCCCAGGAAAATCCATTTTGGTTTTGTTTTTGTATGTTTTATTGTGAGTCTGTAAATGTGGCATAAGGCTCTGACAACATTGTTCACAGCTGTGACCTGGGAGTCAGAAATGCTGTTCCCATGTCATTTGAGCACTTTTCCTATCAATTTCCCCAATTTCTAGTCCCTCTGCAGACCGCCGGGGGGGCCGCCGGAAAAATGCTCGAGTTTCCCATAGTCTTACATTGGGCTCATTGCTCGGGTCAAGCACCCGAGCATTCCAATTTGCTCGACCCGAGCAACGAGCACCCGAACATTTTAGTGCTCGCCCATCACTAGGTATCAGGTCTCTCAGCTAAGAAGGCTTACACCGCACCCTTAACCATCATGTCATCCTTGAAACTTCAATTCCAAGCTGTAAATGCTGGGCCAGACCCTGATAACTCATTCATGGCCTATGGGTGACTGGTACTGTGCCATTAGTAAATATCCACTGTGGGTCAATTGATGCCACTTTTCATGGTGTCTGCCCCTAATTTTAGCTGTTTGGCAAGCTTTTTGTCACCCCTTAAGATGTTGTGCATTCATTTGGTTTGGCCTCCTGTTGAATATAATGGGGTTCGGTACGTTCATTGAACTGTTTTATGAACATGGGAACTTTTGGCGAGCTGAACCGATCCAAACCTTGAAAGGTTTGCTCACCTCTAATTAGGACTAGTGATGACCGAGCATGCTCGCCACTACTCGTTACTCGCCCGAGCATCACGGTACTCTGTGTACTCGGCGAGCACCGAGCATTTCCAGGATTACTCGGTGGGAACTTGGGTCTCCACCCAGCATTTTTGGCGGACTTTAGAGACCCAATCACGCTGCAGGGATTGTCTGCCAGGCAATGAAACGCCGCAGCCATTTTTGTTGTGGTCGTGCAGTGTTTGGCTAGCTGCACAGCATCATCAGGGGTATAAAAGACCGTACGCCGCCCTGCTCGGCCCATTCAGCTCCGGATCGAGATAGTGTAGGGAGAGCTGCTTCTGAGATGGGGTCAGATTTGGCGATTTCTTAATCAGGTCTACCATCCTAAACTACTCAAATTGAGATAAACCAACTCTCCTTCTAAGGACTAATTCTGGAGTATATAGGTTCCAGTGTTAGGTAGGCAGGGAAGGCCTGCAGGCACTGTATGTGTGTATATAGATCATTGCATATATCAAGAGGGTCCATTCCCTTCCTGTGTTCTGGTGCTGCTGCTGCTACCTGTATGATATATTGGCCGCAAATAGCTAGCCACAGGTGTAATTGGAATACAGGCCACACATTTTACGGTGTGGTATCTCTGTGCCAGCTCATATTTGTGCATGGTGAAAGTTTGGCCAGTTTACTCCACTTTTCTTTTCTTGTCCTGGGTGTGACTGTACTTATGTACAGCACTATGTTGCATTATTTTAAAAAACAGGCCACATTTTACAGTGGGGTCAATCTGTGACACACCTCATACATCCGTGTGCCAAAAATTGAGGCATTTTTGGCCTAACTTCCCTTTTTTGGGCAGTCTTAACCCCTTCACCCCCAAGGGTGGTTTGCACGTTAATGACCGGGCCAATTTTTACAATTCTGACCACTGTCTCTTTATGAGGTTATAACTCTGGAACGCTTCAACGGATCTTCGCGATTCTGAGTTTGTTTTCTCGTGACATATTGTACTTCACGTTAGAAGTAAAATTTCTTCGATATAACTTGCGTTTATTTTTGAAAAAAACGCAAATATGGCGAAAATTTTTAAAATTTTGCAATTTTCAAACTTTGAATTTTTATTCCCTTAAAACAGAGAAATATGTCGCACAAAATAGTTAATAAATAACATTTCCCACATGTCTACTTTACATTAGCACAATTTTGGAACCAACATTTTTTTTTTGTTAGGAAGTTATAAGGGTTAAAAGTTGACCAGCGATTTCTCATTTTTACAACAAAATTTACAAAGCCATTTTTTTTAGGGACCACCTCTCATTTGAAGTCACTTTGAGGGGTCTATATGGCAGAAAATACCCAAAAGTGACACCATTCTAAAAACTGCACCCCTCAAGGTACTCAAAACCACATTCAAGAAGATTATTAACCCTTCAGGTGCTTCACAGGAACTAAAGCAACGTGGAAGGAAAAAATGAATATTTAACTTTTTAGCCACAAAAATGATCTTTTACAAACTTTTTTTTTATTTTCACAAGGGTAAAAGGAGAAAATGGGCAGATAAGGTTGTTATGCAATTTCTCCTGAGTACGCCAATACCCAATATGTGGGGGAAAACCACTGTTTGGGCACACGGCAGAGCTCGTAAGGGAAGGAGCGCCGTTTGACTTTTTCAAACTAAAATTGGCTGGAATTGAGATTGGACGCCATGTCGTGTTTGGAGAGCCCCTGATGCGCCTAAACAGTGGAAACCCCCACAAGTGACACCATTTTGGAAACTAGACCCCCTAAGGTACTTATCTAGATCTGTTGTGAGCACTTTGAACTCCCAAGTGTTTCACAAAAGCTTATAATGCCTGGGTGTGAAAAAAAAAAAAAACAATTTTCCACAAAAATGATTTTTTAGTCCAAATTTTTGAATTTTCCCAAGGAAATTGGACCCAAAAGTTGTTGTCCAATTTGTCCTGAGTACGCTGATACCCCATATGTGGGGGGGGGAACATGTTTGGGTGCACGGCAGGCTTGGAAAGGAAGTAGTAACGTTTTGGAATGCAGACGTTGATGGGGGTCATGTTCCGTTTGCAGTGCCCCAGATGAGCCTAAACAGTGGAAACCCCCACAAGTGACCCATTTTGGAAACTATACCCCCTAAGGAACTTATCTAGATCTTTGGTGAGCACTTTGAACCCCCAAGTGCTTCACACAAGTTATAATGCCGGGCATGAAAATAAAAAATCCTATTTTTTTCCCACAAAAATTATATTTTAGTCACTAATTTTTTATTTTCTCAAGGGTAACAGGAGAAATTGGACCACATAAGTTGTTGTCCAATTTGTCCTGAGTACGCTGATACCCCATATGTGGGTGGGAACCACTGTTTGGGCGCACGGCAGAGCTCGGAATGGAAGGAGCACCATTTGACTTTTTCCAACCAAAATTGGCTGGAATTGGATTGGATGCCATGTTGCATTTGGAGAGCCCCTGATGTGCCTAAACAGTGGAAACCCCCCACAAATGACCCCATTTTGGAAACTAGACCCCCTAAGGAACTTTTCTAGATCTTTGGTGAGCAATTTGAACCCCCAAGTGCTTCACACAAGTTTATAACGTAGAGCGTAAAATTTAAAAAATCATATTTTTTCCACAAAAATGATCTTTTTCACCCCAATTTTTATTTTTCCAAGGGTAACAAGACTCCAAAAGTTATTGTGCAATTTGTCCTGAGTGTGCTGATACCCCATATGTGGGGGTAAACCACTGTTTGGGTGCATGGCAGAGTTTGGAAGGGAAGGAGCGCCGTCTGACTTTTTCAACGCAGAATTGGCTGGACGCCATGTCGTGTTTGGAGAGCTCCTGATCTGCCTAAACAGTGGAAACCCCCATAAATTACGCCATTTTGGAAACTAGACCCCTCAAGGAACTTATCTAGATGTGTGGTGAGAACTTTTAACCCCCAGGTGTTTCACATAGTTTATAACGTACAGCCGTAAAATAAAAAATCTTTTTTTTTTTTTACAAAAATGATTTTTCGTCCCCAATATTTTATTTTCACAAGGGTAACAGAAGAAATTGGAACCCAAAAGTTGTTGTCCAATTTGTCCTGAGTACGCTGATACCCAATATGTGGGAGAAAACTACTGTATGGGCGCACGTCAGGGCTCGGAAGGGAAGTAGTGACGTTTGGATTGCAGACTTTGATGAATGGTCTGGGGGCTCATGTCACATTTGGAGAGCCCCTGATGCACCTATAACAGTGGAAACCCCCACAAGTGACCCCATTTTGGCAAATAGACCCCACAAGGAACTTATCTAGATGTGTGGTGAGCACTTTGAACCCCGAAGTGCTTCACAGAAGTTTATAACGTACAGCCGTAAAAATAAAAAATCCTTTTTTTTTTTACAAAAATGATTTTTTCGCCCCAATATTTTATTTTCACAAGGGTAACAGAAGAAATTGGAACCCAAAAGTTGTTGTCCAATTTGTCCTGAGTACGCTGATACCCAATATGTGGGAGAAAACTACTGTATGGGCGCACGTCAGGGCTCGGAAGGGAAGTAGTGACGTTTTGGATTGCAGACTTTGATGGAATGGTCTGGGGGCGTCATGTCGCATTTGGAGAGCCCCTGATGCGCCTAAACAGTGGAAACCCCCCACAAGTGACCCCATTTTGGAAAATAGACCCCACAAGGAACTTGTCTAGATGTGTGGTGAGCACTTTGAACCCCGAAGTGCTTCACAGAAGTTTATAACGCACAGCCGTAAAAATAAAAAATCCTTTTTTTTTGCAAAAATGATTTTTTTGCCCCAATATTTTATTTTTACAAGGGTAACAGGAGAAATTGGATCCCAAAAGTTGTTGTCCAATTTGTCCTGAGTACGCTGATATCCAATATGTGGGAGAAAACTACTGTATGGGTACACGTCGGGGCTCGGAAGGGAAGTAGTGACGTTTTGGATTGCAGACTTTGATGGAATGGTCTGGGGGCGTCATGTCGCATTTGGAGAGCCCCTGATGCGCCTAAACAGTGGAAATCCCCAACAAGTGACCCCATTTTGGAAAATAGACCCCACAAGGAACTTATCTAGATGTGTGGTGAGCGCTATGAAGCCCCAAGTGCTTCACAGAAGTTTATAATGTACAGCCGTAAAAACAAAAAAATATTTTTTTTTGTACAAAAATGATATTTTCGCCACCAGTTTTTTATTTTCCCAAGGGTAGCAGAAGAAATAGGACAAATTGCACAATAACTCTTGGGGTCCAGAGTACGCCGATACCCCATATGTGGGGATAAACTACTGTTTGGACGCATGGCAGAGCTGAGAAGTGAAGGAGCACCGTTTGACTTTTTCAACGCAGAATTGGCTGGAATTGAGATCAGACGCCATGTCACATTTGGAGAGCCCCTGATGTGCCTAAACAGCGGAAACCCCCCCAATTCTAACTCCAACCCTAACCCCAACACACCCCTAACCCTAGTCCCAACCCTAACCACAAACCTAACCCTAACACACCCCTAATCCCAACCCTAACCCTAATCCTAACTTTAGCGCCAACCCTAACCCTAACTTTAGCCGCAACCCTAACCCTAACCCTAATGGGAAAATGGAAATAAATACTTTTTTTTAATTTTATTATTTTTCCCTTACTAAGGGGGTGATAAAGGGGGGTTTGATTTACTATTTATAGCGGGTTTTTATGATTGGCAGCTGTCACGCTAAAAGACGCTTTTTATTGCAAAAATAGTTTTTGCATCATCACATTTTGAGAGCTATAATTTTTGCATATTTTGGCCCACAGAGTCATGTGAGGTCTTATTTTTTGAGGGACGAGTTGACGTTTTTATTGGTACCATTTTTGAGCACGTGACGTTTTTTGATCGCTTTTTATTTCGATTTTTGGGAGGTTAGAATGAACAAAAATCAGCAATTCATGAATTTCTTTTGGGGAGGCGTTTATACCGTTCCGCGTGTGGTAAAATTGATAAAGCAGTTTTATTCTTCGGGTCAGTACGATTAAGGCGATACCTCATTTATATCATTTTTTCATGTTTTGGCGCTTTTATAGAATAAAAACAATTTTATATAAAAAATAATTATTTTTGCATCGCTTTATTCTGCGAGCTATAACTTTTTTATTTTTTCGCTGATGATGCTTTATGATGGCTCGTTTTTTGCGGGACAAGATGACGTTTTCAGCGGTACCATGTTTTTTTATATCGGTATTTTTGATCGTGCGTTATTCCACTTTTTGTTCGGCGGTATGATGATAAAGCATTGATTTTTTGCTTCGTTTTTTTTTTTTTTTTAAGGGGTTCACTAAAGGGGTTAACTAGTGGGACAGTTTTATAGGGGGGTCGTTACGGACGCGGCGATACCAAATATGTGTACTTTTATTGTTTTTTTTTTTATTTACAGGAAGAAGTGAATTTATTGGGAATATTTTTTTTTTTTTTTATTTATTTTGGATTTTTTTTTTACACATGTTTATTTTTACTTTTTTAACTTTTTTACTTTGTCCCAGGGTGGGACATCACAGTATTTTATCAGATCGCTGGTGTGACAGTGTGCACAGCACTCTGTCACACCAGCGATCGCACAGGCATAGATGCAGGCTTCTCAGTGCCTGCTCTCGGCAGGCACTGAGGTAGCCGCCTCCCTCCAGGACCCCGGCGCCATCTTGGATCCGGGTCCTGGGAGGGAGGAAGCCCTCAGAACAGCGCGATCACATCGCGCTGCTCTGAGGGTCTCAGGGGGGCGCGCAGGGAGCCCCAACCCTGCGCGATCCTCCCCTGTGCCCCCAGTACACCGCGATCATGTTTGATCGCGGTGTGCAAGGGGTTAATGTGCCGGGAGCGGTCCGTGACCGCTCCTGACACACAGTCATGGGTGTCAGCTGTGATAATCAGCTGACACCCGGCGGCGATTAGCTGCGCTCCCCTCAGGAGCGCAGCTGATCGCCTATGACGTACTATCCCGTCCCGGTCATACGGGCCCAGGTACCATGGACGGGATAGTACGTCCGATGGCAGTAAGGGGTTAATTCAGGCTGAGGCCTGGTGTATCTGTGGTGGAAAAATCTTTGCTTCGCAGGCATACGTTGAATAGTTCTGTCTGCTAGCCTTGTTCTAATCATTATTTTGTGTTTTAAAAAATTAACGCAAAACCTAAAAAAAAATTAATACAGTCTGTTATCTCAAAACCTATACCAACCATGGAGCATCTAGCACAGAAATGATATACAACTGTAAATCATAATAAAAACTAAGTTTATTGAAAAATTGTTTTTAAAAACACCATACAAAACACAGTAATAGTAGATGAGTGTAACAATGAGGAAAGCAAGAATGACACACCTGGAACACATATAAAAAGCACACCTAACAGGCACCCAAATCCCTAACACACTGCTTTAAGGGGATATGTAACAAACCCATTGGTTAAGCAGTGGGAAATACCCTCTTATAAACTCCCCAAAAGCAGCAATGATAGAAATGGCAAAAGGTTGAACATTAAATACACTATATTAGTGCCTCCTACAAAGTGCCGAAGAGAGTGCAGTCTGCCCCCGAAGAATCCTGACATACGAAACGTGCTTTGGGGCACGCACCTGGCATAGCATATTGACCCAGATGGGTAAGCACTAACAGCACTTTTTCCTGCACTCTCTTCGGCACTTTATAGGAGGCATTAATATAGTGTATGTAATGTTCAACCTCTTGCCGCCATCCCTATCATTGCTGCTTTTGGGGAGTTTATAAGAGGGTATTTCCCACTACTTACCCAATAGGTTTGTTACATATCCCCTTAACTCCTTAACCCCCAAGGGTGGTTTGCACGTTAATGACCGCACCAATTTTTACAATTCTGACCACTGTCTCCTTATGAGGCTATAACTCTGGAACGCTTCAACGGATTTTCACAATTCGGAGATTGTTTTCTCGTGACATATCGTACTTCTTGATAGTGGTAAAATTTCTTCAATATAATTTGCGGTTATTTATGAAAAAATGGAAATATGTCGAAAATTTTGAAAATTTTGCAATTTTCCAACTTTTAATTTTTATTCCCTTAAAACAGAGAAATATGTCACACAAAATAGTTACTAAATAACATTTCCCACATGTCTACTTTACATCAGCACAATTTTGAAATCAAATTTTTTTTTGCTACGAAGTTATAAGGGTTAAAAGTTGACCAGCGATTTCTCATTTTTACAACAAATTGTACAAAACCATTTTTTTTACTGACCTCCTCACATTTGAAGTCACTTTGAGGGGTCTATATGGCAGAAAATACCCAAAAGTGACACCATTCTAAAAACTGCACCCCTCAAGGTACTCAAAGCAACTTTCAAGAAGTTTATTAACCTTTCAGGTGCTTCACAGGAGCTGAAGCAACTTGGAAGGAAAAAATGAACATTTAACTTTTTAGTCACAAAAATGATCTTTTACAAACAATTTTTTTATTTTAACAAGGGTAAAAGGAGAAAATGGACAGAAAAAGTTGTTGTGCAATTTCTCCTGAGTACGCCGATACCCCATATGTGGGGGAAAACAACTGTCTGGGCGCACAGCAGGGCTTGGAAGGGAAGGAGCGCCATTTTACTTTTTCAAACCAAAATTGGCGTGAATTTAGATTGGACGCCATGTCGTGTTTCAAGAGCCATTAATGTCCCTAAACAGTGGAAACCCCAACATGTGACACCATTTGGGAAACTACACCCCCTAAGGAATTTATCTAGATCTGTTATCTGTTCTGAGCACTTTGAACCCCCAAGTGTTTCACTAAAGTTTATAATGACTGGGTGTGAAAAAAAAATTTCCACAAAAATGATTTTTAGTCCCCAATTTTTGATTTTTCCCAAGGAACTTGGACCCCAAAAGTTGTTGTCCAATTTGTCCTAAGTACGCTGATACCCCATATGGGGAAGAAATACTGTTTGGACGCACCGCAGGGCTCAGAAAGGAAGTAATGACGTTTTGGAATGCAGACTTTGATGGGTGTCATGTTCAGTTTGCAGAGTCCCTGATGTGCCTAAACAATGGAATCCCCCCACAAGTGACCCCATTTTGGAAACTAGACCCCCTAAGGAACTTATCTAGATCTGTGGTGAGCACTTTGAACCGCATGAAAATAAAAAATCCAATTTTTTTTCCCACAAAAGTAATATTTAAGTCACCAATTTTTTATTTTCCCAAGGGTAACAAGAGAAATTGGACCATAAAAGTTGTTGTCCAATTTGTCCTGAGTACGCTGATACCCCATATGTGGGGGGGGAACCACTGTTTGGGTGCACGGCAGAACTCGGAAGGGAAGGAGCGCTATTTGACTTTTTCAAACCAAAATTGGCTGGAATCGAGATTGGACACCATGTCTCATTTGGATAGCCACTGATGTGCCTAAACAGTGGGAAACCCTCACAAGTGACCCCATTTTAGAAACTAGATCCCCTAAGGAACTTATCTAGATCTGTGATGAGCACTTTGAACCCCCAAGTGCTTCACACAAGTTTATAACGTAGAGTGTTATGTTTTGATAGCTGAGGAGAGCAGGCAAAAACGGCAATACACCAGAGAGGTTGGAATCTACTGGATTGCAGTACCCTAACTAACCACCACAACTAAAGGCAGCCGTGGAGCGTTCCTACGTTGGTCCTAGACGCCTCGTCACAGCCTGAGAGGCTAACTACACCTAAAGATAGAAAGAGGAAAGCTATCTGCCCCGGAGCAGATCCCCAAAGAAATAGGAAGCCCCCAAACATGTAATGGCGGTTAGACAAGAGGAAATACAGACACAGACAGAAAATAGTATGAGCAAATGCTGGGGCCCAATCTGCCTAGACAGAAAAAGATAGGAAGGATACTTACTGCAATCCCAAAAAACCCTAAAAAAAAGCCAACGCTACTAATTGCAAAAACACCTGAGATCACACGACCTCTACCACCTAAATTAGTTCTCTGGTGTAACAAAACTAAGCCGCAGCCACTGAAAAAACTGGAAAAGGCAAATGAACAAATAACAGTGGCTCCAGAGGAACCGAGAGGAGCCCAAGCCCCCCGAGGATGGTAACCTGGCCAACCTCACAGAAATGCAGAGAAATATGCAAATGGCAAGCACAAAAACAAAAAACAGAAAATATCTTATCTGAGAGCAGGAGAAGAGGCAAGACTCAGCAATCTTCCAAGTGAACCAGGAAACAACGTTGAGACAAGAACAATTGATCACCGGCAACCATGATGGGGGGAAACCTCCCTTATATCCAGCCAGTCCGTGATTCCTGATTGCCAATCCTCATTGAATGGTTCAGTACCATTTGTAACCACCAGATGGAGCTTCTGCTCAGAATTCATTTCTAAAACATTCATAACAGTAGAGCCATAAAATTAAAAAATCATATTTTTTCGACAAAAATTATCTTTTCACCCCAATTTTTATTTTCCCAAGGGTAACAAGACCTCAAAAGTTATTGTGCACTTTATCCGGAGTACGCTGATACCCAATATGTGGGGGTAAACCACTGTTTGGGTGCATGGCAGAGCTCGGAAGGGAAGGAGCGCATTTTGACTTTTTCAACGCAGAATTGGCTGTATGCCATGTCCCGTTTGGAGAGCCCCTGATGTGCCTAAACAGTGGAAATCCCCCACAAGTGACACCATTTTGGAAACTAGACCCCTTAAGGAACTTATCTAGATCTGTTGGGAGCACGTTCAACCCCAAATGTTTCACTAAAGTTTATAATGCCTGGGTGTGAAAACAAAACAAAAAAAATTCCACAAAAAATGATATTTTAGTCCCCAATTTTCCAATTTTTGATTTTTCACAAGGAAATTGGAGCCCAAAAGTTGTTGTCCAATTTGTCCTGAGTACACTGATACCCCATATGTGGGGGGGGAAATACTGTTTGGGCGCACGGCAGGGCTCGGAATGGAAGTAATAACATTTTGGAATGCAGACTTTGATGGGTGTCATGTTCAGTTTGCAGAGTCCCTGATGTGCCTAAACAGTAGAAACCCCCCACAAGTGACCCCATTTTGGAAACAAGACCCACTAAGGAACTTATCTAGATCTGTGGTGAGCACTTTGAACCCCTAAGTGCTTCACACAAGTTTATAATGCCCGGGCATGAAAATAAAAAATCCTATTTTTTCCCACAAAAATGATCTTTTAGTCACAAATTTTTTATTTTCCCAAGGGTAAGGGGAGAAGTTGGACCCCAAAAGTTGTTGACCAATTTGTACCGAGTACCCTGATACCCTATATATGGGAGAAAACAACTCTGTGGGCGCACGATGGGGCTCGGAATAGAAGTAGTGACGTTTAGTAATGCAGACTTTGATGGAATGGTCTGAGGGTGTCATGTCGCGTTTGGAGCGCCCCTGATGTGCTTAAACAGTGGAAACCCCCCACAAATGACCCCATTTTGTAAAATAGACCCCAAAGGAACTTATCTAGATGTGTTGTGAGCGCTTTGAACCCCCAAGTGCTTCACAGAAGGTTATAACGCCCGGACGTGAAAATAAAAAAATCATATTTTTTCCACAAACATGATCTTTTAGTCCCCAGTTTTTTATGTTCCCAAGGGTAACAGGAGAAATTGGACCCAAAAAGTTGTTTTCCAATTTGTCCTCAGTACGCTGATACCCTATATGTGGGAGAAAACTACTGTATGGGCACACGTCGGGGCTCGGAAGTGAAGTAGTGACATTTTGCATTGCAGACTTTGATGGAATGGTCTGTGGGTGTCATGTTGCGTTTGGAGAGCCCCTGATGTGCCTAAACAGTGGAAACCCCCCACCAGTGACCCCATTTTGGAAACTAAATCCCCAAAGGAACTTAGATGTGTGGTGAGAACTTTGAACCCCCCAAGTGCTTCACAGAAGTTTATAACGTAGAGCCATAAAAATAATAAATCATATTTTTTTCTACAAAAACTATATTTTCTCCCCCAATTTTTTATTTTCCCAAGGGTAACACAAGAAGTTGGACCCCAAGAGTTATTGTGCAATTTGCCCTGAGTATGCTGATACCCTATATGTGGGGGTAAACTACTATTTGGGCGCATGGCAGAGCTCAGAAGGGAAGGAGCACCGTTTGACTTTTTCAACGCCGAATTGGCTGGAATTGAGATCAGACCCCAAATGTCACATTTGGAGAGCCCCTGATGTGCCTAAACAGTAGAAAGCCCCCAATTCTAACTCCAACCCTAACCCCAACACACCTCTAACACTAATCCCAACCCTAATCATAACCCTAACCACAAACCTAACCCTAAAACACCCGTAACCCTAGTCCCAACCATAACCCTAACTTTAGCCCTAACCCTAACCCTAACTTTAGCCCCAACCCTAACCCTAATGGGAAAATGAAAATAAATACATTTTTTAATTTTATTATTTTTCCCTAACTAAGGGGGTAATAAAGGGGGGTTTGATTCACTATTTATAGCGGGGTTTTATGATTGGCAGCTGTCACGCTAAAAGACGCTTTTTATTGCACAAAGTAGCTTTTGCATCATCACATTTTGAGAGCTCTAATTTTTCTATATTTTGGCTCACAGAGCCATGTGAGGTCTTATTTTTTGCAGGACGAGGTGACGTTTTTATTGGTACCATTTTTGGGCACATGACATTTTCTGATCGCTTTTTATTAAGATTTTTGGGAGGCAGAATGAACAAAAACCAGCAATTCATTAGTTTCTTTTGGGGGAGGGGCGTTTATAGCGTTCCGCGTGTGGTAAAATTGATAATGCGGTTTTATTCTTCGGGTCAGTACGATCACAGTGATACCTCATTTGTATCATCTTTTATGTTTTGGCGCTTTTATACAATTAAAACGATTATATAGAAAAAATAATTATTTTTGCATCGCTTTATTCTGCGAGCTATAACTTTTTTATTTTTTCGCTGATGATGCTATATGGTAGCTCGTTTTTTGCGGGACAAGATGACGTTTTCAGCGGTACCATGATTGTTTATATCCGTCTTTTTGATCGCGTGTTATTTCACTTTTTGTTCGGCGGTATGATGATAAATCATTGTTTTTTAGACTTGTTTTTTTTAAGGGGTTCACTAAAGGGGTTAACGGGAGAGTTTTATAGTACGGGTCGTTACGGACGCGGCGATACTAAATATATGTACTTTTATTGTTGTTGGTTTTTTTACATTAAAGAAGTGAATTTATTGGGGAATTTATTATTTTTCTTTCATTATTTAGGAATTTTTTTTTACAAATGTTTATTTTTATTTTTTGTACATTTTTACTTTGTCCCAGGGTGGGACATCACAGTATGGGGTCAGATCGCTGGTGTGACAGAGTGCACAGCACTCTGTCACACCAGCGATCGCTCTAGCACTACTGCATTCTTCTCAGTGCCTGCTCTCAACAGGCACTGAGGAAGCCGCCTCCCTGCAGGACCTGGCGGCCATCTTGGATCCGGGGTCCTGCAGTGAGGAGAGTCGCAGTGTGCCAGGGGTTAATGTGCCGGGAGCAGTCCGTGACCACTCCTGGCACATAGTGCCGGGTGTCAGCTGTGATAATCAGCTGACACCCAGCGGCAATCAGCTGCGCCCCCCCCGGGAGTGCAGTTGATCGCCTTGAACGTACTATTCCATCCCTGGGAATTAAGTACCAGGTCACATGGACGGAATAGTACGTCCAATGGGATTAGGGGGTTAAAGCAGTGTGTTAGGGATTTGGGTGCCTGTTAGGTGTGCTTTTTATATGTGTTCCAGGTGTGTCATTCTTGCTTTCCTCATTGTTACACTCATCTACTATTACTGTGTTTTGTATGGTGTTTTTAAAAAACTATTTTTCGATAAACTTAGTTTTTATTATGATTTACAGTTGTATATCATTTCTGGGCTAGATGCTCCACGGTTGGTATAAGTTTTGACAGGGCTGCCACTAGGAATTTCGGGGCCCCATACTGGCAAAATGTATGGGGCCCCCCTTGAGACTCCGCACAGGCTCCGGCCCCCAGTTCCGCATCCACCCTAGCTCCTCCTCCACCATGCAAACCTTCCAAAATCCCTCCGCCCTTTCATGGAAAAACTTCACTTCTGCACCATGCCCTCACCAATGACACATTCAGGCTATGTGCACACGTTCAGGATTATTTGCGTTTTTTTCACATTTTTTCGCCAGAAAAAAACTCGTCAAAAACGCATGAATTAAGCATCCTATCATTTAGAATGAATTCCGCAATTTTTGTGCACATGGTGCATTTTTTTCCGTGAAAAAAACGCATCTCGGAAAAAGAACCAACTGTCACGGGTGTGTCGCCACGAAGATCGTCACGATTACACAGCCTGACTTCTCGCAGCTGAGTTTTTGGTGCTTTGTGTTTTTCGGCAGTGAGGGAGTTAATTCTCTCTCTCTGTGCTAGATGAGGCCCAGCTTCGCCCAGCTGCAGTCAATGTGGCAGTAGTGGGACTCCTTCAAATACCTGCCGGTCTGTTAGGGAAGTTGTCGGTTACAGCATTCCTTGCAGACAAACAGAGCGGCTCGTGGTATTTTGGAGTTTGGAGTGGAGTTGGTGTGGTTTTTTCCCTTCCTCGCTTTATCATTTATCTCCTTACCCGTTGGTGTACCCTCTGTTGTTATGGTGTGAGTTTTTGTATGCAAGGTGGCTTTTGGTTTTCCCCTTGTACTGTCTCGTTCGTCTAGTACTGTGTGTTGGCTTATATTATCCTGTCCCCTGTTGTTGTGATCGGGGTCCTTCTCAGGACTAGATTACTGAGGTTCAGGGATCCTCAGGAGGTAGGGGTTACGCTGGCGGCCTGGACCTCTGTACCTTTAACAGTACCTCCAGGTAGAGGGATTAGTCAGGGCCCCAGCTTAGGGTCAGCTTAGGCCCCTGACCTCCTGTACGCAGAGACAGCGTGACAATTTCACCGACCGACAAAAGATTCTCTCCAGCTACCATGGATCCGGTAGCTAGTCTAGCTCAGCAGTTGCAGAGTTTGTCCATGGAGCTGGCGGACGTTAAGTCCAAGGTTTTGTATCCCCTGGAGCAAGCCGGACCAGAACCTAAAGTAGCTCTCCCTGACAGGTTCATTGGGGGGCGGGACAAGTTTTTTGTTTTCCGGGAGGCATGTAAATTGTACTTTCGGCTGCGGCCTCGGTCATCAGGGAGTGAAGAACAAAGGGTGGGAATTGTCATCTCGCTCCTACAAGGGGACCCACAATCATGGGCGTTCTCTCTTCCCCCGGGCTCCCCGGCTCTCCAGTCTGTGGATAGGTTTTTTGTTGCTCTGGGTCTCGTATATGATGACCCGGATCGGATCTCCCTTGCTGAATCTAAGTTAAGTAGGATCCAGCAGGGAGATCGTCCGGCGGAGGAATTCTGTTCGGAGTTCCGTAGGTGGGCCACAGGACACCCAGTGGAATGACCCGACTCTTAGGAGCCAGTTTTGTCAAGGTTTATCTGACAAATTAAAGGATGTGTTGGCACAGTATGACCCTCCCGCGTCACTGGAAGCCGCTATGGCCCTTGCTATTCGCATTGACAGACGGCTTCGGGAGAGGTGCGGGGTAACTCCGCCCTGTTATGATTTGGTAGCTGAGGAGAGCAGGCAAAAAAGGAAATACACCAGAGCAGTTGGAAACTATGAGATTGCAGTACCCTGACTAACCACCACAACTAGAGGCAGCCATGGAGCGTTCCTACGTTGGTCCTAGACGCCTCGTCACAGCCTGAGAAACTAACTACACCTAAAGATAGAAAGAGGAAAGCTATCTGCCCCGGAGCAGATCCCCAAAGAACATAGAAAGCCCCCAAACATGTAATGGTGGTTAGACAAGAAGAAATACTGACACAGACAGAAAATAGTATGAGCAAACGTTGGGGCCCAAACTTACTAAATAGAAAAGGATAGGAAGGGCACTTACTGCAATCCCAAAAAACCCTGAAAAGCACCAACTCTACTAATTTCAAAAACACCTGAGATCACACGACCTCTACCACCTAAATTAGTTCTCTGGTGTAACCAAAAACAAAACAGCAGCCACTGAAAAAACTGGAAAAAGCAAATGTACAAACATCAGTGGCTGAACTGAACTGAGAGGCAAAAGCCCCCAGAGGGGACCCAGAAGGCCCCCACAGAAGTGCAGGACAAAATGCAAAAATCAAGCACAAAAACAAAAAGAAGAAAATGTCTTATCTGTTAGCAGGAGATTCAGACACGACACAGCAGGCTTCCAAGGAAACTGGAATCAAGGATTGAGACCAGAACAACTGATCACCGGCAACCCTGATGGGAAGGTGACTCCCTTATATAAGACCAGTCAGTAACACCTGATTCCCAATCCTCACAATCTTCACTGGACAGTCCAGTACCGTTTGTAACCACCAGAGGGAGCTTCTGCTCAGAACTCATTTCCAGCCTATTCACAACAGTACCCCCCCTTGAGGAGGGGTCACCGAACCCTCATTTGAGCAACCAGGTCGGTCAGGATGAGTTCTATGATACGCACGGATGAGTCTCCTAGCATGGATGTCCGAAGCAAACACCCAAGAATTGTCTTCCTGACCATAACCTCTCCATTTAACCAAATACTGGAGTTTCCGTCTAGAAAAACGAGAATTCAATATTTTCTCAACCACATACTCCAGATTGCCCTCAACCAAAACAGGGTCAGGAGGCGCAGCATAGGAACCACTGGCTCGACAAACCTCTTCAAAAGGACTTGTGGAACACGTTATGGATCTTAAATGTCCCTGGAAGAAGCAAATGAAAAGAAACAGGGTTAAGAATCTCCATGATCTTATAAGGTCCAATGAACCTAGGCTTAAATTTAGGAGATGCCACTCTCATAGGAATATTTCTTGAGGACAACCAGACCAAGTCCCCCACTTTAAACCGAGGACCATCAGTCCTATGCCGGTTAGCAAACCGCTGGGCCCTCTCCTGAGAGAGGGACAACCTCTCCACTACATGGTCCCAAATCTGTTGCATACGCTCCACAACAGAGTCAACACCCGGGCAGACAGAAGCCTCCGTCTGTCCAGAAGAAAATCGACGGTGAAACCCAGAATTACAGAAAAATGGAGACATCAAAGTGGCAGAGCTAGCCCTATTATTAAGAGCAAACTCAGCCAAAGGCAAAAAAGAGACCCAGTCATCCTGATCAGCAGACACAAAGCATCTTAGATAAGTCTCCAATGTCTGGTTTATTCTCTCAGTTTGACCATTGGTCTGAGGATGAAACGCCGAGGAGAAAGACAATTGAACACCAATTTTAGAACAAAAGGTCCTCCAAAATCTGGAAACAAACTGGACTCCTCTGTCAGACACAATGTTCTCAGGAATGCCGTGTAAACGAACAACGTGCTGAAGGAACAAAGGCACAAATTCAGAGGAGGAAGGCAACTTAGGTAATGGCACAAGATGTATCATCTTGGAAAACCTATCGCAAATCACCCAGATGACAGTCATTCTCTGAGAAACAGGGAGGTCGGAAATGAAATCCATAGAGATATGGGTCCATGGTCTCTTGGGCACCGGTAATGGCATCAACAAACCACTAGAACGAGAGCAAGGCTTGGAGCGAGAGCAAGTCCCGCAGGACTGCACAAACTCCCTGACATCACGAGACAAGGTAGGCCACCAAAAGGACCGACCAACCAAGTCCCTGGTACCAAAAATTCCGGGATGACCGGCCAACGCGGAACAATGAATCTCAGACATTACACTCTTTTTCCACTGGTCCGGGACAAACAATTTCCCAACAGGGCAGCGCTCGGGCTTATCTTCCTGGCACCCCTCCAGAGCCAGTCTCAAATTGGGCGAGATGGCGGAAAGAACTACACCCTCTTTCAAAATAACAGAAGGATCAGATAACTCAGGAGAGTGCACCAGGAAACTCCTCGAGAGGGCATCCGCCTTAACATTTTTAGTGCCAGGAAGAAATGAAACCACAAAATTAAAACGTGTGAAAAACAAGGCCCACCTGGCCTGTCTAGGATTAAGTCGCTTGGCAGATTCCAGATAAACTAGATTCTTATGGTCAGTAAGGACCACCACCTGATGTTTGGCTCCCTCCAGCCAATGTCTCCACTCTTCAAAAGCACACTTCATGTCTAATAACTCCCGATTACCCACGTCATAATTACTTTCAGTGGGAGAAAATTTTCGAGAGAAAAAGGCACAAGGGTTACTTTTAGAGGTCTCTGGATCTCTTTGGGACAAAACGGCACCTGCCCCAATTTCAGAGGCATCAACCTCCACCTGAAATGTTAGAGAAACATCAGGCTGCCGTAGAACAGGAGCAGAAGTGAATCTCTGCTTAAGTTCCTGAAATGCAGAGACTGCCTCAGGAGGCCAATTCACCACATCAGAACCCTTCTTGGTCAAATCAGTTAATGGTTTAACAATAACAGAGAAATTACCAATAAATTTACGATAAAAATTGGCAAAACCCAAGAATCTTTGAAGAGCCTTTAAAGAAGTAAGTTGGACCCAATCACAGATAGCCTGAACTTTGACCGGGTCCATTTCAATAACAGATGGGGACAAAATGAGAGCCAGAAATGAGATCCTCTGAACGCCAAAAAGACACTTTGATCCCTTCACATACAGAGCATTCTCTCTCAAAATCTGGAACACAGTCCGAACATGTTTTACATGAGAGTCCCAGTCATTGGAAAAAATCAAGATATCATCCAAATAAACAATCAGAAATTTATCCACAAAATCCATGAAAATGTCATTCATGAAGGACTGGAAGACAGAAGGAGCATTAGTGAGCCCAAAGGGCATCACAAGGTACTCAAAATGCCCTTCAGGGGTATTAAATGCTGTCTTCCATTCATCCCCGTGCTTAATGCGAATAAGGTTATATGCCCCCCTGAGGTCAAGCTTGGTAAACCAAGTAGCGTTTTTCACCCTGGAAAACAGATCAGAGATCAAGGGTAACGGATATTGATATTTCACAGTAATGTTGTTCAAGAGACGATAATCAATACACGGCCTTAATGAACCATCCTTTTTGGCCACAAAGAAAAAACCGGCACCTAAGGGTGAAGAGGATGGTCTGATATGACCCTTCTCCAATGACTCCTTGATATAAGACCGCATAGCGTCATGTTCAGGTACAGACAAGTTAAAAAGGCGACCTTTAGGGAATTTACTACCAGGCACTAATTCAATAGCGCAGTCATAGCTCCTATGGGGAGGTAAGGATGCAGATTTACTTTCGCTAAACACATCAGAAAAATCAATCAAAAAGTCAGGAACATCCTGAGCCTTGGGGGAGGAAGAAAAAACAGGAGTGTTGGTATTAACACATTGACAGCCCCAACTGGTAACAGACACAGATTTCCAATCCAAAACAGGATTATGAGACTGTAACCAAGGGAAACCCAGTACGATAATGTCATGCAGATTATACAGAACCAAAAATTTGCAACTCTCCTGATGATCAGGTTCTACCCTCATTATCACCTGAGTAGAGAACTGAGGTTTATTCTCAGCCAAAGGGTAGAATCGATCCCCAGTAGGGGAATAGACTTCCGTAGGGGTATCAAGGGAAACCCACAACGTTTAGCAAAATCAAAATCCATCAGGTTAATAGCTGCTCCAGAATCAACAAAAGCCTGAGCAGAAAATAAGGACAGAGAGCATATCAGGGTAACAGTTAACAAAAACAGTCTGAACACTACCCAAGACAACTGAGCGAGCAAAACGTCTTCCACGCTTAGGGCAGACAGAAATAGCATGAGAGGCATCACCACAGTAGAAACATAACCCATTGCGCTTTCGAAATTCATGACGCTGTGCCCCAGAAACCACTCTATCACACTGCATGGATTCAGAAGCAGGTTCACAAGGCAACATTATTCCACGCATACCTTTCCGCTCATGCAAACGTCTGTCAATTTGAATCGCTAATGACATAGAATAATTGAGACCAGAGGGAACAGGGAATCCCACCATAACATCCTTTACATTATCTGACAGTCCCTTCCGAAAAAGAGCTGCCAAAGCGTCGTCATTCCATTTGGTCAGGACTGCCCACCTACGGAATCTCTGACAGTATAACTCAGCGTCCTCAAGCCTCTGACTTAATGCCAACAAAGTTTTTTCAGCTTGATCAGTGACATTAAGCTCATCGTACAATAACCCCAAAGCCTGAAAAAACGCATCAACATCACTCAAAACAGGATCCCCAGGTGTCAGGGAAAAAGCCCAATCCTGAGGGTCGCCGCGCAGGAGAGAGATGACAATTTGAACCTGCTGCGCTGCGTTCCCTGAGGACTTAGATTTTAAGGCAAAAAACAATTTACAGTTATTTTTGAAATTCAGAAACTTAGCTCGATCCCCTAAAAACAAATCTGGCATGGGAATCCTAGGTTCCACAACAGGCAACCTAGCAAGATAGGTAGCAATACTCCGAACTTCAGTGGCAAGCTGATCCACACGGCCAGACAACTGTGCAAACTCCATTGAGAGAAAAAAAAAAATCCTCCTCAGCACCCAGAGATACAGAGGGAAAAAAAAAATGCAACAAACAGAAAAAAAAAATCTCTGACAACTCTGACAACTTTTTTCTTTCACAATATTTTTCCCTTCTGTGAGTACCATATAATTTTCAGTTTGGGCCGGTGATACTGTTATGATTTGGTAGCTGAGGAGAGTAGGCAAAAAAGGAAATACACCAGAGCAGTTGAAAACTATGAGATTGCAGTACCCTGACTAACCACCACAACTAGAGGCAGCCGTGGAGCGTTCCTACGTTGGTCCTAGACGCCTCGTCACAGCCTGAGAAACTAACTACACCTAAAGATAGAAAGAGGAAAGCTATCTGCCCGGAGCAGATCCCCAAAGAACATAGAAAGCCCCCAAACATGTAATGGCGGTTAGACAAGAAGAAATACTGACACAGACAGAAAATAGTATGAGCAAACGTTGGGGCCCAAACTTACTAAATAGAAAAGGATAGGAAGGGCACTTACTGCAATCCCAAAAAACCCTGAAAAGCACCAACTCTACTAATTTCAAAAACACCTGAGATCACACGACCTCTACCACCTAAATTAGTTCTCTGGTGTAACCAAAAACAAAACAGCAGCCACTGAAAAAACTGGAAAAAGCAAATGTACAAACATCAGGGGCTGAACTGAACTGAGAGGCAAAAGCCCCCAGAGGGGACCCAGAAGGCCCCCACAGAAGTGCAGGACAAAATGCAAAAATCAAGCACAAAAACAAAAAGAAGAAAATGTCTTATCTGTTAGCAGGAGATTCAGACACGACACAGCAGGCTTCCAAGGAAACTGGAATCAAGGATTGAGACCAGAACAATTGATCACCGGCAACCCTGATGGGAAGGTGACTCCCTTATATAAGACCAGTCAGTAACACCTGATTCCCAATCCTCACAATCTTCACTGGACAGTCCAGTACCGTTTGTAACCACCAGAGGGAGCTTCTGCTCAGAACTCATTTCCAGCCTATTCACAACACCGCCCCCTGTGATGATTCCACCTTCTTCAAGGGTCCCTTATATGGAGGTTCCCCTGGTCAGTCCAGAGGAGCCTATGCAATTAGGAGGTACATCATTTCGGGGGAGGGGACCGGCAGTGCGCCATAGGACAGGAAGGTGTTTCTTCTGCGGGAGAATGAGACATTCTATTGGGGGGTGTCCATCCCGTCCTTTGCAGAGTGAAGAGTCGTCAGAAAACTGTTGATCCCAGGTTGTGTGGTGGACGGCAATCTGGGAGTAGGTATTTCGTCCCTAGGTTCGTCTCAGTTTCTCGTACCGGCGGAGGTGGTGGTGGGTACGAGAACTGAGAGGATATCTGTTCTTCTGGATAGTGGGGCCGGGGCTAATCTGGTGGACGCTCGGTTTGCCCGGGTTCAAGGTATGCGATTGAGTGTGTTGGCTAAACCCATCCCCATATTCTCGATCGACGCCAGGCCTCTCGGTCAGGGAAGTTTTTTGCAAGCGGTGCATAACGTAAAACTTCAAGTGGGGGCGATACATAAAGAACTGTTGTCTTGTTACGTGTTGGGGGGTCTTCCCACTCCTATAGTGTTGGGCCTTCCTTGGTTAACCCCTTCACCCCCAAGGGTGGTTTGCACGTTAATGACCGGGACAATTTTTACAATTCTGACCACTGTCTCTTTATGAGGTTATAACTCCGGAACGCTTCAACGGATCTTCGCGATTCTGGATTGTTTTCTCGTGACATATTGTACTTCATGTTAGTGGTAAAATTTCTTCCATATAACTTGCGTTTATTTTTGAAAAAAACGCAAATATGGCGAAAATTTTGAAAATTTAGCAATTTTCAAACTTTGAATTTTTATTCCCTTAAAACAGAGAAATATGTAACACAAAATAGTTAAGAAATAACATTTCCCACATGTCTACTTTACATCAGCACAATTTTGGAATCAAAATTTTTTTTTGTTAGGAAGTTATAAGGGTTAAAAGTTGACCAGCGATTTCTCATTTTTACAACAAAATTTACAAAGCCATTTTTTTTAGGGACCACCTCACATTTGAAGTCACTTTGAGGGGTCTACATGACAGAAAATACCCAAAAGTGACACCATTCTAAAAACTGCACCCTCAAGGTGTTCAAAGCCACATTCAAGAAGTTTATTAACCCTTCAGGTGCTTCACAGGAACTAAAGCAACGTGGAAGGAAAAAATGAATATTTAACTTTTTAGCCACAAAAATGATCTTTTACAAACTTTTTTTTTATTTTCACAAGGGTAAAAGGAGAAAATGGACAGATAAGGTTGTTATGCAATTTCTCCTGAGTACGCCAATACCCCATATGTGGGGGAAAACCACTGTTTGGGCACACGGCAGAGCTCGTAAGGGAAGGAGCGCCGTTTGACTTTTTCAAACTAAAATTGGCTGGAGTTGAGATTGGACGCCATGTCGCGCTTGGAGAACCTCTGATGCGCCTAAACAGTGGAAACCCCCCACAAGTGACACCATTTTGGAAACTAGACCCCCTAAGGTACTTATCTAGATCTGTTGTGAGCACTTTGAACCCCCAAGTGTTTCACAAAAGTTTATAATGCCTGGGTGTGAAAAAAAAAAAAAAAAAATTCCACAAAAATGATTTTTTAGTCCTAAATTTTTGAATTTTCCCAAGGAAATTGGACCCCAAAAGTTGTTGTCCAATTTGTCCTGAGTACGCTGATACCCCATATGTGGGGGTGGAAAACTGTTTGGGCGCACGGCAGGGCTTGGAAAGGAAGTAGTAACGTTTTGGAATGCAGACGTTGATGGGGGTCATGTTCCGTTTGCAGTGCCCCAGATGAGCCTAAACAGTGGAAATCCCCCACAAGTGACCCCATTTTGGAAACTAGACCCCCTAAGGAACTTATCTAGATCTTTGGTGAGCACTTTGAACCCCCAAGTGCTTCACACAAGTTTATAATGCCCGGGCATGAAAATAAAAAATCCTATTTTTTTCCCACAAAAATTATCTTTTAGTCACTAATTTTTTATTTTCCCAAGGGTATCAGGAGAAATTGGACCACATAAGTTGTTGTCCAATTTGTCCTGAGTACGCTGATGCCCCATATGTGGGGGGAACCACTGTTTGGGCGCACGGCAGAGCTCGGAAGGGAAGGAGCACCATTTGACTTTTTCCAACCAAAATTGGCTGGAATTGAGATTGGATGCCATGTTGCATTTGGAGAGCCCCTGATGTGCCTAAACAGTGGAAACCCCCACAAATGACCCCATTTGGGAAACTAGACCCCCTAAGGAACTTATCTAGATCTTTGGTGAGCAATTTGAACCCTCAAGTGCTTCACACAAGTTTATAACGTAGAGCCGTAAAATTTAAAAATCATATTTTTTCCACAAAAATGATCTTTTCACCCCAATTTTTATTTTTCCAAGGGTAACAAGACTCCAAAAGTTATTGTGCAATTTGTCCTGAGTACACTGATACCCCATATGTGGGGGTATACCACTGTTTGGGTGCATGGCAGAGTTTGGAAGGGAAGGAGCGCCATCTCACTTTTTCAACGCAGAATTGGCTGGACGCCATGTCGTGTTTGGAGAGCTCCTGATCTGCCTAAACAGTGGAAACCCCCCACAAATGACACCATTTTGGAAACTAGACCCCTCAAGGAACTTATCTAGATGTGTGGTGAGAACTTTGAACCCCCAGGTGTTTCACTAAAGTTTATAACGTACAGCCTTAAAATAAAAAATCCTTTTTTTTTTTTACAAAAATGATTTTTTCGCCCCAAATATTTTATTTTCACAAGGGTAACAGAAGAAATTGGAACCCAAAAGTTGTTGTCCAATTTGTCCTGAGTACGCTGATACCCAATATGTAGGAGAAAACTACTGTATGGGTGCACGTCAGGGCTCGGAAGGGAAGTAGTGACGTTTTGGATTGCAGACTTTGATGGAATGGTCTGGGGGCGTCATGTCGCATTTGGAGAGCCCCTGATACGCCTAAACAGTGGAAACCCCCCACAAGTGACCCCATTTTGGAAAATAGACCCCACAAGGAACTTATCTAGATGTGTGGTGAGCACTTTGAACCCCGAAGTGCTTCACAGAAGTTTATAACGCACAGCCGTAAAAATAAAAAATCCTTTTTTTTTTTACAAAAATGATTTTTTCGCCCCCAATATTTTATTTTCACAAGGGTAACAGGAGAAATTGGACCCCAAAAGTTGTTGTCCAATTTGTCCTGAGTACGCTGATACCCAATATGTGGGAGAAAACTACTGTATGGGCGCATGTCAGGGCTCGGAAAGGGAAGTAGTGACGTTTTGGATTGCAGACTTTGATGGAATGGTCTGGGGGCGTCATGTCGCATTTGGAGAGCCCCTGATGCGCCTAAACAGTGGAAACCCCCCACAGTGACCCCATTTTGGAAAATAGACCTCACAAGGAACTTACCTAGATGTGTGGTGAGCACTTTGAACCCCGAAGTGCTTCACAGAAGTTTATAACGCACAGCCGTAAAAATAAAAAATCCTTTTTTTTTTTACAAAAATGATTTTTTCGCCCCAATATTTTATTTTCACAAGGGCAACAGGAGAAATTGGACCCCAAAAGTTGTTGTCCAATTTGTCCTGAGTACGCTGATACCCAATATGTGGGAGAAAACTACTGTATGGGCGCATGTCAGGGCTCGGAAAGGAAGTAGTGACGTTTTGGATTGCAGACTTTGATGGAATGGTCTGGGGGCGTCATGTCGCATTTGGAGAGCCCCTGATGCGCCTAAACAGTGGAAATCCCCAACAAGTGACCCCATTTTGGAAAATAGACCCCACAAGGAACTTATTTAGATGTGTGGTGAGCGCTATGAAGCCCCAAGTGCTTCACAGAAGTTTATAATGTACAGCCGTAAAAACAAAAAAATCTTATTTTTTTTACAAAAATAATATTTTCGCCCCCAGTTTTTTATTTTCCCAAGGGTAACAGAAGAAATAGGACAAATTTCACAATAACTCTTGGGGTCCAGAGTACGCTGATACCCCATATGTGGGGATAAACTACTGTTTGGACGCATGGCAGAGCTCAGAAGTGAAGGAACACCGTTTGACTTTTTCAACGCAGAATTGGCTGGAATGGAGATCAGACGCCATGTCACATTTGGAGAGCCCCTGATGTGCCTAAACAGCGGAAACCCCCCAATTCTAACTCCAACCCTAACCCCAACACACCCCTAACCCTAGTCCCAACCCTAATCCCAACCCTAACCCTAATCCTAACTCTAACCCTAATCCTAACTTTAGCGCCAACCCTAACCCTAACTTTAGCCGAAACCCTAACCCTAACCCTAATGGGAAAATGGAAATAAATACATTTTTTTTATTTTATTATTTTTCCCTAACTAAGGGGGTGATAAAGGGGGGTTTGATTTACTATTTATAGCGGTTTTTTATGATTGGCAGCTGTCACGCTAAAAGACGCTTTTTATTGCAAAAAGTAGTTTTTTGCATCACCACATTTTGAGAGCTATAATTTTTGCATATTTTGGCCCACAATGTCATGTGAGGTCTTAATTTTTGCGGGACGAGGTGACGCTTTTATTGGTACCATTTTTGAGCACGTGACATTTTTTGATCGCTTTTTATTTCGATTTTTGGGAGGTTAGAATGAACAAAAATCAGCAATTCATGAATTTCTTTTGGGTGAGGCGTTTTTATTGTTCCGCGTGTGGTAAAATCGATAAAGCAGTTTTATTCTTCGGGTCAGTACGATTATGGCGATACCTCATTTATATAATTTTTTTATGTTTTGGCGCTTTTATAGAATAAAAACAATTTTATATAAAAAATAATTATTTTTGCATCGCTTTATTCTGCGAGCTATAACTTTTTTATTTTTTCGCTCATGATGCTGTGTGACGGCTCGTTTTTTGCGGGACAAGATGACGTTTTCAGCGGTACCATGCTTATTTATATCCGTCTTTTTGATCGCGTGTTATTCCACTTTTTGTTCAGCGGTATGATGATAAAGCACTGATTTTTTGCTTCGTTTTTATTTTTTATTTTTTAAGGGGTTCACAAAAGGGTTTAACTAGTGGGACAGTTTTATAGGGGGGGTCGTTACGGACGCGGCGATACCATATATGTGTACTTTTATTGTTTTATTTTTTTTATTTACAATAAGTAATGAATTTATTGGGGAATATTTTTTTTTTTTTTTTTTTTTGGATTTTTTTTTACACATGTTTATTTTTACTTTTTTTTACTTTTTTACTTTGTCCCAGGGTGGGACATCACTGTATTTCATCAGATCGCTGGTGTGACAGTGTGCACAGCACTCTGTCACACCAGCGATGTGACAGGCAGTGCAGGACGCTTCCTCATGCCTGCTCTCGGCAGGCACTGAGGAAGCCGCCTCCCTCCAGGACCCCAGCGCCATCTTGGATCCGGGTCCTGGGAGGAAGCCTCAAGCAGCGCGATCACATCGCGCTGGTCTGAGGGTCTCAGGGGGGCGCGCAGGGAGCCCCCTGCCTGCGCGATCCTCCCCTGTGCCCCCAGTACACCGCGATCATGTTTGATCGCGGTGTGCAAGGGGTTAATGTGCCGGGAGTGGTCCGTGACCGCTCCTGACACACAGTCACGGGTGTCAGCTGTGATAATCAGCTGACACCCGGCGGCGATTAGCTGCGCTCCCTGCGGGAGCGCAGCTAATCGCCTATGACGTACTATCCCGTCCATGGTCAGAATGGCACGGGTTTTATGGACGGGATAGTACGTCTAATGTCAGAGAGGGGTTAACTAAGCATAACCCAGTTATTAATTGGCAATCCAGAGAGATAAGCCAATGGAGTGAATTCTGTAATAAAAACTGCATGAATACGGTCATCGGTGCGGTCACTCCTAGGGTCTTACCTCCATTTCTGGCGGACTTTGAGGATGTATTCTCGGAGAAAGGGTGTCAGGAACTACCTCCTCATCGCGTGTATGACTGTTCTGTAAAACTGCTCCCTGAGGCCAAGTTACCTAAATCTAGGTTGTATAACCTATCTGGTCCTGAGAGGCAGGCCATGAAGGATTATATTTCTGAAAGTCTGGCTAAGGGGCATATTAGACCTTCATCTTCCCCGGTGGTCGCGGGGTTCTTCTTTGTGAAGAAGAAAGATGGAGGCCTACGCCCTTGCCTGGATTTCCGTGAACTTAATCGGATTACGGTCCGAGATCCGTATCCGCTCCCACTTATACCCGATCTCTTCAATCAGATCGTGGGTGCCAAATGGTTCTCTAAGTTGGATCTCAGGGGGGCGTACAATCTGATTAGGATGAAGGAGGGGGATGAGTGGAAGACGGCGTTTAACACTCCGGAGGGGCATTATGAGAACCTTGTCATGCCATTCGGTCTGACTAATGTCCCGGCGGTGTTCCAACACTTTGTAAATGACATTTTTCGCCGCCTGGTGGGACAGTTTGTTGTCATATATCTGGATGATATCTTAATCTACTCGCCGGATCTTGTGTCTCATCAGGAGCATGTTAGGCAGGTGTTACAGATCTTGCGGGATAATAAACTGTACGCCAAATGGGAAAAGTGTGTGTTCGCCGTACAGGAACTCCAGTTTTTAGGCTTCCTGGTTTCAGCGTTCGGTTTTCGTATGGACCCTGGGAAAGTGCGGGCAGTTTTTGAGTGGGATCTGCCAGAGAATCTTAAGGCTCTACAACGTTTCCTGGGGTTTGCTAATTATTACCGGAAATTCATCCGTAATTTCTCGTCCATGGTTAAACCTCTCACAGACATGACAAAAAAGGGACGGATTTTTCTAGGTGGTCTGACAAGGCTTGTCAAGCATTCGCCTCCTTGAAAAAATGTTTTGCCTCGGCACCCATACTCATTCAACCTGATGCGTCACAGCCGTTCATTGTAGAGGTAGACGCTTCCGAGGAAGGGGTGGGAGCAGTATTGTCACAAGGTTCGTCCCCTGGTAAGTGGCATCCGTGCGCCTTTTTCTCTAAAAAATTGTCGTCCGCTGAGAGGAATTACGATGTCGGCAATAGGGAACTCTTGGCCATTAAGTTAGCTTTTGAGGAGTGGCGCCATTTTTTGGAGGGGGCAGTCCATCCGGTCACCGTCATCACCGATCACAAGAACCTGCTATATCTGGAGTCCGCAAAATGTCTGAATCCCAGACAAGCTAGGTGGTCGTTGTTTTTTTACCAGGTTTAATTTTGTCGTCACATGTCGTCCTGGGTCAAAAAATGTAAAGGCGGATGCCTTATCTCGTAGTTTCCCTGGGGCCGGGAATACGGATGACCCGGTTCCTATCCTTCAGGAGGGTGTGGTGGTGTCGGCAGTATGCTCTGAGCTTGAGGAGGAGGGATTGGAGGCTCAGGGGGACGCCCCTGTTGGACCTCCAGGGAGACTGTTTGTTCCAGATCAGTTGCGACAAAAGGTGATCGAGGCACACCATAACTCAGCTTTGGCAGGACACCCAGGGAGTAAAGCAACTGTGGATCTCCTCTCGCGTCGGTTTTGGTGGCCTAACTTACATAGGGAGGTGGTAACTTTTGTCGCGTCCTGTGGGGTTTGTGCGCGCTCTAAGACCCCACATACCCGTCCGTCTGGGGCCCTCTTACCTTTGAAGATCCCAGAGCGTCCTTGGACTCATCTGTCTATGGACTTTATTACGGACCTCCCGCCGTCTTCGGGTAAAACGGTCATACTCGTTGTAGTGGACAGGTTCAGCAAGATGGCACATTTTATCGCTCTTCCTGCTCTTCCTAATGCTAAAACTCTTGCGCAGGTGTTCATTGGGGAGATTGTGAGGTTTCACGGGGTACCCTCCGATGTGGTGTCTGATCGGGGTCTCAGTTTGTGTCCAAATTCTGGAAGGCATTTTGTACACGGCGGGGGATGCATTTATCGTTTTCATCGGCTTTTCATCCTCAGACCAATGGTCAGACAGAACGTCTGAACCAGAGCTTGGAGACATATCTCCGGTGTTTTGTGTCAGAAAACCAGGAGGACAGGGCTTCTTTCTTACCTCTGGCAGAGTTTGCTCTTAATAATAGGCAGAGCGAGTCCACTGGTAAGTCCCCGTTTTTTGGGTCATATGGTTTTCACCCCCAGTTTTGTACTTTCAGTAGGGGGGGCTCTTCGGGGGTTCCTGAGGAGGAACGATTTTCGTCATCACTCGCTTCAGTATGGAGAGGGGTGCTGAATAATCTGAATACTATGGGGAACCGATACAAACGTATGGCTGATAGGAGGAGAGTGTCTGGTCCGGACCTAAGTGTGAACGATCGGGTATGGTTGTCTACCAAGAATATAAAACTTAAGGTTCCCTCCTGGAAACTGGGTCCCAGGTTCATCGGGCCATACAGGATCAGTTCTATAATTAATCCGGAGGCATTCCGTCTTGACCTCCCCCCTACGTTTAAAATTCATAACGTGTTCCACAGATCGTTGCTTAAGAGGTATGTGGCGCCTGTGATACCGTCACCTTTACCTCCTCCTCCAGTGGTGGTCAATGGTAACTTGGAGTTTCAGGTATCGAAAGTCATCGATTCACGCTTTAATCGCCGGTCCCTTCAGTACTTGGTTCATTGGAAGGGGTATGGTCCTGAGGAGAGGATGTGGGTTCCTGCGTCGGATATTAACGCAGACCGATTAATTCGGGCCTTCCACACGACTCACCCGGATAAACCTGGCCCTGAGGGTCCGGAGGCCCCTCGTAGAAGGGGGGGTACTGTCACGGGTGTGTCGCCACGAAGATCGTCACGATTACACAGCCTGACTTCTCGCAGCTGAGTTTTTGGTGCTTTGTGTTTTTCGGCAGTGAGGGAGTTAATTCTCTCTCTCTGTGCTAGATGAGGCCCAGCCTCGCCCAGCTGCAGTCAATGCTGCAGTAGTGGGACTCCTTCAAATACCTGCCGGTCTGTTAGGGAAGTTGTCGATGAAAGCATTCCTTGCAGACAAACAGAGCGGCTCGTGGTATTTTGGAGTTTGGAGTGAAGTGTACTTGGTGTGGTTATTTATCTTCCTCGCTTTATCATTTATCTCCTTACCCGTTGGTGTTCCCTCTGTTGTTGTGGTGTGAGTTTTTGTATGCAAGGTGGTTTTTGGTTTTCCCCTTGTACTGTCTCGTTCGTCTAGTACTGTGTTGGCTTATATTATCCTGTCCCCTGTTGTGATCGTGGTCCTTCTCAGGACTAGATTACTGAGGTTCAGGGATCCTCAGGAGGTAGGGGTTACGCTGGCGGCCTGGACCTCTGTACCTTTAACAGTACCTCCAGGTAGAGGGATTAGTCAGGGCCCCAGCTTAGGGTCAGCTTAGGCCCCTGACCTCCTGTACGCAGAGACAGCGTGACACCAACATGTTCATTAATTTTGCGGAATTCTAGCCTTTTTCCCGCTATATTATTGACCTAGAAAGTTTATCGCGGGAAAAGTCAGTTTTTGCTCAGGAAAATTCTGCAAACATTCCTGAAAGTGTGCACTTAGCCAAGCACCAATCACTCGATGAATATGCAGCACTTTGCTTGTAGTATAATACACCCCATAGTCCTCCATATATTATAATGTGCACCACAGTCCTCCATATTGTAAAGTGCACACCACATAGTCCTCCATATAATATAATGTATCCATAGTCCTCCATATAGTATAATATACTCCTAATAGCCCTCAATATATTAAAATACATTCAGTCATCCATATAGTATAATACACTCTTCATAGTGCTCCATATAGTATAATGCACCGCCATAGTCATCCATGTAGTACAATTTAATTCCCATAGTATAATGCACCCCATAGTTCTTCATATGGTATAATGTATTCCCCATAGTCCTCGATACAGTATAATGCAGCCCACATATAGTATAATGCAGTCACCCTATAGAGCATAATGCAGCCACCCCACAGAGTATATTGCAACCACCCCACAGAGTATAATGTAAACCCCCCATAGAATATAATTGAGCCCCCTTATATAGTATAATGTAGCCCCTCCATAAAATACAATGTAGCCCTACTCATATAGTATAATGCAGCCCCCATAGAATATAATGTAGCCCCCTCAAAGTATAATGAAGCCCCCATACAATATAATCTAGCCCCCCATAGAATACAATGTACTGTAGCCACCTCATAGAGTACGATGCAATCACCCCTCATAGAATATAATAAATATAATACAGCCCCCCATAGAATATAATGTATCCCCGAATAGAATATCATACAGCCTGCCTCCCCAAAGGAATATAACTTAGCCCCCATAGTATATAACAGAGCCACAAAGTATATAACACAGTCATATATTATATAAAACAGCCACCCTATAAAATATAATATATCCCCCCATAGTATATAACACAGCCCACATAGTGTACAGCATGGCCCACATAGTATACAGCAGGGACCACATAGTGTACAGCAGGGCCCACATAGTGTACAGCAGGGCCCACATAGTATATAGCAGGGCCCACATAGTATACAGCAGGGCCCACATAGTGTACAGCAGGGCCCACATAGTATATAGCAGGGCCCACATAGTATACAACAGGGCCCACATAGTGTACAGCAGGGCCCACATAGTATATACAGGGCCCACAAAGTATATAGCAGGGCCCACATAGTGTACAGCAGGGCCCACATAGTATATAGCAGGGCCCACATAGCGTACAGCAGGGCCCACATAGTATATAGCAGGGCCCACATAGTATATAACTGGGGCCACATAGTGTACAGCAGGGCCCACATAGTATATAGTAGGGCCCACATTGTATATAGCAGGGCCCCCATAGTATACAGCAGGTCCCCCATTGTATATAGCAGGGCCCCCATAGTATACAGCAGGGCCCCCATAGTATACAGCAGGGCCCCCATAGTATACAGCAGGTCCCCCATTGTATATAGCAGGGCCCCCATAGTGTACAGCAGGGCCCCCATAGTATACAGCAGGGCCCCCATAGTATACAGCAGGGCCCCCATAGTATACAGCAGGGCCCACATAGTATATAGTATGGCCCACATTGTATATAGCAGGGCCCCCATAGTATACAGCAGGTCCCCCACTGTATATAGCAGGGGCCCCATAGTATACAGCAGGGCCCCCATAGTATACAGCAGGGCCCACATTTTACAGCCCTCATCTCTCCTCCCCCCCAGGAATGGCCGCACAGCAGGACAGATTTATGAAAAAAAAAAACACTCCTCACCTCATCCTCGTGCCAGCGCTGCTCCCAGCTCCTGTCTCCTGCTCTGCCCGGCACACAGTGAACGCGCTGTGTCAGAGGCAGAGCAGGGAATGATGGGAGAGGGAGTGTCAGCTGACGTTCTCTCCTCCATTATTGCTTTGAACTGTACCGGCGGACGCCGGTATAGTTCAATGCAGCAGCGGGGGGAGTCGGCGCTGGGGTCAGGCAGGCCCCCCTGCCACAGAGGGGCCCCCATAGTGGCTGCGTGATGTGCCGCTAGCTGGGGGCCCCTTGAGGTGCATGGGAGCCTCAAAATGTTGGGGGCCCCCGGGCCCGAGCGCGGACCAGCGTGCTCGGGCGTCGGGCCCCCCTAATCACCGGGCCCCATACCGCAGTAAGGGTTGTCATGCCCTGATGGCGGCCCTGGGTTTTGATTATGTAGGGAGTTAACCTTTTCCATTTTGTGAAATATGTGGACATTTGTCACCCATGGTTTTGGTTTAATTAGTCTGTTATCTCAGGATGAGGCCTGGTGTATCTGTGGTGGAAAAATCTTCACTTTGCAGGCATACTGATCACATACATATAATTTTTATCCAAATAAATCCATTTGTATAGAGCTTTTCAAATATTTCAGTAGTCCATTTAAAATGGGCAAGGCAGGGGACAAGGGACGGGAAGTGGACGTGATGCTGATGGTGCATGCAGAGGACGAGGCCGGGGCCAAGCTGAAAGTGAGCTATAGAAAAGACCCACATCTTCGCACTCAACCTTCCTGTCCCAGTATCTAGGGGACCACGGCATACCACTTTTGAAGCCAGAGCAGTGTGAAACAGTTGTTGGTTGGATAGCGGATAATGCTTTCTGTCACTTAGCCACCATCACCACCACCATGTCTTCCACACAGTCAAGTCTGAGTAGCCATGAGTGTGGACCGGATATTACTCTCCCTGATCCTCTTTCCTCCCAACTTGCCGAGTGCCCTGGGACAACTGATCCCACGCTCGTACACTCCGAAGAGCTGTTCAGTTTTCCATTTGGAGATTCGTGCCTCTCGCTCGCTTCACTTGAAGAGGGGCAAGATGATATTCCATGTAGCGATGCACAAATCTTTGAGCAGCCACGGTCGCAAGAGGTAGACGATGATGAGACTCAATTGCCGGAAAGTCAGGAGGAGGAGCAGGGTGCGGATGTGGAAAACGAGGTGGTGGATGACATAGTGACAGACCCAACCTGGCAGGAGGACATGCAGAGTGAGGATAGCAGCACACATGGTGAAGGAGGCATATCACCCCAACAGGCAGGAAGAATCAGTGTGTTGGCCGCAGACAGAAGGAGTCCATCTGTTCCCCATAACACCAACAGGATGGAAGTTGCCATTCCAACTGTTAGATCTTCCTGAGTCTGGTTATTTTTTAAAGACTCTGCCGATAACCCTAAACAGGCCATTTGCAGCACTTGCCATGCCCGCATCAGCAGGGGTAGCAAAACTTCCAGCCTGACCACCAATAGCATCATTAGGCACATGGCAGCAAAGCACCCGACTTTGTGGGCCGAACCCCAGGCTCCATCAACACTGTCTGCAGGTGACAACACTGCTTCATCCACTGTTTTGCGTACAAGCCCATCCCAAGTTCACTGTGCCTGTGAAGATGCCTCGGGCCCTGCACCTGTTGTTGACCACAGTCAACCAGCACCATCATCAAGCCATTCCACGTCCTTGTCCCAGCCCAGCCTTCAGTTGTCTATACCCCAGTCATTGGAACGCAAGCGGAAATACCCAGCCAATGCCCCACAGGCCACAGTATTTACCGTATATACTCGAGTATAAGTCGACCCGAGTATAAACCGACCCCCTAATTTTGCCACAAAAAACTGGGAAAACTTATCGACTCGAGTATAAGCCTAGGGTGGAAAATGAGTCAGCTTCTGGTAAATTTCAAAAATAAAAATAGATACCAATAGGTTAAATGTTTTTGAATAGCCATATTGAATCAGGAGCCCCATATGCTGCTCCATAGATTATGCCCCATATGCTGCTCCACAGATTATGCCCCATATGCTGCCCCATATATTATGCCCCATGTATTATGCCTCACAAGATGCTCCATAGATTGTGCCCCATATGCTGCACCATGTAATATGCCCCACAAGATGCTCCATAGATTGTGCCCCATATGCTGCCCCATGCATTATGCCCCCATATGATGCTCCATAGATTATGCCCCATATGCTGCCCATGTATTATGCCCCACAAGATGCTCCATAGATTGTGCCCCATATGCTGCCCCATGTATTATGCCCCATATGATGCTCCATAGATTATGCCCATATGCTGCCCCATGTATTATGCCCTAAAAGATGCTCCATAGATTGTGCCCCATATGCTGCCCATGTATTGTGCCCCATATGCTGCCCCATGTATTATGCCCCACAAGATGCTCCATAGATTATGCCCCATATGCTGCCCATGTATTGTGCCCCATATGCTGCCCCATGTATTATGCCCCACAAGATGCTCCATAGATTGTGCCCCATATACTGCCCATGTATTATGCTGTCACGCTGTATAGCAGATATATATATGTGATGACAATAATCTATATCAAAAGGGCAACATACTATATAACATGCGCATAGCTATATGATAACATAGATTTACCTGACAGAAAGTCCAGTGGGTCAGAACGGAATCCGTTATACGCTGTCTCCGGCTAGAGGGTGACCGGGGTCTAAGCTGACCCTAACTGGGGTCCTAACTAATCCCTCAACCTGGAGGTACTGTTAAAGGTACAGAGGTCCAGGCCACCAGCGTAAACCCTGTCTCCTATCAATCCCTGCCAACTGTATTCTAGTCCTAAGAAGGACCCTGAATACCACCAAAGGGAATGACCAGGTAATGGTTAATGAACAGAAAGACAAACAAGAAAGATAAGAAATAAAGTAAATAAAGTCTTACATACAACACTCACACACAGTAGGAACACCTAAGGTCTCAGAGATAAACTATAAGCTATAAGAGTAAAAACAACTAAGGAGCTCTTAGCTTAAGTATTCCCAGAACCGATCCAGTCTGCTAAACTATATGAATGCTTTCACCGGCATCAAACACCCAGACTGGCAGGAATATAAAGGAAACTAATTAGAACATAATCCAAAGCAGCCGGGCGAGGCTGGACCTAGTCTTAGCAAAGAGCTAGGTAAAATTAACTCTCTCATTACCAAACACAAAGAAACAGCAGCTCAGCTGTGAGAAGTCAGAATGTGCAATCGCGACGATCTTCGTGGCGATGCACCCATGACAGTACCCCCCCTTCTACGAGGGGCCTCCGGACCCTCATGACCAGGTCTGTCCGGGTAAATTGTGTGAAAGGTCCGAACCAATCGATCTGCGTTATCATCAGACGCAGGGACCCACGTCCTCTCCTCAGGACCATACCCCCTCCAATGAACTTCCACGTTATCATTGACTACCACTGAAGGAGGAGGTAGAGGTGACGGTATGACTGGTGCCACATACTTTTTAAGTAATGACTTGTGAAACACATTATGAATTTTAAATGTAGGAGGGAGGTCCAGACGAAATGCCACAGGATTAATTATGGAACTGATCCTGTATGGCCCGATGAATCTGGGACCCAACCTCCAGGAGGGAACTTTAAGTTTTATATTCCTGGTAGACAACCACACCAGATCGTTCACCCTCAGATCTAGACCAGAAACTCTCCTCCTATCAGCCATCCGTTTGTAAGGGTTCTCCGTAACCTTCAGTCTTAAGCGATCTGGAACTATCAGTCTCCCTGGAAGTCCCACAGGGCGTCCCCCTGAGCCCCCAATACCTCCCCCTCAAGCTCAGAGCATACAGCTGACACTACAACTCCCTCCTGAGGAATAGGAACCGGATCATCCGTCTTCCCGACCCCTGGGAAAGTACGAGATAAGGCATCAGGAAGCAACTTTATTGAGAAGTCATATGTGCGATGAGGAGGTAACTCTTTACACCCCTCCTCTGAGAACTTCTCCCAAAAGTCCTCCAGAAAAGGAGGCAAAGTCCTAGGCACAACCGCACCGATGACCGTGCTCATGCAGTTATTCTTGCAAAATTCACCCCACTGGCTTATCTTTCTGGATTGCCAATCAATCACTGGGTTATGTTTAGCCAACCAAGGAAGTCCCAACACAATAGGAGCAGGCAGACCCTCCAACACATAACAAGACAATTGCTCTTTATGTATTGCCCCTACTCGAAGATCTATGTTATGAACAGCTTGTACCAAGCTACCTTGACCAAGAGGTCTAGAATCAATAGAGAGTATAGGGACCGGTTTGGCCAATACACTCAGTTGCATACCATGCACCTGGGCAAACCGAGTGTCCACCAAATTAGCCCCGGACCCACTATCAAGAAAAACAGAAATCCTCTCAGTTCTAGTACCAATCACCACCTCCGCAGGCACGAGAAACTGAGAGGGATTTGGGGACGAAATACACACTCCCAGGTTAACTCCTTGGTTCAAAGAGGTCCGGGATGGACACCCCCCAACATAATGTCCCTCTCTCCCGCAAAAGAAACACCTTCTAGTCTTGCGGCGCACCGCTGATTCCCTCCTACAAAATGATGTCCCTCCCAACTGCATGGGCTCCTCAGAACAGACCAGGGGAACCTCAGTATAAGGGACTTTAGTAGTAGGTGGAGTCATCACGGAGGCGGAGTTACCTCGCGTCTTCCCCGAAGACGTCTATCAATGCGAATAGCGAGGGCCATAGCAGCCTCCAGTGATGGAGGAGAATCATACTGAGCTAACACATCCTTTAATTTGTCAGACAACCCTTGACAAAACTGGCTCCTAAGAGCTGGGTCATTCCACTGAGTATCTGTTGCCCATCTACGGAACTCAGAAGAATATTCCTCCGCTGGACGATTTCCTTGCCGTATTTTACGTAACCTTGTTTCAGCAAGGGAGACTCGATCCGGATCATCATATACCAGACCCAGGGCAGTAAAAAATCGATCCACTGACTGGAGATCTGGGGAGCCTGGAGGAATAGAGAACGCCCAAGATTGAGGATCCCCTTGTAAGAGCGAGATAACAATTCCCACCCTCTGCTCTTCACTCCCAGATGACCGAGGCCGCAGCCGAAAGTACAATTTACATGCCTCCCGGAAAGTAAAAAATTTGTCCCGCCCACCAGTGAACCTGTCCGGGAGAGCAACCTTAGGTTCAGATCTGGTTTGCTCCGGGGGGACAAAACCTTGGACTTAATGTCTGCCAACTCCATGGACAATCCCTGCAACTGCCGGGCCAGCTGGGCTACTGGATCCATGATAGCTGGGGAGAATCTTTAGTATGGGCCGGTGAAAATGTCACGCTGTATAGCAGATATATATATGTGATGACAATAATCTATATCAAAAGGGCAACATACTATATAACATGCGCATAGCTATATGATAACATAGATTTACCTGACAGAAAGTCCAGTGGGTCAGAACGGAATCCGTTATACGCTGTCTCCGGCTAGAGGGTGACCGGGGTCTAAGCTGACCCTAACTGGGGTCCTAACTAATCCCTCAACCTGGAGGTACTGTTAAAGGTACAGAGGTCCAGGCCACCAGCGTAAACCCTGTCTCCTATCAATCCCTGCCAACTGTATTCTAGTCCTAAGAAGGACCCTGAATACCACCAAAGGGAATGACCAGGTAATGGTTAATGAACAGAAAGACAAACAAGAAAGATAAGAAATAAAGTAAATAAAGTCTTACATACAACACTCACACACAGTAGGAACACCTAAGGTCTCAGAGATAAACTATAAGCTATAAGAGTAAAAACAACTAAGGAGCTCTTAGCTTAAGTATTCCCAGAACCGATCCAGTCTGCTAAACTATATGAATGCTTTCACCGGCATCAAACACCCAGACTGGCAGGAATATAAAGGAAACTAATTAGAACATAATCCAAAGCAGCCGGGCGAGGCTGGACCTAGTCTTAGCAAAGAGCTAGGTAAAATTAACTCTCTCATTACCAAACACAAAGAAACAGCAGCTCAGCTGTGAGAAGTCAGAATGTGCAATCGCGACGATCTTCGTGGCGATGCACCCATGACATATGCCCCACAAGATGCTCCATAGATTGTGCCCCATATGCTGCCCATGTATTGTGCCCCATATGCTGCCCCATGTTTTATGCCCCACAAGATGCTCCATAGATTGTGCCCCATATGCTGTCCCATGTATTATGCCACACAAGATGCTCCATAGATTGTGCCCCATGTGCTGCACCATGTATTATGCCCCACAAGATGCTCCATAGATTGTGCCCCATATGCTGCCCCATGTATTATGCCCCACAAGATGCTCCATAGATTGTGCCCCCATATGCTGCCCATGTATTATGCCCCCATATGATGCTCCATGGATTATGCCCCATATGCTTCCCATGTATTATGCCCCACAAGATGCTCCATAGATTGTGCCCATATGCTGCCTCTTGTATTATGCCCCCATATAATGCTCCATAGATTATGCCCCATATGCTGCCCCATGTATTATGCCCCAGAAGACGCTCCATAGATTGTGCCCCATATGCTGCCCATGTATTGTGCCCCATATGCTGCCCCATGTATTATGCCTCACAAAATGCTCCATAGATTGTGCCCCATATGCTGCCCCATGTATTATGCCCCCATATGCTGCCCCATGTATTATGCCCCACAAGATGCTCCATAGATTGTGCCCCATATTCTGCCCCATGTATTATGCCCCATATGATGCTCCATAGATTATGCCCCATATGCTACCCCATGTATTACGCCCAACAAGATGCTCCATAAATTGTGCCCCATATGCTGCCCCATGTATTATGCCCCATATGATGCTCCATAGATTGTGCCCCATATGCTGCCCCATGTATTATGCCCCACAAGATGCTCCATAGATTGTGCCCCATATGCTGCACCATGTATTGTGCCCCATATGCTGCCCATGTATTGTGCCCCATATGCTGCCCATGTATTATGCTCCCATATGATGCTCCATAGATTATGCCTCATATGCTGCCCATGTATTGTGCCCCATATGCTGCCCATGTATTGTGCCCCGCAAGATGCTCCATAGATAGTGCCCCATATGCTGCCCATGTATTGTACCCCATATGCTGCCCCATGTATTATGCCCCACAAGATGCTCCATAGATTGTGCCCCATATGCTGCCCCATGTATTATGCCCCATATGATGCTCCATAGATTATGCCACATATGCTGCCCCATGTATTATGCCCCACAAGATGCTCCATAGATTATGCCCCATATGCTGCCCATGTATTGTGCCCCATATGCTGCCCCATGTATTATGCCCCACAAGATGCTCCATAGATTGTGCCCCATATGCTGCCCATGTATTGTGCCCCATATGCTGCCCCATGTATTATGCCCCACAAGATGCTCCATAGATTGTGCCCCATATGCTGCCCATGTTTTATGCCCCACAAGATGCTCCATAGATTGTGCCCCATATGCTGCCCATGTATTGTGCCCCATATGCTGTCCCATGTATTATGCCACACAAGATGCTCCATAGATTGTGCCCCATATGCTGCACCATGTATTATGCCCCACAAGATGCTCCATAGATTGTGTCCCATATGCTGCCCCATGTATTATGCCCCCATATGATGCTCCATGGATTATGCCCCATATGCTGCCCATGTATTGTATTATGCCCCACAAGATGCTCCATAGATTGTGCCCATATGCTGCCCCATGTATTATGCCCCCATATAATGCTCCATAGATTATGCCCCATTTGCTGCCCCATGTATTATGCCCCGCAAGATGCTCCATAGATTGTGCCCCATATGCTGCCCATGTATTGTACCCCATATGCTTCCCCATGTATTATGCCCCACAAGATGCTCCATAGATTGTGCCCCATATGCTGCCCCATGTATTATGCCCCATATGATGCTCCATAGATTATGCCCCATATGCTGCCCCATGTATTATGCCCACAAGATGCTCCATAGATTGTGCCCCATATGCTGCCATGTATTTGTTGGCATATGCAACAGATTAGGACTTATTATGAGTAAAAGGAGGACTTTATGCTGACCTGACAGTAGATGGCGATGTTGTGTAACGTTTCCTTTTGTTTAATGTATTGAATAAGAAATAGTCTCACTTGTAGTTTCACTTTCGTTTTGTTCCTGTTTCCTGATGCAATGCTGAAATGACTGTGCATTCTTCCTTTACCTCATATTGTTAGAAGTAAAAGCTTGTTATCCCATGCAGCCTGCTCTTTGAAGTTTTCTACTGCAAAGGTGTGGCTTCAGAAGCTGTGCAACAGGTTATGGGCCCAGACACCCAGTCACCCCAGATCCAGGCACCAGAGAATCCAGACACCACAGATCCCAAGCACCAAGAATACCAGATACCCAGGACACTGGAACTCTCAGCAAGACCCTGGTGAATGCAGAAGAATTCTTCAGTGCAAGTCTCTCCAAACAAGTAAGATAAGTTAAAAATGACAAGTAGCACAGAGCTAAAACTCGCAGTAGCTAAACTGAATGATGAGAACTATCAGCTATGGAAGTTCAAAGTAGAGATGTTGTTGTCTAAAGATGATTTATGGGAAGTAATCACTACAGATAGACCTGATCAGGATAATCAGACATGGGATAAGAAAAATAGACAAGCGAAAGCCACCATTAGCTTATTAGTGGATGATGCTCAATTAATACATATAAGAAATGAAGAAACAGCGAAAGGAATGTGGGAAGCATTAAGAAAGCTATATGAAAGACCCAGCTTAAATCACAAGTTATTTTTATTAAGAAAGCTTTACAGTATGAGACGAAATGCAGACAGTGACATGCAGAAGTGCATATTCTCAATGATGGAAGTGATATCACAGCTAAGCTCTATTGGTGAAGATATTAAAGAAAGTCATATTGCAGCTATATTGTTGTGCAGTTTACCAGATTCATATACTGCTTTAATAAATGCACTAGAGACAAGACCTGAACAGACATTACATTAGAGTTTGTGAAAACAAGACTCATAGATGAATATCAGAGAAGAAAAGAACAAAGCAATGATTCTTCTACTGAAAAGGACAGTGAAAATGCTCTTAAAGCTACAGAATTTAAAAAACCCTATAATAAAGAGACAAGAGAATGCTTCAGATGTAAGAAAAAAGGTTATTTAAAGAAAGACTGTACCATATGGAAAGCAGAACAACAAAAATTACAACATAAAAGGCATACACAGAAAGTAAAAAACAATTTCCGATTCGTGTGAGAATAATTGGAATGGCACATTCAAAATAACAGACAAGAAATCATCACTTGGTTGGTTTATTGATTCAGGAGCAACGAGTCATATGACAAGTGACAAGAATTTCTTTACTGATATTGATTTAGATAAGAAAGAAGCTATTATCTTGCAGATGAAGCAAAATAACTGCAGAAGGTATCGGACAAGGTATGCTAAATTGTTCAAACAAGTTTGGACAAGATTCAAAGATACTTGTACAGGATGTGTTGTATGTTCCAAAATTGGAAGGCGGATTATTATCTGTGAAACGTTTAACAGCAAAAGGTCTTAAGGTACTGCCACACTAAGCTATCCCGCTAGCGATCTCGTTAGCGTTGCATACTAATGAGATCGCTAGCGGGATCGTTTCTATATCGCTAAATGCGGCCACATTTAGCGATATAGTTAACGACGCTATCGCCGTTAGCGATCTTCTTAACGACTTTAGCGGTACAAAAGTACCGCTAAATCGCTAAGAAAAGGTGCCACACAGCGATTAGATACTTACCCAGCGGGAGCGCCAGCGATGAAATAGGGTCCGGAGCGATTCCAGCGACGAGCGAGATCACAGCAGGAAGCTCGTCGCTGGAAGCTGCCGCACTGAACAATATCGCTAACGGGATCGCTAAATAGTGACGTTTTTTAGCGATCCCGTTAGCGATATTGTTTAGTGTGGCATACCCTTAACAGTAACATTCAAAGATAATGAGTGTGCTATTATTGCAGGAAACAAGATGATAACCAAAGTCAAGGCAGATGAACAATTATATCATTTTGACAAACCAAAGGAACAGATGAAGGTATGTACACATGATCACAAAAACTGTAGTGGCATAGAAGTCTAGGACATAGACACCCGGACAGTATAAGGGAACTACAGAGAAAAGAATTGACAAAAGATTTAAAGATATCAGATTGCTCAATTACCATAATATGTGAATGTTGTATAAAATCCAAAGCCACAAGGATATCAATTCCAAAAGAAAGTGAGATGAAAAGCGAAAGACCACTTGATTTGGTGCATACTGACTTATGTGGACCCATGAAAGTGACTACATCAGGAGGCAATAGATACATGTTGACTTTTATAGATGACTACTCAAGATACACAAGTATTCAAGCAGCTGACAGCACTCGGGAGTTAGCACGGATGCACGTTCAGGCGTTCAAGGATCCAAATGAACAACAGTCCAACGAAAAAATAGGAACAGCATCCAATCCAGGTGAAGTATAACAAGTCTTTATTCAGCCACCATAAAATACGACGTTTCGGCCATTTTCAGGCCTTTATCAAGTATATACTTATACTGTTAGAAGTAAAAGCTTGTTATCCCATGCAGCCTGCTCTGTGAAGTTTTCTACTGCAAAGGTGTGGATTCAGAAGCTGTGCAACAGTATTGTGCCCCATATGCTGCCCCATGTATTGTGCCCCATATGCTGCCTATGCATTATGCCCCCATATGATGCTCCATAGATTATGCCCCATATGCTGCCCATGTATTGTGCCCCATATGCTGCCCCATGTATTATGCCCCACAAGATGCTCCATAGATTGTGCCCCATATGCTGCCCATGTATTATGCCCCCATATGCTGCCCCATGTATTATGCTCAACGAGATGCTCCATAGATTATGCCCCAATATGATAGTATAGGTCCCTTATGCTGCCGCTGCAAATGAAAAAAAAAAAAATGACATACTCACCTCTCATCGCTGGACGCCAGGTGCCGGTGTCCTGAGCAGGCGGGGACACCGTGTGGTATGGGGACTGGTGCCGGTGTCACCGCTGGCTCAGGTCCCGGCACCTGCAATATTCACCTGTCCCCTGTCCACCGCTGCACGCCACTGTCTTCGGGTCCTCTGGCAGTGAATGCTCAGGCAGAGGGCGCGGCGCACACTAACCACGTCATCGCGCCCTCTGACCTGAACATTCACAGCTAGAGGACACAGCGGCGTGCAGCGGTGGAACGGGACAGGTGAATATAGCTTATACTCACCCCCTACTTGCGCCGTATCTGCAGCCCCTGCTCTTCCCCTGCTGTCTCCGGCAGCTATGCCTAACTTCAGCGGTCACGTGGTACCGCTCATTAAAGTCATGAATATGTGCATATTCATGACTTTAATGAGCGGTACCACAGGACCGCTGAACACAGGCGCCGGAGACCATGGGAGAAGAGCAGGGGCTGCAGAGACCGCGCCAGGAGGGGGTGAGTATATAGGAAAGCTGCGCTCCCCCGCCGACCCCTGGTATATGACTCGAGTATAAGCCGAGAGGGGCACTTTTAGCCCTAAAAAATGGGCTGAAAATCTTGGCTTATACTCGAGTATATACGGTAATTCGAACATTTCTCGATTGCTTGCGCTTGAAATGTTGTCTTTTAGGCTCATTGAGACAGAAGTTTTCCGCAACCTGATGGCGGCGGCTGTCTCATTGTGCTCGGTCCCCAGTCGCCACTATTTCTTCCGTCGTGCCTTACCAGCATTAAAGCAGCATGTGTCCCACAACATCACCTGTGCCCTCAACAATGCTGTTTCTGGGAAAATCCACCTAACCACGGACACGTGGACAAGTGCGTGTGGGCAGGGACGGTACATCTCACTGACGTCACACTGGGTTAACATAGTGGAAGCCGAGACCCAATCGGACCTTGAGATGGAACACATCCTCCCCACACCGAGGATTGCGGGCCCTATGTCAATCAGGGTTGCCCCCACAGTCTACAGCTCCTGCACCTCCTCCTCCTCTTCAGCCTCCATCTCTGAAATTAACACATCAGTCAGTAGCTGGAAGCACTGCAGCACAATGCAGAAGAGTTGTGGACAGCACTGAAAGAGCAGTCAGATATTTGGGTGACACAGCTGAACCTACAGCCAGGCATGGTCGTGTGTGACAATGGCCGGAACCTGGTGGCAGCTCTGAGGCAAGGTGAGCTGACATACGTACCTTGCCTGGCCCATGTGCTTAACCTCGTGGTTCAACGTTTTCTCAAAACCTATCCGGAGCTGGCGGATCTGCTAGTGAAAGTATGCCATATGTCTGCCCATTTTAGAAAGTCAGCTACTGCTTCAGCCGCCCTTGCCGTGCTTCAGCAGCATTTGCAGCTTCCGGCTCACTGACTGGTGTGTGATGTCCCCACACATTGGAACTCTACATTACATATGTTGGAAAGGATTTGTGAGCAGACGAGGGCTGTTGTTGACTACTCCTTAACATTGGGCCTAGTTTTTAATCAGACCTTCATCACTGTCTCATCATTGTCCGCCACAAGATCACCAGGGTTAACATGTTCTGTGCTGCTACAGGCAGTCCAATTTGTTGCAAGGGTGTCTATTGTGCTGTCATGTGTGCATTGCCACGAAGATCGTCGCGGTTGCACGTTTTGACTTCTCACAGCTGAGTTGCTGTTTCTTTGTGTTTGGCAGCTAGGGAGTTAATTCTGTCTGTGCTCGGTGCTGGGACTGGGTGCAGTTTCTCCCGGCTGCAATTGATTATTTGTTGATTGGTTTCCTTTAAATTCCTGGTTGTCTGCTTTGGGAGTTGCCAGTGAAATCCTTCATGCAGACCACAGATAGGGAATGAATCTGTATAGACTTAAGTTGAGAGCTCCTTAGCTGTTTTAAGCTCAACTTGTTTAGAGTTTATTTCCCAGACCATTTATGTTCCTTCGGTGTTTGAGTGTGTATGCAAGTGAGTGCTATCCTGTCTGTCTTATATGTCTAATCTGTGTATTTAGCTGAGATCAGCCCATATCCCTTTGGTGGTAATCAGGATCCTTCTTAGGACTGATTACAGGGTTCAGGGTCTGACAGGAGACAGGGTTAGGCTGGAGACTTGGACCTCTGAACCATTATCAGTACCTCCAAGGAAAGGGATTAGTTAGGACCCCAGTGTAGGGTCAGGTTAGACCCCGGTCCTCCTCTTTCCGGTTACAGCTCATCAAGTCCTCAAGATTAACCCTAAGTTCTGCAGAGATTGTGTCAGGTAAATCTATTTTATACTTACATTCTGATGTTGCTAAACTATATGTTGTATTGAGTGTGGTTCCTGTATAAATAGTTTACTGACATTGTATTCATATCATTAGACAGCGTGACATTCAAGATTAACCCTAAGTTCTGCAGATATTGTGTCAGGTAAATCTATTTTATACTTACATTCTGATGTTGCTAAACTATATGTTGTATTGAGTGTGGTTCCTGTATAAATAGTTTACTGACATTGTATTCATATCATTAGACAGCGTGACATTTTCACTGGCCTTAAAAAATTATCTCTAGTTACCATGGATCCAGTAGCCCAGCTGGCTCTGCAGTTGCAGGGATTATCCATGGAGCTGACGGACATTAAGTCCAAAGTTTTGTCTCCCCTGGAGCAAACCAGAGTTGAACCTAAAGTAGCTCTTCCAGATAGGTTCACTGGTGGGCGAGACAAATTTTTTACCTTCCGGGAGGCATGTAAATTGTATTTTCGGCTTCGGCCGCGATCATCAGGGAGTGATGAGCAGAGAGTGGGAATTGTTATCTCACTTCTTCAAGGGGACCCTCAATCCTGGGCATTTTCCCTTCCTCCGGGATCCCCGGCTCTACAGTCTGTAGATCAATTTTTTACTGCTCTGGGATTGGTATATGATGACCCAGATCGGGTCTCTCTTGCTGAGACCAAATTACGTAAAATACAGCAGGGAGATCGTCCGGCGGAGGAATTTGCTTCTGAGTTTCGTAGATGGGCCACGGATACTCAGTGGAATGACCCAGCTCTTAGGAGCCAGTTCTGTCATGGGCTTTCTGACAAATTAAAAGACGTTTTGGCTCAGTATGAGTCTCCTCCTTCTCTGGAGGCTGCTATGGCCCTAGCTATCCGTACTGATAGACGGCTTCGGGAGAGGGGTGAGGTAACTCCACTCCCTGTTGTTACCCCACCTACTACTAAAGTCCCTTATGTTGAGGTTCCCCTTGTCTGTTCGGATGAGCCTATGCAGTTGGGAGGGACATCTTTTCGTAGTAGGGGATTGGCGGCACGCCGCAGGACTAGAAGGTGTTTTTTCTGCGGGAAAGAGGGACATTTTGTTGGAGAATGTCCATCCCGTGTCTTGTTAAGTAAAAAGTCGCCGGAAAACTGCTAATCCCAGGTTGTGTGGTGGACGACAACCTGGGAGTATGTATTTCATCCGCCGGTTCTTCTCAGTTCCTTGTACCAGTGGAGGTGGTGGTTGGTACTAGAGTGAAGAGATTGTCTGTTCTTCTGGATAGTGGTTCCGGGGCTAATCTGGTTGACGCTCAGTTTGCTCAGGCTCAAGGTATGCATCTGAATGTATTGGTCAAACCGATCCCTATTTTCTCCATTGACGCCAGGCCTCTCGGCCAAGGTAGCTTTGTTCATGAGGTTCATAACATTGACCTTCGGGTAGGGGCAATACATAGGGAGCAATTATCTTGTTATGTGTTGGAAGGTCTACCTACTCCCATTGTGTTGGGACTTCCTTGGCTGGTTAAACATAACCCTGTGATTAATTGGCAGTCCAGAGAGATAAGCCAATGGGGTGAGTTTTGCAAAAACAACTGCATGAACACAGTCATCAGTGCGGTCGTGCCTTGTACATTGCCTCCTTTTTTGGAGGATTTTGGGGATGTTTTCTCTGAGGAGGGGTGTCGGGAGTTGCCTCCTCATCGCGTGTATGACTGCTCTATTATTCTACTTCCTGATGCTAAGTTGCCTAAAGCTAGGTTGTATAATCTTTCTGGTCCTGAAAGACAGGCTATGAAAGATTATATTTCTGAAAGTCTGGCCAAAGGGCATATTAGACCTTCATCTTCCCCTGTGGCCGCGGGGTTCTTCTTTGTGAAGAAAAAAGATGGAGGCCTACGCCCTTGCTTGGATTTCCGCGAACTTAATCGGATTACTGTTCGAGATCCGTATCCACTCCCTCTTATTCCTGATCTCTTCAATCAAATTGTTGGCACCAAATGGTTCTCTAAATTGGATCTCAGGGGGGCGTATAATCTGATTAGGATAAAAGAGGGGGATGAGTGGAAAACGGCGTTTAACACGCCAGAGGGACATTATGAAAACCTGGTCATGCCTTTTGGTCTGACTACTGCTCCAGCAGTATTCCAACATTTTGTTAATGACATTTTTCGTCACCTTGTGGGGGTGTTTGTGGTCGTATATTTGGATGACATTTTAATTTACTCGCCAGATCTTGTGTCTCACCAGGAGCATGTGAGACAGGTGTTGCAGATCTTGCGAGACAATAAACTATACGCCAAACTGGAGAAGTGTGTGTTTGCCGTACAGGAACTTCAGTTTTTGGGTTTTTTGGTGTCACCTCCGGTTTCCGGATGGACCCTGAAAAGGTGAGAGCAGTGCTTGAATGGGATCAGCCAGGGGATCTTAAGGCTCTGCAGCGTTTTTTGGGGTTTGCTAATTACTACCGGAAATTTATTTGTAATTTCTCGTCTGTCGTCAAACCTCTCACTGACATGACGAGAAAAGGGACGGATTTTTCTAGGTGGTCGGACAAAGCTTGCCAAGCCTTTTCCTCTTTAAAAAGATGTTTTGCTTCGGCACCCATTCTCATCCAACCAGATGTATCTCAGCCGTTCATTGTGGAGGTGACGCGTCTGATGTAGGGGTGGGTGCTATATTGTCCCAGGGTCCGTCCCCTGGTAAATGGCATCCGTGCGCTTTATTTTCTAAGAAATTGTCGTCCGCCGAAAGGAATTATGATATCGGCAATAGGGAACTTTTGGCCATTAAATTGGCTTTTGAAGAATGGCGTCACTTTTTGGAGGGGGCAGTCCACCCGGTCACCGTTATTACTGATCACAAGAACCTGCTGTATTTAGAATCCGCTAAGCGTCTGAATTCCAGACAAGCTCGATGGTCATTATTTTTTACCAGGTTTAATTTTGTCGTCACTTATCGTCCGGGGTCTAAGAATGTAAAGGCTGATGCCTTGTCTCGCAGTTTCCCAGGGGCCGGGAAAACGGACGACCCGATTCCTATCCTTCAGGAGGGGGTGGTAGTGTCGGCTGTATGTTCTGAGCTTGAGGAGGAGGTGTTAGAGGCTCAGGGGGACGCTCCTGCAGGACCTCCAGGGAGACTGTTTGTCCCGAATCAGTTGAGACAAAAGGTTATGGAGGCACATCATAATTCTGCTTTAGCAGGACATCCAGGGAGTAAGGCTACTTTAGATCTTCTTTCTCGCCGATTTTGGTGGCCTAACGCTAATAAAGATGTTATAACTTTTGTCGCGTCCTGTGGGGTTTGTGCTCGCTCTAAAACTCCTCATACCCGTCCGTCTGGGACCCTTTTACCTTTGAAACTTCCGGAGCGTCCATGGACCCATTTATCTATGGACTTCATTACGGACCTTCCTCCGTCGTCTGGGAATACTGTCATACTGGTGGTTGTTGACAGGTTCAGTAAGATGGCACATTTCGTTGCTCTTCCTGCACTCCCTAATTCTAAAACTCTGGCGCAGGTGTTCATTAGGGAGATCGTGAGACTTCATGGGTTGCCTTCTGATGTGGTGTCAGATAGGGGGTCTCAGTTTGTGTCCAAATTTTGGAGGGCATTTTGTTTACGTCGGGGGATGCAATTGTCGTTTTCCTCGGCTTTTCATCCACAGACCAATGGTCAGACAGAGCGTCTGAATCAGAGTTTAGAGACATATCTCCGGTGTTTTGTATCGGAGAACCAGGAGGACTGGTCTTCTTTCTTGCCTTTGGCAGAGTTCGCTCTTAACAACAGGCGGAGCGAGTCCACTGGTAAGTCCCCGTTTTTTGGGGCATATGGTTTTCATCCCCAGTTTTGTACTTTCAATGGGGGGGGTCCTTCTGGGGTTCCTGAGGAGGAGCGTTTCTCGTCGTCACTTGCTTCTGTGTGGCGAGGTGTATTGAATAATTTGAGTACGATGGGGAACCGTTACAAACGTATGGCTGATAGGAGGAGAGTTTCTGGTCCAGATCTGAATGTGAACGATCTGGTATGGTTGTCTACCAGGAATATAAAACTTAAAGTGCCCTCCTGGAAACTGGGTCCCAGATTCATCGGGCCGTACAGGATCAGTTCCATAATTAATCCTGTGGCATTTCGTCTGGAACTCCCTTCTACGTTTAAAATTCATAATGTGTTCCACAAGTCATTACTTAAAAGGTATGTGGCACCAGTCATACCGTCACCTCTACCTCCTCCTCCAGTGTTGGTCAATGGTAACTTGGAATTTCAAGTATCAAAAATCATTGACTCTCGTCTGAATCGCCGGTCCCTTCAGTACTTGGTGATTGGAAGGGATATGGTCCGGAGGAGAGGACGTGGGTCCCTGCGTCCGATGTTAACGCAGATCGTTTGGTTCAGACCTTCCACAGAACTCACCCGGGCAGGCCTGGCCCTGAGGGTCCGGAGGCCCCTCGTAGAAGGGGGGGTACTGTCATGTGTGCATTGCCACGAAGATCGTCGCGGTTGCACGTTTTGACTTCTCACAGCTGAGTTGCTGTTTCTTTGTGTTTGGCAGCTAGGGAGTTAATTCTGTCTGTACTCGGTGCTGGGACTGGGTGCAGTTTCTCCCGGCTGCAATTGATTATTTGTTGATTGGTTTCCTTTAAATTCCTGGTTGTCTGCTTTGGGAGTTGCCAGTGAAATCCTTCATGCAGACCACAGATAGGAATGAATCTGTATAGACTTAAGTTGAGAGCTCCTTAGCTGTTTTAAGCTCAACTTGTTTAGAGTTTATTTCCCAGACCATTTATGTTCCTTCGGTGTTTGAGTGTGTATGCAAGTGAGTGCTATCCTGTCTGTCTTATATGTCTAATCTGTGTATTTAGCTGAGATCAGCCCATATCCCTTTGGTGGTAATCAGGATCCTTCTTAGGACTGATTACAGGGTTCAGGGTCTGACAGGAGACAGGGTTAGGCTGGAGACTTGGACCTCTGAACCATTATCAGTACCTCCAAGGAAAGGGATTAGTTAGGACCCCAGTGTAAGGTCAGGTTAGACCTCGGTCCTCCTCTTTCCGGTTACAGCTCATCAAGTCCTCAAGATTAACCCTAAGTTCTGCAGAGATTGTGTCAGACAGCATGACATTCAAGATTGAAGGTACTGCCACACTAAACAATCCCGCTAGCGATCACAATAACGACGCATACTAATGCGATCGCTAGCGGGATTGTTTCTATATCGCTAAATGCGGCCACATTTAGCGATATAGTTAACGACGCTATCGCCGTTAGCGATCTTCTTAACGACTTTAGCGGTACAAAAGTACCGCTAAATCGCTAAGAAAAGGTGCCACACTAGCGATATATACTTACCCAGCGGGAGCGCCGACGAGAAAATAGGGTCCGGAACGATTCCAGCGACGAGCGAGATCACAGCAGGAAGCTCGTCGCTGGAAGCTGCCGCACTGAACAACATCGCTAACAGGATCGCTAAATAGTGACGTTTTTTAGCGATCCCGTTAGCGATATTGTTTAGTGTGGCATACCCTTAACCCTAAGTTCTGCAGAGATTGTGTGAGGTAAATCTATTTTATACTTACATTCTGATGTTGCTAAACTATATGTTGTATTGAGTGTGGTTCCTGTATAAATAGTTTACTGACATTGTATTCATATCATTAGACAGCGTGACATGTGCCCATAGTATATTTTTAAAAAATGTACCCCACATGGCGAAATGTTTGTCAGCCCATGCACTGCCTGTATGGGCAATAGAAGTCTAGGAGACCTGCTCCTTTACATTAGGCCTAGTTTTTAATGAGGCCTTCATCAATGTCTTCTCATTCTCCGCCACTAGATCACCAGGGTTAACGTGTTCTGTGCTGCTACAGCCAGTCAAATTTTTGGCAAGGGTGTTTTTATGATGGCCGTTACTAATTTGAAACCAAAACAAATGTTACTCCCCCAGAGGGAAATCTCATAAAAATGAGATGTACGTATAATCTTCCCATTTATTGTTATATTTTCCATTTTTCCTATCTGTGAAACATCCTCTTATGACCTAGTGTATACCTCTCCAATATAAAAATAGTGAAATACTATTATATTATATTTTTATTTATATTGTTATCCACCGCCACTAGATCACCAGGGTTAACGTGTTCCATGCTGCTACAGCCAGTGTCAAAATCCTAACAAGGGTGGGTGTTTTTGCTGGGTGTTAAATACTTGTTATGGAAAAGGTTGAGGTGTACCCCACAGGGGAACATGTTTGCCAGCCAACACACTTAGTGTATGGGCATTACAAGTCTAGGAGGCCCTCTACTTTTTAATGGCACATTTTTATTAAGAGGTCCTCCTCCATGTTTCTTCCAATGTGGGATTGGGGTTATTGGGGTGTATATGACTTGGTAGAAGGGCAGGCCTTGCAGTCAATGCATAAGAAAACAGAATGGGAGTACAAAATTAATAATGTGAAGTGGATTTTCCTGGGTCCATCAAGTATGGTGGTTCAAAGGCTTAGGGTGAGTTTCCACGGTCAGGAAACGCTGCGTGTTTGGCGCTGTGCGCTGGCGCAGCGCCAAACACGCAGCGTCCAGATGTTACAGCATAGTGGAGGGATTTCAAGAAATCCCGTCTCCACTATGCGTAACATATACGCAGGTGGCAAACCTGCGTAAACGGACATGCGCGCGTCTTTTTAGACCGCAGCATGTCCTCGCGTATTGCGGCGACGGTGCGTCGCCGCAACATAATTAACACAGGGCTATGCAGCCCTGCGCTCTTTCCGAGGTGTTCCGGAGGTGTCCTGAACACCTCCGGAAAGATCGCGCGTCAGAAAGGGGGCGGGGCTTAGACGGAGCGAATTTCCGCTCCGTCAAAAGCGCTATGGTTCCGGACCGTGGAACCATAGCCTTATTGGGGTGCATATGACTTGTAGCAGGGCAGGCTTGCATTCAATGCAACATTTTTTATAGAAGCCCTCCTGACATTCATGAAAGGGGTATTGGGTGCATCATAATTCTTGGAGCCCATCCACTCACAGCATAGGCTAAACAGTTTAGGAGACCCACTGTTTAATAATGGCCCTTTAAACAGATTAATGCTGCCTGATGCCTGTAAAAATAGGCTCTGTGACTTTAAGAGTCCTCTTTCATAAATGAAACAAGATATGTCTGCTTATGTGTCACACACCACATGGCCACTAGGTTGTTAAATGTTACAATGACATTTCCCAGTGAATGCATTTGTTTTGGTTGAAAGCAATATTAACCCTTAACGACCAAGCCATTTTGTAGGTTAAAGACCAGGCCAATTTTTACAATTCTGACCACTGTCACTTTATGTGCTTATAACTCTGGAACGCTTCAACGATCTTGGCGATTCTGAGACTGGTTTCTTGTGACATATTGTACTTCATGATAGTGGTAAAATTTCTTCAATATAACTTGCGTTTATTTATGAAAAAAATGGAAATATTGCAAAAATTTTGAAAATTTTGCAATTTTCAAACTTTTGATTTTTATGCCATTAAATCAGAGAGATATGTCACAAAAAATAGTTAATAAATAACATTTCCCACATGTCTACTTTACATCAGCACAATTTTGGAACCAAAATTTTTTTTTGTTAGGAAGTTATAAGTGTTAAAAGTTGACCAGCAATTTCTCATTTTTCCAACAAAATTTACAAAACCATTTTTTTTAGGGACCACCTCACATTTGAAGTCACTTTGAGGGGTCAATATGACAGAAAATACCCAAAAGTGACACCATTCTAAAAACTGCACCCCTCAAGGTGTTCAAAGCCACATTCAAGAAGAATTGAAGCAATGTGGAAGGAAAAAATGAACATTTAACTTTTTTTCCCAAAATTTTTCTTTCGACACAATTTTTTAAAATTTTGTCAAGGGTATCAGTAGAAAATGAACCACAATATTTGTTGTACAATTTCTCCTGAGTATACCAATACCCCATGTGTGGGGGTAAACCACTATTTGGGCGTATGGCAGAGCTCGGAAGGGAAGCAGCGCCATTTGACTTTTTTGGCTGGAATTGAGATTGGACGCCATGTCGCATTTGGAGAGTCCCTGTGTGCCTAAACAGTGGAAACCCCCCATAAGTGACCCCATTTTGGAAACCAGACCCCCAAAGGAACTTATCTAAATGTGTTGTGAGAGCTTTGAACCCCCAAGGGCTTCACAGAAGGTTATAACGTAGAGCCGTAAAATAAAAAAATCATATTTTTTCCACAAAAATGATCTTTTCATCCCAATTTTTATTTTCCAAAGGATAAAAGGACCCCAAAAGTTATTGTGCAATTAGTCCTGAGTACGCTTATACCCCATATGTGGGGGTAAACCACTATTTGGGCGCATGGCAGAGCTCGGAAGGGAAGCAGCGCCATTTGACTTTTTTGGCTGGAATTGAGATTGGACGCCATGTCGCATTTGGAGAGTCCCTGTGTGCCTAAACAGTGGAAACCCCCCACAAGTGACCCCATTTTGGAAACTAGACCCCCCAAGGAACTTATCTAGATGTGTGGTGAGAGCTTTGAACCCCCAAGGTCTTCACAGAAGGTTATAACATAGAGCTGTAAAATTATAAAATCATATCTTTTCCACAAAAATGATCTTTCCACCCCCAATTTTTATTTTCCAAAGGGTAACAGGACCCCAAAAATTATTGTGTAATTTGTCCTGAGTACGCTGATACCCCATATGTGGGGTTAAACCACTATTTTGATGCATGGCATAGCTCGAAAGGGAAGGAGCGCCTTTTTCAAATGCAGACTTTGATGGAATGGTCTGCAGGTGTCATGTCATGTTTGGAGAGCCCCTGATGTGCCTAAACAGTAGAAACCCCCCACAAGTGACTAAATTTTGGAAACTAGACCCCTCAAGGAACTTATCTAGATGTGTGGTAAGCACTTTGAACCCCAAGTGCTTCACAGAAGTTTATAACGTAGAGCCGTGAAAATAAAAAAATCATATTTTTTTCCACAAAAATAATCTTTTTGCCCCCAAATTTTTATTTTTATAAGGGTAACAGGAGAAATAGGACCCCAAAAGCTATTGTGCAATTTGTCCTGAGTACGCGGATACCCCATATGTGGGGGGGAACCACTATTTTGACGCACGGCAGAACTCGGAAGGGAAGGAGCACCGTTTTTAAATGCAGACTTTGATGGAATGGTCTGCGGGTGTCATGTCGCGCTTGGAGAGCCCCTGATGTGCCTAAACAGTAGAAACCCCCACAAATGACCCCATTTTGCAAACTATACCCCCCAAGGAACTTATCTAGATGTGTGGTCAGCACTTTGAACCCCCAAGGGCTTCACAGAAGTTTATAACGTAGAGCCGTGAAAATAAAAAAAATCATATTTTTTCCACAAAAATGACCTTTTTGCCCCCAAATTTTTATTTTTATAAGGGTAACAGGAGAAATAGGGCCCCAAAAGTTGAAGTGCATTTTGTCCTGAGTACGCTGATACCCAATATGTGGGGGGGAACCACTGTGGTCGCCTTACTGCGATCTTTGGGAGGCAGAATGAACAAATCCACAAAAGGTGAAGAATTGGTTTTCTTTTTTACGCCGTTCCTCGTGCGGTATTAGTGATTAGGCAACTTTATTCCTCGGATCGGTGCGATTACAGCGATACCAGATTTATACCCTTTTTTCATGTTTAGCTTCTGTCACACTCTAAAAGACGCTTTTTTTTGGAATAATTTTTTGTAAGAAATTTTTGCATCGCCGTATTTTGAGAGCTATAATTTTTCCATATTTCGGCCGACAGAGTTATCTGTGGGCTTATTTTTTGCGGGACAAGCTGACATTTTTATTGGTACCATATTCGGGCACATAACGTTTTTTGATCGCTTCCTATTCCGATTGTTATGGAAGCAGAATGAACAAAAACCAGCAATTCAGGAATTGTTTTTTTTTTTTCCTCCGTTCCGCGTGTGGTAAAATTGATAAAGCAGCTTTATTCTTCGGGTCACTACGGTTACGGCGATTCCTCATTTATATATTTTTTTATGTTTTGGCGTTTTTTACACAATAAAAAATTTTATAGAAAAAATAATTATTTTTGCATCAGTTTATTCCGCGAGCTATAACTTTTTTATTTTTTCGCTGATGATGCTGTATGGTGGCTTGTTTTTTGCGGGACAAGATGACGTTTTCAGCGGTACCATGATTATTTATATCTGACTTTTTGATCGCGTGTTATTGCACTTTTTCCAAGCGGTATGATGATACCGCTTGGAAAAAGTATAAATTACTACTTTCTTATGTTTTTTTTTACGGCTTTCACTGAAGGGGTTAACTACAGTTACGCTTTTATAGATGGGATTTTTACGGACGTGGCGATACCAAACATGTGTGTTTTTTTTTGTTTTTTGTTTTTTATTACATAAAAATGTGTATTTTTTAGGGGATTTTTTTTAAAATTATTTTTTAATATTTTTTTTACAATTTTTTTTAAAAAAATGCTTTTTTTAACTTGTCCCTTTATGGGACTTTCACTTTTTTACTTTTTATTGCAGTTACAATGCATTGCAATGCTCCAGCATTGCAATGCATTGTAACTATAGTGAAAGCTGCTGTGACCATGATCACAGCAGTTTTCCATAGCTAGATGACCTGGAGGTTGTCATGACAACCCCGGGTCATCAAGGCAGAGATCGGGCCCTGCAAATACATTGCAGGGCGCCGATCTGAGGCAGAGGGAGCTCCCGACCCTCTGCCTCCCCCCTGAGCGCTGCGATCGCGCTCGATCGCAGCAGTCAGGGGGTTAACAGCCAGGGGCGGCGGGGGCGCCGCTCCCCTGGCTATCAGTGCAGGAAGCTTGGCCACTGCAGCGCCGGCTCCTGCACTGATCGCGCTGGAGAAGCTGAAATTTCAGCATCTCCTGCGCGATCGCTGCTGTGTTTGGTCAGTCAGATTGACTGACCAATCACAGCGCTGTAGGTGCGGGGACCGACGGCAAAGGTCCCCGCACCGCTTGCTGTGCCTGTCAGCTGTCTGTGACAGCTGTCGGCACTGAACTACCACTGTGTGTTTACACGCAGTGGTAGTTCAAAGGATGACGTGCACAGTCCGTCAAGGTGCCAAAACTGACACCTTGCCATGACGGACTGTGCACGTCAATTGACATTAAGGGGTTAAAGTTGAAAAACGCTTCAAAAACGCTGCGTCTGAACATAGCCCAAATGGTGGAGGAACATTTTGGTCTGGGGTTAATAATTTTGCCTTATACACAAGTCATTAACCTGGAAAGGATGTACCTTAACATATTTCCCAGCAAAATCCATTTTGGTTTCGTTTTGGTATGTTTTTTGGTGCACCGGTAAAAATGGCATGAAATTCTGACAACATTGTTTAAAGCTATGAACTAGCTGTAAGGAAAAGGTTGTCGCCATTTTGTATAGGGCCTGTACCAGCCTCCATTTTGTCAGTTCACACAGCCACAGACTTTTAGCTACACAGGGCCTATTAGCATATTCAGTACGGCAAGCTTTGATGTCCACTATGAATCAATAGGCCTTTACATGCTAATTGGTTTAGGCCAGGGTCTGAATAAGATGGTCAGTCGTATGGTAAATAGCTCAAGCTCAAGCCATTGTTTCCTGCTCCATATGAATTGCAGGCCAGTTAATATGCGTGCTTCAAAGCAAATGGGGAAGGGCCTAGCAGGTTTAAAAGCTGTAGCCAAGAATAGGCTGGCCTCTCATTCCATTTTCACACACAGAAGCACCAGGGACAGACTTGCCAAATGGAGCTGCAGCACATGCATTGGGGGCTGTCCAGCAACTGAAGACTTTCACCTGGGGAACGCAGAGCTCCATGCCTCCCCATGACCATACAACCCGGTAATATTGATCTATAGCTTATACCTTTAAGCCTTGTACATTATTGTTGTATTCTTACTCTGACTGCAAATCCATTGTAATTACGTTGTATAGCTTTACTGTATATTCCTGTAATTATCTAGTGCGCCCTTAAGGCAAATTAAACCATAAAATTAATCTTGGGCTGATGCTTTTACTCTGATCACGAATCTTAGAATACCCAGTGGGTAACAGGACACCTTCCCCGGCGGCCATTTGCTCTAGGTGCAGTTCTCTTACTGACCTGAGAGACAAAGGGGGGCGCCGGAGAGCTGTACCTGTGGAGTTACGTCCCATTGGTGACGTGGGAGGAAAGGGATCGTCCGTCACATTTGGTAGCGGCGGTGATATCTAGTCAGGGATTTCAGGCAGCGTTGGAAGCTGACCCTAGCCTGAAGACTCTCAAGGAACAGGCGGCACAGCCTCCCCTGGAGTCCGACCGCGAGCGAGTGGTCTGGGACCAGGGACGGCTGTACCGGGTAACGGTCCAGCAGGGTTCACCGGAGGCGTGGCCCAGGGACCGACAGTTAGTGGTGCCCCATCCGTTCAGGGCGGAATTGTTGCGGATCGCACACGAGATTCCAATGGCCGGACACTTAGGGATCACTAAAACCAGGGCCAGGCTAGCTCAGCATTTCTACTGGCCTGGAATGAGGACCGAGGTGATAGCCTACTGCCGTTCATGTGACACCTGTCAGAGGGTGGGGAAGGCGGGGCCGCGCCCCAAAGCCCCACTGGTAACTCTGCCCATCATCGAAGAGCCTTTCTCGAGGGTGGCTGTAGATCTCATTGGACCTCTGTCCACTCCCAGCCGCTCCGGGAAATGCTTCATACTAACGGTAGTGGACTATGCCACCCGGTACCCGGAGGCGGTAGCTTTGTCGTCCATTCGGGCCGACAAAGTGGCCACTGCCTTACTGGAGATTTTCTCCAGAGTGGGGTTTCCCAAGGAAATGCTCACCGACCGAGGGACCCAGTTCATGTCGCAGCTGATGGAGTCTCTCTGTAAGCAGGTACAGGTGCAACATCTGGTGGCCAGCCCGTATCACCCACAGACCAATGGCTTGTGTGAGCGGTTCAATGGCACCTTAAAGCAGATGCTGAAGATGTTGGTCGACTCCCACGGGAGAGACTGGGAGTGGTATCTCCCACACCTGCTGTTTGCCTACCGGGAGGTTCCACAGGCCTCAACGGGGTTCTCCCCCTTTGAGCTCCTGTACGGGCGACGTGTACGGGGCCCCTTGCTCTGGTGAAGGAAGCATGGGAAGGGGATTTAGCCACCCCTGGAGTGTCGGTCATTGAGTATGTCGTGCGCTTCCGGGACCGAATGATGGCCTTGACGCGGCTGGTGCATGACAATATGGCCCAAGCTCAGGCTGACCAGAAGCGATGGTACGACCAGAATGCTTGTGAGCGGACCTACCAGGTGGGTCAAAAGGTGTGGGTACTGGTCCCCGTACCACAAAACAAGCTTCAGGCGGCCTGGGAGGGTCCATACCTCGTGCACGAGCAGCTCAACGCCGTCACCTACCTGGTCACCCTGGACCACGCCCGTGGAAGGAGGAAGGCCTTCCATGTGAACATGATGAAGGCCCATCATGAGCGGGAGGCTTATGCTCACCCAGTGTGCAACCTTCCAGAGGAAGGAGAGGCAGAAACCCTCCTCGATCTGCTCACCCAAGCCAAGGCGGGTGGATCCATCGAGGATGTGGGGGTTGGCCACCAGCTCTCGGAGGACCAACGTTCCCAGCTGGGGGCCACCCTACACCCCTTCCGGGAGCTGTTCAGCAGCCTGCCCGGAAGGACTGAGGCAGCAGTCCATGACGTGGACACTGGCAACCACCCCCCAATCCGGCGTTCAGCATATCAGGTCTCTCTTGAGGTGCAGCAGCAGATGCGCCAAGAGATAAACGAGATGCTGAGGCTGGGGGTGATCCAAGCGTCCAACAGTGCGTGGGCTTCGCCTGTAGTCCTCGTCCCTAAAAAGGACCGAACTACGCGGTTCTGCGTGGACTACAGGGGGCTCAACGCTGTGACGGTCACCAATGCGTACCCAATGCCGCGCATCAATGACGTGCTCGACCAGCTGGCCGGGGCCAAGTACCTGACCATCATGGATCTGAGCAGGGGGTATTGGCAGATTCCCCTGACCCCTAGGGCACGGGAACGCTCTGCCTTTATCACCCCATTCGGACTGTACGAGTCCACGGTGATGCCCTTCGGCATGAAGAATGCCCCTGCCACTTTTCATGCGATGGTCAACACGCTGCTCGAGGGACTGGAAGGGTATGCGACCGCGTACCTGGATGACATTGCCATCTTCAGTCCCACCTGGGAGGATCACCTAGAGCACCTGGCGCAGGTGCTCGGGCGGATCCTACGAGCAGGCTTGACCATTAAGCCGGAAAAATGCCAGCTGGGTATGAGTGAGGTCCACTACCTGGGACACCGGGTAGGTGGGGGAGCTCTGAAGCCAGAGCCCGGGAAGGTGGATGCCATCGCATCCTGGCCCACCCCCAGGACCAAGAAGCAGGTGATGTCCTTTTGGGTACTGTTGGGTACTATAGGAGGTTTGTTCCACACTATAGTGCCCTGGCCAAGCCCCTGACGGACCTCACCAAGAAAAGGCTGCCCGTCGCAGTCGACTGGACAGTCGCCTGCGAGACAGCTTTCCAGGCGCTCAAGACTGCCCTTTCTAGTTCTCCTGTACTACAGGCAGCCGACTTCACGCGGCCATTCTTAGTGCAGACCGACGCCAGCGACTTCGGCCTCGGTGCTGTGCTCAGCCAGGTTGACACTACGGGCCATGAACACCCCATTTTGTACCTGAGCAGGAAGCTCCTGCCGAGGGAAGTGGCCTATTCCACGATGGAGAAGGAATGTCTGGCAATTGTGTGGGCCCTGCAGTGTCTGCAGCCATACTTGTACGGACGCCAATTCACCGTGGAAACAGACCACAACCCCCTCAGCTGGTTACACACGGTCTCTGGGACGAATGGGAGGTTGCTACGCTGGAGCCTCGCTCTCCAACAGTACCATTTCACCATTCGCCACAAAAAGGGTAGTAACCATGGTAACGCTGATGGGTTGTCCCGGCAAGGAGAGGGTGCGGTAGGGCGCACGGGGGAACACAGGAATGTGATGCCCCCTAGCGCCCTCAAAAGCAGGGAGGTGTAAGGAAAAGGTTGTCGCCATTTTGTATAGGGCCTGTACCAGCCTCCATTTTGTCAGTTCACACAGCCACAGACTTTTAGCTACACAGGGCCTATTAGCATATTCAGTACGGCCAGCTTTGATGTCCACTATGAATCAATAGGCCTTTACATGCTAATTGGTTTAGGCCAGGGTCTGAATAAGATGGTCAGTCGTATGGTAAATAGCTCAAGCTCAAGCCATTGTTTCCTGCTCCATATGAATTGCAGGCCAGTTAATATGCGTGCTTCAAAGCAAATGGGGAAGGGCCTAGCAGGTTTAAAAGCTGTAGCCAAGAAGAGGCTGGCCTCTCATTCCATTTTCACACACAGAAGCACCAGGGATAGACTTGCCAAATGGAGCTGCAGCACATGCATTGGGGGCTGTCCAGCAACTGAAGACTTTCACCTGGGGAACGCAGAGCTCCATGCCTCCCCATGACCATACAACCCGGTAATATTGATCTATAGCTTATACCTTTAAGCCTTGTACATTATTGTTGTATTCTTACTCTGACTGCAAATCCATTGTAATTACGTTGTATAGCTTTACTGTATATTCCTGTAATTATCTAGTGCGCCCTTAAGGCAAATTAAACCATAAAATTAATCTTGGGCTGATGCTTTTACTCTGATCACGAATCTTAGAATACCCAGTGGGTAACAGGACACCTTCCCCGGCGGCCATTTGCTCTAGGTGCAGTTCTCTTACTGACCTGAGAGACAAAGGGGGGCGCCGGAGAGCTGTACCTGTGGAGTTACGTCCCATTGGTGACGTGGGAGGAAAGGGATCGTCCGTCACATTTGGTAGCGGCGGTGGTATCAGAAGCTGTGATACCCGGGCTACCGTGTGGCGGCCGGCTTAGTTCCTCACACTAGCAGTCAGGAATGCTTCCAGGGTCGAACCCCATGATGTCACCGTATCATTTGAGCAGTGTTTCCATAATTTTCAGACGTTTTTAGACCTCAAAAGGACCCCCGGGGTGGATCGCGGGTCTCCCATAGACTTACATTGGGCTCGTTGTTCTGTCCGAGTACCGAGCATTCCAATCTGCTCGACTCGAGCAACAAGCACCCGATCATATTCGTGCTCGCCTATCACTAATTAGGACCCAAAAATGTGAAACTAGTCCTAACGTTATTTGCAACTCCCCAGAAAGGTCTTGCGGGATTCCTGAATAATCTCTCAGGTCCCAGGGAACAAGTAATTCTGAAAGTTTTTCACATTTTAGGAGTCATGAACAGGTCACGAAGGGCTGTTTTTTGTCTGTAAATGGAGTGTGGACCCCTGAATTTACCACTAATCCCTTCAATGCCCTAGATCACCTCAGTGTCCAAAAAGAACCCCTTCACGTCCTAGGACCATTAATAAATTTACAATGAGCCATTTGGCTAATTTAGACCATCTGGGAATTAATATTGAATTCTTACAGACCACCTCCAGACCACTAAGGACTTTACAATAAATTATTTAACTAACTTAAACCTCCAAGGGATATAAAATAAATGCTTTAATTACCCTAGACCACCAGGGAATATACAATTAATTCTTTACTACACTAGACAACCATAGAATTGAAAATTAATCATTTTACTGTCTTAGAGCATCAGGAAATTTACAAAGAACCCATTCACTTCCCTAGACTACCAAAAATACACAAATGAACCTTTAGATCACCAGGAAATTTAAAATAAACCCTTTTACTATCCTAGACCACCAGGGAATAAACTGAACCATTAGACCAACAGCGAATTTACCATGACCCCTTTCATTATTCTTCACTACCAGAAAATTAGTCATAAACCCAATATCTTCCATAGACCATTACGATATTAACTCTCACTATCCAGGGTGTTGTCAAAGAACCATTTCACTGTCCTAAATTATCAGGTAATTCATATTGATGGCTTGGTTGCTGTCGGACATTCTTCACAGTTTGCTCACATGTTGAACTTTCAATCAGATACTTCTCTAAGCAAAAAGACTTTCTTGTCGATTTACTTTAATACAATAAAATTAATACAAAAAAGTCTTTCTGCATCACTGAAGGAATATTCTGTATTGTCACCATCATTGATTTCCTGTGTGCTGTGATATTCAGATGGATATGTTGTTGTTCTTTTTCATACTTAGTCATGCTCACAGGCTTTATAGCACAGCAAATGGCATCCAGAGTAGAAGTGTTACAGTCTCGAAGATTGAGTGTCTTTTTCCTTGGAGTCCCAGTTTTACTGAGCACTACATAGAAATCATGGGGTCCCATAGCAAAAGTCTGAATGCCCACCCCAACAAAAAAAATAAAATAACTTGTATTCAGTGAGGCCACTCCCATCTAGACGGCTTGTAACGGTACGTATGCAAATCACACATGGAGCGCCCGCCAGGGTAGTGGGGATACTCGGTACTGGGCCGCTTTTTAAAGGGGCAGTGTCACGGCAGCAGTGACCCGTAATGTGGCCTTGGGCATCCAATAAAAAGGGAATGATGATGAAAAAGGGGAAAGATAAAGAGTTTGTAATAAAGTGTTTGTGACGCCACCTGTGGTACTCGGCAATAAAGATGTTAGCCGACGCTGCAGATTCAGTCCACTGGCACAGTTGTTGATGCAGTAGAGTTGGTTCAGCCCTCCACAGGAAGGGCTATGTCCCAGGGCAGATGTAGTATATACAAGATAGTAATGATGTAGTATTTAACAAGGGATGTAGTAGTGCTGAGTGGGTGTTGCAGGAAGAACTTGAGAGGACACAGTCAGGTGCAGTTTCCAAAGCTTTACTCACAATTTTTTCATGCACAGATGCCCACTTGTGCCGTGTCCTCCAGGTTAAGGGGTCCAGCAAACTCCCAGGCAGTTCAGGATACACTTTCCAGGACTCCCTTCAGTATTTTCCTTTCCTGGCCATCTCACTGTGCTGACTTTCCACCCTTCCTGTCCAGCACCTCACAGTCAGTGTCCCGCGGACCCTGTCGGGCGAATTCCTATCTATTTCCCCTTGCTCTTATATGGCTGCCTTTTCAGCAAAGATAACTGTGGCTGAAGCACTACAGGTGCCAATGTCTCCGGCTTGCTAGCTGAGTCTTGAAGTCCTCCACTAGGCTTGGGGCTGGTAACCCTACTGTGACCTGGTCCCTCCACTACTGGATCGGGCCCCACAATGGACTACTCACTATCCGTACCCCTAGGACCTCTTCTGCCCTTCCGGAAGCTTCTTTCTGTCTCGTGCTTACTACTAGCTTTCTGCATCTGGGGACAAGCTCCTCACAGTTTGAGCTCCCCTCTCGTACTGACTCTACAGTCCTGTTCCTGCTCACTAAGCTCCACCCCCTTCCTTCTTCTTTCTCCACCCACTCTCCCAACACCCTTTACTAACCAGCCTGGGATGAGACCATCCTCCGGTTGGGTACGTCCAGGGTGCCCTGCTGCAATAGACTGTGTTGGGTGCAGGTGTTAGAGTCCTGGGTAGTGCTCCCTCCTTACCTGAGAGTAGGGTACCACAAATCTGTGTGAGGTGCAGTACCTCTGTGGCGACTGGACCCTCAGGGGTGCAACATTCCCCCCCTGTTAAACACAGCACGTCTGTGGGCTGAAGCAGAGTAAAACACAGGTGTTACAAGAAACATACAAAATTTTGGTTAATGCATTACATTAGGTAAAATGATTAAAACGTGACTTCCCTTTATGGGAAGGACTTTTTCTTGAAAGTTGCATAAATAACAGGGTAGAAAAGCATCAAGACTGACATTACTTTTAAATAAAACATTCTTTGGCATTTACTACGGATAAAAATTTTACTTTAAAGTGCTATCAAACTTTCTTTTAAGAATATTTACTCTAGTGCAATTTCAACAATAAGTGCTACAGGATATCTCTATAATAAGTGCAGTAAAACTTTCTCTTTCAAGTTCAACAGGGTTTAGCGAAATTTGGAACTGAGGTATTCTTCTTCTCTAGTGCAATATGGGGGACCCATCTCAAACCCCCAACGTAGGCCTTGGGCAGGCTACAAGGCATGGATTGTCTGCACTTTGAACCACTACTTCGGCCACGCCAGACGTTTTTTATTCTAAGGTCAGTTGTGCAGAGGTATAGGGTGTCATGCGCACCCTAAAGGCTTAATGTAAAACCAAGAAGGAGCACATTAAGAAGTGCTAACTATGTACAGGTAAAAGTTTGGATCACACATGGTCCAGGAATGATCTTTCAGTTTGTGAATAAAAGAACTGGTGAACTTGTGACAAAACCCTCCCGGGTTAACTTTTAACTAAATGTTTAACTATGTACAGTCATACAAACAGAATTTGCTTAATTTTCCTTTTTTGAGGTAACACCTGGTGCTGGCTGTTCCTTGGCCTGGGAAAAGTCATGCACGAAAGCCACGCCTGGTGCTACAAATAGTTCATGGCTGGTGCTGGCGTGAACTGTTAGATCATGTTACAGCTATTTACACAGACCTTCCTTACCTCTGCTCCTAGAATTCACATGGTATGTTACCCAGCTTTCTAACACAGCTATTTACACAGACCTTCCTTACCTCTGCTCCTAGAATTCACATGGTATGTTACCCAGCTTTCTAACACAGCTATTTACACAGACCTTCCTTACCTCTGCTCCTAGAATTCACATGGTATGTGTTCCAACTAACCCCTCCTTTACCCCAGGGTTATTTATGACTTTGCTTACTTTGGCTTGATCATATGCATCTGGTCCAGTCTTAATTGTCTAACCAAGATGAGCACAGACCACTCCTCTGTGCTTCACAGCTGAATGCACTTTGCAGAACATATATTGCATAGCACAAGTCTGCTAAGGCCTCTTTCACACATCCGTTTTTTTGTATCAGGCATGATCCGTCGAACACCTGAAGGGACAGATCCGGCACTGAAATAAAAAAACGGATGCAACGGATCCGTTTTTTTGCTGGATACGACCTGAACTTTTGAACCCAGAAAAAGAGGGTTTTGGATGTCCGGAGACACTGGAAAATGTAGTAGTAGTAGTAGTAGTAGTAGTAGTAGACGACCTTGATTTCCAGAATCCGGATCAGACTTTTGACGGATTGCACAAAAATCTGATCCGGTTCCATTGACTTCTATTATTTCCGGCCTCCTGATGCGCCGCTTCAGGCACTATCAGGCGGCTCCGGCAAACAAAAAAAAGTTACATGCACCGTTTTGTCTGGCCGCCGGAATGTACATTTCCGCCGGATCCGGACAAAAACGGATACAACGCAATGACATCAGGCACAATCCGGCGCTAATGAAAGTCAATGGTAAAAAAACTCATCCGGTACCGGATCCGTTTTTTTTACCAACACGCCGGATCATGCCTGATACAAAAAAATGGATGTGTGAAAGAGGCCTAAGACTTTAGTCTGCAGTGCGTATTTCAGAAGTGTGTATTTTAAAAGTTAGCCATTAAAAGGTATCAACCACTGAGGACTCTCAAGTCTAAATATTTTTCTATCTACTGGCTAACATGGTACGAAGATACACATCTTTCCTATATTTTAAAAGTGTGGATATGAATTAAGCCAGAATTGAACCAGAAGGGAACAGAAGGTAACCGGATACAGTCATTGTAAGCAATGTTTCTGATCACTTTCACTCTGACTCCTATAATCCTTCACTTTCTGCTAACCCCCCTAATCCCTACACCAAAAAAAGAACTGTTCATCTCTTCTTCAATCCTTCCCATCCATCTCACCTCTTCCTCAGATCTGTTTCTCAACATACAATCCTCTGTCTCCAAACACAGACAGCCCCTCATGCCCTCTCCTGCTCCACCTGCTAACACTTTCTCTGCTCCTTCTCACTGCTGGTGATACTCTCCAAATCCTGGTCCTGCTCACCACATCCCCACAGTCATTTCTACCTCCCATCCACGCTCTATCACACATTTCCGTAACCTCTCCAACCTTATACCCATTCGTCTGGCCCCAGCTTCCCCAGTCCCACTAACAGGAGCTCTGTGGAACGCTCGCTCTGTCTGCAATAAACTTTCCTTCATCCATGATCTTTTTATTAATAGCAAACTATCCTTCCTCACCATCACTGAAACCTGGCTCACCCCCTCTGACACAGCCTCTCCTGCTGCACTCTCCTATGGTGGATTCCACCTTTCCCACACACCCCGCTCCAGCAGCAAGCATGGTGGAGGAGTTGGTTTTCTCATGTCAGATAACTGCTCCTTCTCCCACATCCCACTGCCACCCTCTGTTACCCTCCCTTCCTTTGAGGTGCACTCTGTACGCATCTACTCCCCCTCCAACCTTCAACTAGCTGTCATTTACCGCCCCCCAGGACCAGCCACCACCTTCTTTGACCACTTCACCACCTGGCTACTTCATTTCCTTTCCACCGACATCCCCACTATCATCTTGGGGGACTTTAACATCCCCATCGACACTTCCCTCTCAGCTGCCACTAAACTTCTATCCCTCACTTCCTCCTTCAGCCTCACTCAGTGGTCTTCTGCAGCCACTCACAAAGGTGGCCACACACTAGACCTCATCTTCACCCGCCTCTGCTCCCTATCTAACCTCTCTAACTCACCTCTTCCTCTTTCTGACCACAACCTACTTACATTCTCTTCCCTCTCCTCTCCAGGTCCACAATCCCCACCCCACAAACTTGCACACCCTCGCAGAAACCTTAAACACCTCGATCTACACTCACTGTCCGAATCCCTCCTCCTTCTTACAGACATAAGTTCCCTACACAATGTGGATGCCGCTGCCGCTCTATATAACACCACAATAGCTGCAGCTCGGGAATCGGTCGCCCCTCTCACACATACCAAAGCTCGCAAAATCAACAGACAGCCCTGGCACACCAGCCTGACTAAAGAACTGAGGCGTGCTTCCAGGGCTGCTGAGCGGAGATGGAAAAGATCGCACTCCAATGAGGACTTCATCACATTCAAACAGTCCCTCACTACTTTCAAGACCACACTCGCTGCAGCAAAACAAACCTACTTCTCATCTCTCATATCCTCCCTGTCTCACAACCCCAAACAGTTATTCAACACCTTCAATTCTCTCCTCCGCCCCCCAGCACCTCCTCCCTCCCCCCTCATCTCAGCCGAAGACTTTGCATCATTTTTCAAGGAGAAGATTGATAACATCAGACATAGTTTTGGTCAACAACCCCCAGAGCCCTTCCTCCTAACTGCCCTGCCCTCCTCCTCCAAAACCAACTTCTCCCCCATTACAGAAGATCGACTCTCCACCCTACTCTCAAGATCACATCTCTCTACCTGTGCACTTGACCCAATCCCATCCCACTTCATCCCAAACCTCACCACAGTGTTCATCCCAACCCTAACCCATATCTTCAACCTATCACTAACAACTGGTGTTTTCCCCTCAAGCTTTAAACATGCCTCAATCACACCTATCCTCAAAAAGCCCTCTCTTGACCCATCCTCTGTATCTAGCTATCGCCCTATATCACTTCTTCCCCTATGCCTCAAAACTACTGGAACAACACGTCCATCTTGAACTGTCCTCCCACCTCTCATCTTGCTCCCTCCTCGACCACCTACAATCTGGCTTCCGGCCACACCACTCCACTGAAACTGCCCTAACTAAGGTCACCAATGACCTACTATCTGCTAAGGCCAAGCGACACTACTCTGTCCTCCTCCTCCTGGACCTGTCCTCTGCCTTTGACACAGTGGACCATTCCCTATTACTACAGACCCTCTCATCTCTTGGTATCACAGGCTTGGCCCTATCTTGGATTGCGTCATACCTAACAGACCGGACATTCAGCGTCTCCCACTCACACACCACCTCCTCATCGCATCCTCTATCTGTGGGAGTCCCGCAAGGTTCAGCCCTAGGGCCCCTGCTCTTCTCCAGCTACACCTTCGGCCTCGGACAGCTCATAGAATCTCACGGCTTTGAATATCACCTCTATGTTGATGACACACAGATCTACATCTCTGGACCAGATATCACCTCCCTACTAAACAGAATCCCTCAATGTCTGTCCGCTATTTCATCCTTTTTCTCCGCTAGATTCCTAAAGCTTAATATGGACAAAACAGAATTCATCATCTTTCCCCCATCTCACACAACCCCTCCAATGGACCTATCAATTAATGTAAACGACGGCCCACTCTCTCCAGTCCCACAAGCTCGCTGTCTCGGGGTTATCCTTGACACTGATCTCTCTTTTAAACCACATATCCAAGCCCTCTCCACCTCCTGCCGACTTCAACTCAAAAATATCTCACGTATCCGTACATTCCTCAACCAAGAATCTGCAAAAACCCTATCCATGCCCTCATCATCTCCCGCCTCGACTACTGCAACCTCCTGCTCTGTGGCCTCCCCTCTAACACTCTTGCACCCCTCCAATCTATTCTAAACTCTGCTGCCCGACTAATCCACCTGTCCCCTCGGTATTCCCTGGCCTCTCCCCTCTGTCAATCCTTGCACTGGCTCCCCATTACACAAAGACTCCAGTTCAAAATCCTAATCATGACATACAAAGCCATCCACAACCTGTGTCCTCCATACATCTGTGACCTTGTCTCCCGGTACCTACCTGCACGCAACCTCCGATCCTCACAAGATCTCCTTCTCTACTCCCCTCTTATCTCCTCTTCCCACAATCGCATACAAAATTTCTCCCGCGCATCCCCCCTACTCTGGAACTCTCTACCACAACATATCAGACTCTCGCCTACCATGGAAACCTTCAAAAAGAACCTGAAGACCTACCTCTTCCGACAAGCCTACAACCTGCAGTAACCACAGAGCCATCAAACCACTGCACGACCAGCTCTACCCTCGCCTACTGTATCCTCGCCCATCCCTTGTAGATTATGAGCCCTCACGGACAGGGTACTCTTTCCTACTGTACCAGTCGTAACTTGTATTGTCTAAGATTACTGTACTTGTATTTATTATGTATAACCCCACCTCACATGTAAAGCGCCATGGATTAAATGGTGCTATAATAATAAATAAAAATAATATTAATGTCCTGCCACGGGTGTCTGAGTACTCACATTCCGGACTGAAATGAGCCTTGGCTGGACTGTGGAGGCTAAAGCAGGGTTTGTTGTTGTTGTGGTGGTGGCTCGGGCCTGAGGTGGCACAGATGTTGACCTTTGCCCCCGACTGATAGCTTCCCGATCGGCGTGGCGGGCCTGTATTTTTGTACATTCAGGGCATACCAACCCTTTATGCCCCAGTGTTGAGTGTATGTGACACGATCCACCAGGTATAGATCCAGGGCCGGCTCCAGGTTTTTATGGGCCCCGGGCGAAAGAGTCTCAATGGGCCCCTTTAACACAGACCACGAATCATGATGCACAGATACTGCAGAGAAATATGGGTATAGTACAGTGCCAAAGATTTCACTTCTTACATTACATGAGTGATATCTATTGTAAATTCTACAATAGCTCAGAAACCGCCGAATTCTCACAGCGCACAGTACAGACCGGACAGTACAGTCCTCCATACAATATTATGGGCATAACATAGTCTCCCCCTCATCACCCATATAATACCCCATGCATGATGTCACCCTCCCATCCCCCATATAATGCTCCATACAGAATACTGGACCCAATATAATGCTCCATACAGAATACTGGACCACATAAATTGCTCCATACAGGATACTGGTCCCCATATAATGCTCCATATAAAATATGGAGCTCTCCTCTGCACTGCGCTGCGCTCTACACTATTACGGCTCAGGAGAGGCCATATCACCTCCCTATCACCTCCATCATGGCCTTCTCCCCATCACCTCCATCAATGCCTTCTCCCCATCACCTCCATCAATGCCTTCTCCCCATCACCCCCATCATTGCCTTCTCCCCATCACCTCCATCAATGCTTTCTCCCCATCACTTCCATCATGGCCTTCTCCCCATCATCTCCATCAATGCCTTCTCCCATCACCTCCATCAATGCCTTCTCCCCATCACCCCCCATCATTGCCTTGTCCCCATCACCTCCATCAATGCCTTCTCCCCATCACCTTCATCAATGCCTTCTCCCCATCACCTCCATCAATGCCTTCTCCCCATCACCCCTCATCATTGCCTTTTCCCCATCATCTCCATCAATGCCTTCTCCCCATCACCTCCATCAATGCCTTCTCCCGATCACCCCCCATCATTGCCTTCTCCCCATCACCTCCATAATGGCCTTCTCCCCATCATTGCCCTCTCCTCCACCTACACACACACACACAGACACACACAGCAACATTCACCTGTCTGCACATTCACACACACACACATCACATCTCACCTGTCCGTCCTCCGCACCGCAGGCACTCCCGCAGCATCACCGGCGCACGCGCTTTCTCTCTCTGCCACAGCCGACCGCTGAATGATGACATCATCCAGCGGCGCTGCTGTGAGAGGAAGCGCGGGCGCCCTGCAGAGGCCCCCTGGAGCCCAGAGCTGCGAGGCCGGGAGAGAGTATGTGCTGGCTGCCGGGGCCTGAGCAAGCGGGGGGCCAGTGGCGGCGCTGCACGGCGCCGGGGTGCCCAACGGCAATGGCCCCCCCGCCTGCTCAGGGCCCCGGCACTTGCCCGGGTACTCCGGGTGCTGACACCGGCCCTGTATAGATCCCTATCCAGGTGTCCTTCTAACAGATGGGATTCAACATCCCGCTTAGGGCAGGTTAGGATAGGATATGGGTTGAACTAGATGGACTTAAAGTCTTCCTTCAACCTTAATAACTATGTTACTATGATTCACAAAAATTTCTGCCAGCAGGTTGGGCTCCTTGATGAAACTTCAGCCTCCTTTCAGCCGGAAATCCACCACCGTTCCCTGTCTCAGGGGCCCCTGGTCTGCCCCCTAGACTTGCAGGCTTGCCTCTTGGCCTGCAGGTCCTGCTCATCCTGAGCTTGATGCTGGGTCTGATGTTCCTTTTCCTCCCGCTCCCACCGGTGAGTAATCTGCTGGCTGCACTCCCTCTAGCTCAGGATCTCTACTCTGTCCCCTTCTTTTTATTCACTGGGGAGCTCCATGAGATCTGTCCCCTGTGGATCCAGCAGTATACCACCAGCTCTGCATAAACTTCCTCCGCTATATGAGTGAGCTGAAATAGGATCCAGTTTCATTGGTGCCATTGGGCCTGATTCAATTATAACGTTTTCAATTTTCTCCTGAAGTAAGACAGATTCGAACTCAACCTCTTTGAATCTTGTTAGGGATGATTAGAGGAGCAGGAATAACCCAAAAATTTCAACTTTGAACAGCCCTGACAAAAGTTATGGCCAGTGGTTTGACATAGTGTTTCACATTCATTGGTGCTATTGGGCCTGATTCAGTTATAACATGTTTTCAATTTTCTCCTGAAGTAAGACAGATTCAAACTCAACCTCTTTGAATCTTGTTAGGGATGATTAGAGGAGCAGGAATAACCCAAAAATTTCAACTTTGAACAACCCTGACAAAAGTTATGGCCAGTGGTTTGACATAGTGTTTCACATTCATTGGTGCCATTGGGCCTGATTCAGTTATAACATGTTTTCAATTTTCTCAAACCAAACCAATCCTCCAGGCCAGACGCCCGATCCCATTGCAGGGACGCGTGAGGCCGGCCGGGTTCACAGGGTGTAGGTGCGGGCAGTGGGCCTACCAGGAGAGCCTTGGCTACCGGGGCAGGGTCGGTGTTATTACCTGCCTCCGATGTTTCTCCTGTGCCGGCCTCCTCCTCCACGGGGACTGGTGTTGCAGGCCGCCAGATTGGACATTGCGGCTCCAGCTGCTGCTTTTCCAGCAAGGCCGCCTTCCATCTCTCTACTGCAGTAAGCTGCACACCCAGGAGCTGGCAGCTCAGCTTGTCTACCTGGGTACTCAGAAGCTCTGGGTCCTTGGCTGCTGGTGGGCCCGGGTCAGGATTCTGCCTGCTGGGAAGCTCTCTCCTGCTCCTCCACACCCCGGGTCACCAACACTCGCCATCTTGCCCTCTAGCTCCTCTGCTGTACCTCTGTCGCGTTCCCGCTCTCTCTTCTGCGGGCGGGCCTTCTTTTTCCTTCTTTTCCCACCATCCACAATCAGGAGGCGGATCTCACTGGCTGATGGACAAGTTCTCCAGGTCCATGATTTTTCGAGCCTCACTGCGAGGTCCTGCCCACAATGGCACGCCCTTCTTTTCCCTGCCCGCCTCGTGGTGAAAATATGGCGGCAATTGTACAAGACTTTCAGCAAAGTCTCTGACAGTTCAAAGTAGGAGCATGGGACCCCAAGATGGAGCGCCCGCCAGGCAGTGGGGATACTTGGTACCGGGCCGCTTCTTAAAGGGGCAGTGTCACGGCAGCAGTGACCTGGCCCGTGGCCCTGGGTGTCAAATAAAAAGTGGATGATGATGAAAAAGGGGAAAGAGGAAAGATAAAGAGATTGTAATAAAGTGTTTGTGATGCCACCTGTGGTACTCGGCAATAAAGCTGTTAGCCGACGCTGCAGATTCTGTCCACCATTACAGTTGTTGATGCTGCAGAGTTGGTTCAGCAATTCACAGGCAGGGCTATGTCCCAGGGAAGATGTAGTATATACAAGATAGTAATGATGTAGTATTTGGCAAGGGATGTAGCAGTGCTGAGTTGGTGTTGCAGGAAGAACTTGAGAGGACATAGTCAGGTGCAGTTTCCAAAGCTTTACTCAGTTTTTTCATGCACAGATGCGCACTTGGTGCCGTGTCCTCCAGGTGAGGGGTCCAGAAAAACTCCCAGGTAGTTCAGGATACACCTTTCCAGGACTCCCTTCAGTATGTTCCTTTCCTGGCCGTCTCACTGTGCTGACTTTCCACCCTTCCTGTCCAGCACCTCACAGTCAGTGTCCCAGCCAGCAGTTGCGGACCCTGTCAGGCAACGTCCTATCTGCGTCCCCTTGCTCCAATATGGCTGCCTTTCCAGCTAAGATAACTGTGGCTGCGGCTGAAGCACCTACATGTGCCACTGCCTCTGGCTTGCTAGCTGAGTCTTGAAGTCCTCCACTAGGCTTGGGGCCGGTACTCCTACTGTGACCTGGTCCCTGCACTACTGGATCGGACCCCACAATGGACTACTCACAATCCATGCCTCTAGGACCTCTTCTGCCCTTCCGGAAGCTTCTTTCTGTCTCGTGCTTACTACTAGCTTTCTGCGTCTGGGGACCAGCTCCTCACAGCTTGAGCTCCCTTCTCATACTGACTCTACTGTTCCATTCCGGCTCACTAAGCTCCACCGCCTTCCTTCTACTTTTTCCACCCACTCTCACAACACCCTTTACTACCCAGCCTGGGATGAGACCATCATCTCGTTCGGTACATCCAGAGTGCCCTGCTGCAATAGTCTGTGTTGGGTGCAAGTGTTTGAGTCCTGTGTAGTGCTCCCTCCTTACCTGAGAGTGGGGTACCACACCTCTGGATGATTTGCAGTACCTCTGTGGCGACTGGACCCTTAGGGGCACCACACACATGTGCCCGCCCACTCCCAGAGAATCCTCATAGGACTCAGTACACTTGTTGTGAGGATTCGCAAGTCTGCAGTCGTGCAGAGTGACACGCAGAGTGATGCACAGAGTGATGCACAGTGACGGACAGAGTGACTTCAGACTTGTGAATCCCCCCATTGTACACACTTTCAGGATTCTCTGTTTCAGACCCTTAACAGAGTGTACAGTCATGGCCAAAAGTTTTGAGACTGACACAAATATTATTTTCACATGATCTGCTGCCCTCTGGTTTTTATGTGTTTGACAGATGTTTTTATCACAGACAGAAATATAATAATTGCAAACATATGAGTAACAAAAGCTTATATTGACAGTTAGAATGAGTTAATGCAGCAAGTCAATATTTGCAGTGTTGACCCTTCTTCTTCAGGACCTCTGCAATTCTCCCTGGCATGCTCTCAATCAACTTCTGGACCAAATCCTGACTGATAGCAGTCCATTCTTGCACAATCAATGCTTTCATTTTGTCAGAATTTTTAGGTTTTTGTTTGTCCACCCGTCTCTTGATGATTGACCACAAGTTCTCAATGGGATTAAGATCTGGGGAGTTTCCAGGCGATGGACCCAAAATCTCTATGTTTTGTTCCCTGAGCCATTTAGTTATCACCTTTGCTTTATGGCAAGGTGCTCCATCATGCTGGAAAAGGCATTGTTGATCGCCAAACTGCTCTTGGAGGGTTGGGAGAAGTTGCTCTTGGAGGACATTCTGGTACCATTCTTTATTCATGGCTGTGTTTTTAGGCAAGACTGTGAGAGAGCCGATTCCCTTGGCTGAGAAGCAACCCCACACATGAATGTTTCAGGATGCTTAACAGTTGGCATGAGACAAGACTGGTGGTAGCACTCACCTTGTCTTCTCCGAATGAGGCGTTTTCCTGATGTCCCAAACAATCGAAAAGGGGATTCATCAGAGAAAATAACTTTACCCCAGTCCTCAGCAGTCCACTGCCTGTACCTTTTGCAGAATATCAGTCTGTCCATGATGTTTTTTCTGGAGAGAAGTGGCTTCTTTGCTGCCCTCCTTGAGACCAGGCCTTGCTCCAAGAGTCTCCGCCTCACAGTGCGTGCAGATGCACTCACACCTGCCTGCTGCCATTCCTGAGCAAGCTCTGCACTGCTGGTAGCCCGATCCCGCAGCTGAAACACTTTTAAGAGACGGTCCTGGCGCTTGCTGGTCTTTCTTGGGTGCCCTGAAGCCTTTTTGGCAACAATGGAACCTCTCTCCTTGAAGTTCTTGATGATGCGATAGATTGTTGACTGAGGTGCAATCTTTCTAGCTGCGATACTCTTCCTGTTAGGCCATTTTTGTGCATTGCAATGATGACTGTACGTGTTTCTTTAGAGATAACCATGGTTAACAGAAGAGAAACAATGATGCCAAGCACCAGCCTCCTTTTAAAGTGTCCAGTGGTGTCATTCTTACTTAATCATGACAGATTGATCTCCAGCCATGTCCTCGTCAACACCCACACCTGTGTTAATGGAGCAATCACTGAAAAGAGGTTAGCTGGTCCTTTTAAGGCAGGGCTGCAATATGTTGAAATGTGTTTTGGGGGATAAAGTTCATTTTCTAGCCAAATATTGACTTTGCAAGTAATTGCTGTTAAGCTGATCACTCTTTATAACATTCTGGAGTATATGCAAATTGCCATTAGAAAAAGTGAAGCAGTAGACTTTGTAAAAATTAATATTTGTGTCATTCTCAAAACTTTTGGCCATGACTGTATGAGTTATGCATACCCCTGGCCAGTGGTCACAGCCTCCCTCCATACACTTGTATTGAGTCTAGGCCTCGCCCCAACCAGTGATGTGGATGACCAGTGGGAATGCCTGTACAAGTGTATGGAGGGAGGAAACACCCACTTGCCAGGGTATGTATAACTCATACATGCACTGTCAGGAAAATATGAATAAGTCTGAAAATCCTATGTACACTTCCAGAGCTCATGCTGTCCCTCATGTTTGTGCAGTGTCACACTGAGCTCCTCATATGCAGGCACATAGCTGCAGTTCTCTCTGCACTATGTAATTCTATCCCCACAAACGCTTCCAGCCCCCTTTCCCTCATTCTCCCTGTTGGAATGTCCACTCACCCCTACCTCTAGCTACACCAGCTTTGTGTAATGGAGACCATGGTCTGTCTGGCTCAAAAAGGCAGTGAAGATCCAGAGCACATGTCTCTTTGTGCATTCAAACTCGAATTTATTAACGCAGAATACTCCTAGAGACAGGAAACTTATATTTTTGGAATCTGCATAATTAAACCTATTCACAGCAGCATTT
>JARQOD010000001.1:513970992-514073701 GCA_033576555.1 Oophaga sylvatica
GGGGGGGAGCGGGTGGAAAAGGGGGGAGGGGGGAAGGGGAGAAAGGAGGACGGGGGGGGAAAGGGAATTCCTCCCCCCCCCCGGGGGTTTCCAACTAAGGGCCTGGGGCCCAATAATCCTTTCCCCTTTGGGGGGGGGGGACGCCCACCGGGAAAGTCTCAAAGAAATGGATTCTCTAGACAGCTGCCTGCCAGTATTTCTCCTCCCAGATGGATTAACCCTTTTTCCCCATTTTATACACATAAAAATTTATTTCCTTTTTTGTTCAATATCTTTTTTGTACCCCCAAACGATGAATCGCTTCTTTATACCACGCTTTGCATCAGCGCAACTTAGCATAAACTAACTTCATTTTTTTCCCTTTTTAATACGTCATCCCGCAGCCGCATCTCCCTTCCTGGGTTTTTACTACTTTAAACACCCCTTTTTCGCTATTCTGGGGGAAAATTCTCACAGATAAAAGACCTCCTGTTTGCCCAAATTTTTCCCCTTCCAAACTTCAAAAAGTTGATACTAAGTTGAGCAAAAACCCAAAGTGGGGTTTTTCGCCGATCGAAACCCCCCAAAAGCGGAAGTGGGCCACGCGGGGGGGAAAACGAGTCCAAAGTCGATTTCCCCCAAATGCTTTCAGGCCCCTTTTTTTCGCCAATGAGAAAGGATTACAATGGGGAAAACGAGATGACATGTGCAGCGACCACCCCACTAGAGGGGGGGTTGCGTGTTTGGCTTGCGGGGGGGGGGGTCAAGTGCTAAAAAAGCCCTGCCGACGACCCCATTTACTTCTGCCGTTTTAACAGTAGGGGAGGTTTTTGATTTCATAGGGAAGAGTTAGGGGGAAAAAGAGAATTCTTTTGTGCTTGGCGAGCAATTGTGCTGTACATTAGGGGCATGACAGGGGAGGATTTTCTTGTGTGCAGCACCCGGGGTTTTTATTAGGCGCCTGATAGCTGTTTTGCTGTATGTACACGCTGGGGAGATGCTTTTTACACGCACAATACTTTTTTTTTTTTTTTTCGCCAAAGTTACCGAGCGTTCATTTTTTTCCCCACACCCGTATAGGCGTACGCCCCTCACACACACCGGTAGGCTGGTATCACGGACAATAATCTGACTACTGTGTGGACTCCGGAAATAAATACGGAGAATTAAATTTTTACCAGCACCGTATACAGCTGTACGCTTCTGATACAGTACCGTATTTCTGCTGTTTTTATTACGGTCAAATCCATACTGAGTGAGCGTCTGTGTGTGACTCCGGAAATATATACGGAGAATTACATTTTTCCCTACACCGTATACAGCTGTACACTTCTGATACAGTACCGTATTTCTGCTGTTTGTATTACGGTCAAATCTGTTATGTTACGGTAGCTGAGGAGTGCAGGTAAAAAAGGCAATACACCAGAGAAGTTGGAATCTATGAGATTGCAGTACCCTGACTAACCACCACAACTAGAGGCAGCCGTGGAGCGTTCCTACGTTGGTCCTAGACGCCTCGTCACAGCCTGAGAAACTAACTACACCTAAAGATAGAAAGAGGAAAGCTATCTGCCCCGGAGCAGATCCCCAAAGAACATAGGAAGCCCCCAAACATGTAATGGCGGTTAGACAAGATGAAATACTGACACAGACAGAAAATAGTATGAGCAAACGTGGGCCCAAACTACCTAAATAGAAAAGGACAGGGCACTTACTGCAATCCCAAAAAACCCTGAAAAGCACCAACTCTACTAATTTCAAAATCACCTGAGATCACACGACCTCTACCACCTAAATTAGTTCTCTGGTGTAACAAAATCAAAACAGCAGCCACTGAAAAAACTGGAAAAAGCAAAAGTACAAACATCAGTGGCTGAACTAAACTGAGAGGGCAAAAGCCCCCGGAGGGGACCCTGAAGGCCCCCACAGAAGTGCAGGACAAAATGCAAAAATCAAGCACAAAAACAAAAAGAAGAAAATGTCTTATCTGTTAGCAGGAGATGCAGACACGACACAGCAGGCTACAAAGGAAACAGAACTCAAGGATTGAGACCAGAACAATTGATAACCGGCAACCCTGATGGGAAGGCGACTCCCTTATATAAGACCAGTCAGTAACACCTGATTCCCACTCCTCACAATCTTCACTGGACAGTCCAGTACCGCTTGTAACCACCAGAGGGAGCCTCTGCTCAGAACTCATTTCAAGTCCATTCACAACACAAATCCATACTGAGTGAGCGTCTGTATGTGACTCCGGAAATATATACGGAGATTTAAATTTTCCCCTACACTATATACAACTGGTATCTTCTGATACAGTACCTTTTTTCTGCCTTTTGTATTACGGTCAAATCCATACTAAGAGAGCGTCTGTGTGTGACTCCGGAAATATATACGGAGATTTAAATTTTCCCCTACACTGTATACAGCTGTACGCTTCTGATACAGTACCGTTTTTCTGCTTTTGTATTACGTTCAATTCCATACTGAGTGAGCGTCTGTGGGTGACTCCGGAAATATATACGGAGATTTCAATTTTCCCCTACACTATATACACCTGGTATCTTCTGATACTGTACCTTTTTTCTGCCTTTTGTATTACGGTCAAATCAATACTGAGTGAGCTTCTGTGTGTGACTGCGGAAATATATAAGGAGATTTCAATTTTCCCCTACACTGTATACAGCTGTCCGCTTCTGATACAGTACCGTATTTCTGCTGTTTTTAGTACGGTCAAATCCATACTGAGAGAGCGTCTGTGTGTGACTCCGGAAATCTATACGGAGATTTAATTTTCCCCTACACCGTATACAGCTGTACGCTTCTGATACAGTACCATATATCTGTTGGTATTTTTGGTACATTTTCCTAAACATGAGGAAGTATGGTGGAAGAGGCCGCGGACGTGGGCCAGCTGTTACTGATAGTGGTGGTGGTGCATCTGCTGGTAGTGCCAAAAGCACAATAGCACCTAAAGCAGGAGGTGTTGAGCCTGCGTCATCGTCTGGCTCCAGAAGGCCTAGAAGGCTCCCTTTTCTGGGAGTAGGTAAACTGCTTTTAAAGCCGGAGCATCAGGAACAGGTTTTGGCTTACATTGCCGAAAAAGCCTCCAGCTCTATTGCCTCCTCTTCTGAAGTTTCAAAAAACGCAAGCACTGAGTCGTTAGTGCAGGCTCTTGGTCAGGAACAACACCTTTCTTGTGTCCTTCACCCCCACCAAAAGTGAAGGATGCGGCAGGCCACACTTCAGATTACTCCCTTGAGCTCTTTTCACAAACCATGCCTGCGTTATCAAGACAAATCCTGAATTCCCTAGTACAAGATGAATCTGGCATGGAGTGCACTGATGCACAGCCACTGCTATATGATTCTGCTGGCACATTCACCCAGAGCACTACATTGCCTCGCAGTCTATTGAGCCAGAATCAGACCCTGATGAAGCTCAGGTGCCCCTTCCCGCATACTATACCACCTTACACGGTGACACAGAGGAAGGTGCAGATGAAATTGAAGAGGAGGTGATGGATGACTCAGTTGTTGACCCGGATTGGCATCCATTGGGGGAAGAGGGTGCCGCTGGCAATAGCTTATAAGAGGAGGAGGATACGCAGCAGGTATCGACATCACAGCTGCTGTTATCTGGCAGGCCCGTAGCAGTCCAAAAAAGTGTTAAAAAAACAAAAAGAGTTGCAGAACAGCTTGGCCAGACGGTCAAATTAGCACAGTGTGCAAGCCCTGAAAATGTACCCATAATAGGAAGAGTGCAGTGTGGCACTTTATTGACCAAAATCCTATTGATGAGGCAAAGGTTATCTGTAAGAAGTGCGGAAGGACCTTTAGCCGAGGGAAAAATCTCTGAAATTTGAATTCCAATTGTATGCTTAGTAGAGTTGAGCGATACTTTCCGATATCAATAAGTATCGGATCGGAATGGGTATCGCCGTTACCCAAAAAGTATCGGCGATACCCGATACCGATACCGGAAATCCATTTTAAGTCTATGGGAACAAAATATCGGAATTAAAAAAAACCATTCTTGCCTTGTTGGTTAATTGTACATGAAGGAAAACAACAAAGAGTAATGTAGAATGTATTGGGGGAGGTTGAGGAGACATTAAAGGTATAGATATTTAACCCAATCAAATGGAATAGCATTAATATTTTTTTTTTAAAGATGTTCGGATTGACGAAGAAATTGACAATGTTGTTAACCTTTTTTATATTTTGGCAAATATGTATGTTTCACAACTTCCATGCTCTTCACCTTTTTAACTTTTGCCACACTTTCTCCTTCATAATCTTCAGCAGCATCATCTTTTTCATCAAATTATTCTTCATCTTCACCTTCTTTATCTTCTTCTTAAACTTCTTGCTATTCATCTTTTTGTTAACATTACTCATATTGTTCTTATTAAACTATTATTCTTCTTCATATTCTACTTCTTCATCTTCTTCCTCTTCATCTTCTTCATCATATTCTTATTTGTGACAGAGATTCCTGTACTTGTAATCTGTAAAAGTATGAATTTTTCATCCTTCCGTTCTTGCTGTCAGAAAAGATTTAAATTACAACAGTTTTTGTCCGTGTTCAGTTTAGCCTGCAGCAGCAGGCATTTTCCAGGGGCACCACGAGGAGGAACGGACTCACCCCCATACACTGCTTAGTCTTCTTCTGCTTATAATTTAGAGCATATATTTTGCTCTTCATTTTGGTCTTATACTTCATGTTCTTCTGCTTTTTGATCTTCTGCTTATTGTTCTTCTGTCTCTTTTTCTGCATCTTGTAGTTTGTCTTAACTTTCTTTGTCCTGTTGGTGATCTTCTTCTGGGTAATCTTATTTCTTCTTTGTGATGGTGTTCAGGCTGGTTGGCTTGATGCTCGTCGTCCTTGTGGTCGTCATCTTCTACGGGGTGGTCATCAGGGTCGTCGTCTTCATTGTTGGAGATCCAGAGTGATTACCCAAAAAAACATTTAAAAAATCTTCAATTTGTAAATGTAGCTGAAGGTACAAGAAGGCTGACTAACTTCCGAGAACCAGCTGACGTTACTGAAAACCGGACGGGTAGCAGAAGGTACAAGAGCCAATGCAAGTAACGAGGACCAGCTGACTGTGCTGGAACCCGGAGGGGCAGCAGAAGGAAAAGAGCCAATGGCACAACCGAGGACCAGCTGACGTTACTGGGACACGGTTACTAAGCAGGAGGTACCTGTGCTCCAAAGCACTACAAAGGACCAGCAGACGTTGCTGGAACTCGGATACCGAGATGGAGGCACCTAGGCCAAAGGCACTGCAGGGAACCAGTTGACGGTACTGGAACCCGGACGGGTAGCAGAAGGTACAAGAGCCAATGCAAGTAACGAGGACCAGCTGACTGTGCTGGAACCCGGAGGGGCAGCAGAAGGAAAAGAGCCAATGGCACAACCGAGGACCAGCTGACGTTACTGGGACATGGTTACTAAGCAGGAGGTACCTGTGCTCCAAAGCACTACCAAGGACCAGCAGACGTTGCTGGAACTCGGATACCGAGATGGAGGCACCTAGGCCAAAGGCACTGCGGAGAACCAGCTGACGGTACTGGAACCCGGACGGGTAGCAGAAGGTACAAGAGCCAATGCAAGTAACGAGGACCAGCTGACTGTGCTGGAACCCGGAGGGGCAGCAGAAGGAAAAGAGCCAATGGCACAACCGAGGACCAGCTGACGTTACTGGGACATGGTTACTAAGCAGGAGGTACCTGTGCTCCAAAGCACTACCAAGGACCAGCAGACGTTGCTGGAACTCGGATACCGAGATGGAGGCACCTAGGCCAAAGGCACTGCGGAGAACCAGCTGACGGTACTGGAACCCGGACGGGTACCATAAGGCACCCATGAAAATGTAAGTTGACAGGCCGCGAAGCCGTCCGCAGTTACCGAATCACACAGTCCTACAGTGGGTGCTTGTCCTATTGTCACAACTGAAACAGCCTTTATTTACATATCCCACAGCACACATAGGAATCACCTAAACTGCAGGCACCATAGAGTCGGCTAACCCAAATGCAACACGACAGGACAACTTATTGGAGGCTAATTGACGTTGACACTGCCAGGAAACAGCTGTCGTGCTGTAACCAGGCTGCGCAGGAGTCAGTACCCGTGCCAAGTACTTCCGAGCAACAACTGGCGTTGTTGGAGCCCAGGGATGAGAAGAGAACAGGGTGGAGGCAGCAGGACTTTTTGCCGTACACACAGCAGGGGAACAGCTGACATTACTGAACCCCAGTAACACAGGAGCAAGTGTTGACTGTGCTAACAGCACTTCCGAGCAACAACTGGCGGTGTTGGAGCCCAGGGATGAGAAGAGAACAGGGTGGAGGCAGCAGGACTTTTTGCCGTACACACAGCAGGGGAACAGCTGACATTACTGAACCCAGTAACACAGGAGCAAGTGTTGACTGTGCTAACAGCACTTCCGAGCAACAACTGGCGGTGTTGGAGCCCAGGGATGAGAAGAGAACAGGGTGGAGGCAGCAGGACTTTTTGCCGTACACACAGCAGGGGAACAGCTGACATTACTGAACCCCAGTAACACAGGAGCAAGTGTTGACTGTGCTAACAGCACTTCCGAGCAACAACTGGCGGTGTTGGAGCCCAGGGATGAGAAGAGAACAGGGTGGAGGCAGCAGGACTTTTTGCCGTACACACAGCAGGGGAACAGCTGACATTACTGAACCCCAGTAACACAGGAGCAAGTGTTGACTGTGCTAACAGCACTTCCGAGCAACAACTGGCGGTGTTGGAGCCCAGGGATGAGAAGAGAACAGGGTGGAGGCAGCAGGACTTTTTGCCGTACACACAGCAGGGGAACAGCTGACATTACTGAACCCCAGTAACACAGGAGCAAGTGTTGACTGTGCTAACAGCACTTCCGAGCAACAACTGGCGGTGTTGGAGCCCAGGGATGAGAAGAGAACAGGGTGGAGGCAGCAGGACTTTTTGCCGTACACACAGCAGGGGAACAGCTGACATTACTGAACCCCAGTAACACAGGAGCAAGTGTTGACTGTGCTAACAGCACTTCCGAGCAACAACTGGCGGTGTTGGAGCCCAGGGATGAGAAGAGAACAGGGTGGAGGCAGCAGGACTTTTTGCCGTACACACAGCAGGGGAACAGCTGACATTACTGAACCCCAGTAACACAGGAGCAAGTGTTGACTGTGCTAACAGCACTTCTGAGCAACAACTGGCGGTGTTGGAGCCCAGGGATGAGAAGAGAACAGGGTGGAGGCAGCAGGACTTTTTGCCATACACACAGCAGGGAACAGCTGACATTACTGAACCCCAGTAACACAGGAGCAAGTGTTGACTGTGCTAACAGCACTTCCAGGCAGCAACTGGCGGTGTTGGAGCCCAGGGTCAAGGAGGATGTTTAAATACTACATCAAGTATTTTCCTTGTTACGTGTCAATGAAAAATGTCTATACTCCAAACAAGAGAAAGATAACCTTTACTACCATAAGATGATGATTTCACTTTAAAAAAATCTAGATAAATAAAGAATTGACAAACATAAACGCATACATTAACACGTTGAACAGCAATGCAAACCACAAAATAAATTGGTTAAGGAATCTGCTATACGGTTGTAAATAAAAGCATACAAGTACATATCAGAATACATGAATGATGGATAAGTAACAGTATGTACACCATTTTTATTGTATAGACAATGCATGTCTGACTTCAAAACATCATCAGCAATACAAGTTATCTGTGACATTCATAAAATGTTACATTTGCTGAATAATGTCACTAAACAGTTTATAAAAATTATACAATTTCCATCATGTAATACTCATAATATGTGCCAATAATATTTTTATTAACAAACATAACCTTTAAAAAGTACATAGTGCATAGTGAAAATTGCTATTTATGCCTGACTGTCGACTTGCAAGCATGACAACGGATAGATAAGGTATATATAGATGAGACTGCATAGCCACAGATGGTGAATGGCGATGTAATACTGTACCTCAATAAAGTGTGCGTCACTACTACATAAATTTTTTTATATAGCTTTATAAACAGGGTACGTGCATGTATGCTTGCGCCTTTGTTTGGACGCACAGACTACCTTCCTGCTGTGACCGTTGGGTAGTGAACAGTTGTGTGCAGTGTTCACTGTAGTCTGAGGTTTTCATTTTTGGAGTGCAGATCACGCTCCAGTTAGTTCTTCAACCACTGCTGGTTGTAGTCTGCTGAGCGTGTGTCACTGCCTCATCCTTGACATTTTTCTCTAATTGTTGCTGCTCCATTCTATTTCAAATAACTCAAATCTATTAGTGTGAAGCGCTTCCATCCGTATCCAATACATTGGTTGCAAACACTATAGAAGTACACAAAGGGGCCTTTCACACCTAGTGAACAGTTGTGTACAGTGTTCACTGCAGTCTCTGCGGAATAACCACACTTAGGCCTTATAACTTTTCTGACTTTCTTTATCAATCTACCAAGATGAAGAAGGCAGGGAGTAAGGCACGTGGTCGTGGCCGTGGAGTTTCAGCAGGGAGAGGACGTGGGGATTCTGTGGCTGCTGCCGCCCCCAGTGACACAGCATCCACCAGTTTTCCCCGTGAGCGTTCCTTTATGCGCACTTTTGTAGGAGCTCGGCGTACCCCCCTGCTGCGTGAAGAACAAATTGAAGCCGTTGTTGGTTGGATGGCAGCCAATACATCGACTTCAATTGCTTCCACCTCCTCTCAGGACCACAGCACTGTTGAGCAACCATCTGTCTCTTCACCGCCTGCCAAATTGCCCAGGCAGTCAGAGAGTTCTGTACAGGAGCCAGCTGAGTCTCTGCTTCTGTACTCAGAATCTGTTGGCTTGCAAACAGGGGCCCAGCCAAGCAGCATTCTGGAATGTGAAGAAGAGGGAGTATGCAGTGATGCGCAACAGCTGTGTCTCTCTGAATCTGAAGAGGCGGGTGAGCCAGTGCCGATGGTCAGCACACGCAGAATGCATCTGATGATGATGAGACTCAGGTGCCAGTTTCTGTTGAGCATGGTGCTGGCCAGACCACCCAACAGCAGCAGGTGTTGGAAGAGGGTAGTGGAGATGATGAGGTCCAAGAACCAACATGGCGTGAGGAACTGGAAGGTGGTGGGAGCAGCTCTGAGGAAGAGATTGCCCCAACGGTACAAACAGGAGGGAGAGTTAGGCTGCAGACTCGGTTGCCTGTAGCCTCCAGTTTGGCACCTGTTCGGAGCAGTTCTCTTCCAAAAGTCAAAACGGGCGCTCCCAGGACTTGCACTGCGTGGTCCTTTTTTGACACAGTTGCAGATGATATTTGCTATGTCAAATGCAAGCTGTGTAATCAAAAAGTAAAAAGAGGTAAAAGTGTCAGTAACCTCAATACCACTAATATGTGGAAACATGTGCGGACAAAGCACGTACTTGAGTTACAAAGACACACTGGAGATGTAGGCCAACCTACAGCAGCACCTACATCTTCAGGTCGTGTTGGAGCCTCTTCCTCCAGCTCACACACAGCTGGTTCGGCTTCCTCACAGGATCGCCATGGAATAATAATAATAATCTTTATTTATATAGCGCCAACATATTCCGCAGCACTTTACAGTTTAACAGTTTCAGAACACAAGTCATAAGTAACAACGTTAACAATACAATAATTAAAGCAATATAAGCCGCCCCTGCTCGTGAGAGCTAACAATCTACAATGAGGTGGGGGAGATACAAAGTACAGGTGTTTATATACAATGGTGTATTTACAATGATGGTCCAGCCATTTTGAGGGAGTGAGGGATGGATGGAGATAGTGAATGGGCTACACACACAGACTTACACATAGAATGACTTTGATTAGTGAATGTGATAGGCCGCTCTGAACAAATGTGTTTTGAGGGAGCGCCTGAAACCATGCAAATTGTGGATAGTCCTAATTTCTTGGGGTAGAGCATTCCAGAGGATTGGCGCAGCGCGGGAGAAGTCTTGGAGTCGGGAGTGGGAGGTACGGATTAGTGCAGAGGTTAGTCGAAGGTCGTTTGCAGAGCGCAGCAGTCGGTTAGGCCGATAGATAGAAATGAGGGAGGAGATGTAGGGGGGTGCTGCACTGTGGAGAGCTTTGTGGGTGAGAGAACCAGTACTTTGAATTGGATCCTATAATGAATGGGCAGCCAGTGTAAGGACTGGCGAAGAGCGGACGCGTCCGAGTACCGATTAGCCAGATGGATTACCCTGGCTGCTGCATTAAGGATGGACTGGAGAGGGGATAGTCGAGTAATGGGGAGGCCAAGTAATAGAGCATTGCAGTAGTCCAGGCGGGAGTGGATCAATGCTACAGTGAGGGTTTTTGTTGTTTCCATGGAGAGAAAAGGGCGGATTCTAGAGATGTTCTTTAGGTGTAGGCGGCAAGAGCGGGCAAGAGATTGTATATGGGAGGTGAAGGAGAGATTGGTGTCAAACATAACCCCCAGACAGCGAGCCTGCTGCCAGGGTGTTATTATGGTGCCGCCCACGGAGAGGGATATGTCAAATTTAGGGAGGTTAGTAGACGGCGGGAGCAGAAGAAGTTCAGTTTTGGAGAGGTTAAGTTTCATAAAGAGAGCGGACATGATGTTGGAGACTGCGGACAGACAGTCGGTGGCGTTCTGTAGTACAGCGGGGGTAAGGTCGGGGGATGACGTGTATAGTTGTGTGTCATCAGCATAAGGATGGTACTGAAAGCCAAATCTGCTGATGGTCTGTCCAATTGGGGCTGTGTAGAGAGAGAAGAGAAGGGGCCAAGGACTGAGCCCTGGGGTACACCGACAGTGAGAGGAAGAGGAGATGATGTGGAGCCAGAGAACGAAACACTGAAGGAGCGGTCAGAAAGATAGGAGGAGAACCAGGAGAGAACAGTGTCCTTAATACCTAGTGAGTGGAGCCTAGACAGTAGGAGACGGTGGTCAACCGTGTCGAAAGCTGCAGAAAGGTCGAGAAGAATGAGCAGAGAGTGGTCACTGTTACGTTTTGCTGTAAGAAGGTCATTGGTCACTTTGATGAGTGCAGTTTCAGTCGAATGTAGGGGGCGGAAGCCGGACTGTGAAGGGTCTACAAAGGAGTAAGTGGAGAGGTAACGGGTGAGGCGGGAGTAGACTAGGCGCAACAAGAGTTTAGAGATGAAGGGAGATTGGAGACCGGTCTGTAGTTGTTTGTGCAGGAAGGGTCGAGAGCGGGTTTCTTTAGTAGTGGAGTAATGATGGAGTGTTTGAAGGAGGATGGGAAAATGCCAGAGGAGAGTGAGAGATTAAAGATTTTAGTTAGGTGAGTTGTGATAACTGGAGAGAGAGACTGGAGGAGATGTGAGGGAATGGGGTCGGTAGTGCATGTAGTCGGACGAGAGGAAGAGAGGAGTCTGGAGACTTCTTCTTCTGTGATGGGATCAAATGTGGAAAGTGAGCCAGGGGAACAGCAGGGTGGGATGGGAGTCACAGCCCTTGGTGGTTGAGAGCAGATTTCCTGACGGATAGTATCTATTTTTTCTATAAAATGGGAGGCCAGGTCGTCAGCACAAATGTCTGCGATCGGGGCTTGTGCTTTTGGCCTGAGGAGGGAGTGAAAAGTGTCAAAAATTTTCTTGGGGTTGTTGGCTAGTGAGGAGATCAGGGTGGTGAAGTAGGTCTGTTTGGCGAGGTGAAGGGCAGCATTATAAGTTCTTAACATGAATTTAAAGTGGATGAAGTCTTCTGGTGTGCGGGTTTTTCTCCAAAGGCGTTCAGCACTCCTAGAGCATCGCTGAAGAAGTTGAGTTTGTAATGTGAGCCAGGGCTGTTTTACTGTGTGTTTGGAAGTTCTGAGGGTGAGCGGTGCTACTTGGTCAAGGGTGCTTCTAAGAGTGTCATTGTAGTGATGAACAGCCAGATTAGTACAAGAAAAAGAGAAGAGTGGGGACAGCGATGAGTGTAGGGAGTCTGAAAGTGTCTGAGGGTTAATGGCTTGTAGATTTCTGAATGTGTGGTAGGTAGGAGTGCGCTGTGGTGGTCGAGGTTTTGTGAGCGTGAAGGAGAGAATGTTGTGGTCAGACAGTGGAAGCGGTGAGTTATTTAGGTGGGAGATTGAACAGAGGCGGACAAAGACCAGGTCAAGGGTGTTACCATCCTTGTGTGTCTCAGAGGTTGAAAGCTGTGAGAGGCCTAGAGAGAACCTCGGTCACTGTTGTCCAGAGACAAAGTGTTATTCCACCCACAGCAGCAAGTTCCCTGTCATCCTCACACTCCCAGGCCACAAAACAGCCATCGGTAACACAGGCATGGGATAAAAGACGGCCATACTCGGCAAACCATCCACGAGCACAGGCTCTGAATGCTGGCATTGCAAAACTCCTGTCCCTTGAAATGCTGTCATTCAGGCTGGTGGAGACTGACAGTTTCCGTAACTTAATATCATTGGCAGTCCCACAATACAATGTGCCAAGCCGATTTCATTTCAGCAGGCAAGCCGTCCCTGGTCTGCAAAAGCATGTTGAGGGAAAAATTAACCATGCGCTAATAAACGCCGTCAGAAGCAAGGTCCACCTGACCACCGATGCGTGGACCAGTACCCATGGCCAGGGACGATACCTTTCCCTCACTGCCCATTGGGTCAATGTTGTGGAGCCGGGTACTGATCTTGCGAGTGGCGCTGTACGTGTTCTGCCAACTCCAAGGATTGCAGGAATCAAGTCTGTACACATTGACTCCTCCTCCTACTCCAGTTCCTCAGAATCATCGCTGCAGGAGCCGTCACGGTCTACCTCCACATGGACCCGTGAACGCTTAGCTGTTGCGACCGATATGAGCACAGCCGTGGCCAAACGTCAACAGGCCGTCCTGAAATTAATTTCCATGGGGAATCGAAGGAGCTCTGGAATGCCATCAAGCAGGAGAGCGACGTGTGGTTTTTGCCAGCGAATCTCCAACCAGGCTTGGTAGTGTGTGACAATGGCCGAAATCTGGTGGCAGCTCTGGGCCTTGGCAACCTCACTCACATACCATGTCTGGCACATGTGCTCAACTTGGTCGTGCAGATTTTTTTTGGGGACTATCTGGATCTTGATGCACTGCTGCACAAGGTCCGCCTATAGTGCCTCACTTGCGACGTTCCAGCATGGCCAGATCGCGCATTGCAGCTCTGCAACGCAGATTTCGCCTTCCTGAACATCGCATCATATGTGACGTACCCACCAGGTGGAATTCCACGTTACATATGTTGGAGCGGTTGTATGAGCAGCAGGCAGCAGTAATAGAGTATCAGCTGCATCAGGCGCAATCAACTCGCAATTTGCGCCGTTCACACTTCACCACCACTACTGAGTGGGCCTCTATAATAATAATAATCTTTATTTATATAGCACCAACATATTCCGCAGCGCTTTACAGTTTAACAGTTTCAGAACACAAGTCATAAGTAACAACGTTAACAATACAATAATTAAAGCAATATAAGCCGCCCCTGCTCGTGAGAGCTTACAATCTACAATGAGGTGGGGGAGATACAAAGTACAGGTGTTTATATACAATGGTGTATTTCCAATGATGGTCCAGCCATTTTGAGGAGTGAGGGATGGATGGAGATAGTGAATGGGCTACACACACAGACTTACACATAGAATGACTTTGATTAGTGAATGTGATAGGCCGCTCTGAACAAATGTGTTTTGAGGGAGCGCCTGAAACCATGCAAATTGCGGATAGTCCTAATTTCTTGGGGTAGAGCATTCCAGGGGATTGGCGCAGCGCGGGAGAAGTCTTGGAGTCGGGAGTGGGAGGTACGGATTAGTGCAGAGGTTAGTCGAAGGTCGTTTGCAGAGCGCAGCAGTCGGTTAGGCCGATAGATAGAAATGAGGGAGGAGATGTAGGGGGGTGCTGCACTGTGGAGAGCTTTGTGGGTGAGAACCAGTACTTTGAATTGGATCCTATAATGAATGGGCAGCCAGTGTAAGGACTGGCGAAGGACTCTATGAAGGACATCTGCCACGTTTTGCGTGCGTTTGATGAGTCAACGCGGATGGCGAGTGCAGATGATGCACTAGTCAGCCTGACTGTCCCCCTTATCTGCCTGCTTCAAAAAACACTGCAAGCACTAAGGCATGAGGTTTTGGAAGAGGTGGAGGATGAGGAGTCACAAATTCCATCACCTTCTGGACAGTCAGCGCAACGTGGTTCCTCACAAAGGGCTGGAGGACTTTCAAAGTACCATGCTGTATCAACAATTGAACCTCCAGAGTCGCTGTCTATATTTTCATAACCATTGCAAACTTTTAATGTATTTACAAAGCACATAATGTACAGTTTTTGTCTATCCTTTTGTAATGCTATTGTGTTTCCATAAAGTGATGTTACAGAATTATGATAAAATGTTTTAAAATTTTATGAGTTTTAAATTTTGTAAATTTTTATGTATTTGAAGGAGTTTGTGAGGAGGATGAGGAGGAGTCAATGGAGGAGGAAGACATCGCTCCAGAGGGAGGTACACAACGCTCTAGTCAGTATGTAGAGCGAGGGTGGGGTGATGCAGAGCAGGCAGAGATACGCCTCTTGCAGGGGACAGCGTTTCTTGGCCAGTTGGGAGTCTGCAGCACATGGTTGATTTCATGCTGCAGTGCTGAGAAACGACCGCCGCATCGCCCACATTCTCACCACGTCTGATTATTGGGTGTACACCCTCCTAGACCCTCGCTACCGGGACAACTTACAAAGCCTCATCACACCGTTGAACCGGGAGCGTAAAATGCGGGAGTACCAAGACACACTGGTGCAATCCATAATGTTCTCCATTCCAGCCGAGAGCACTGCTGCTGCTACTGCTTTACAAAGCAGCTCTGTGCGTCGAGGCAGTGGAGACAGCTCTGCAACAAGAGGGAGCACAAGCAGCGCCTCTGCACAGGGCAAGACCAGTATGTTCCAAATGTGGCGAAGTTTTGTGGCAGCGCCACCAATGTCTACACCATCCGAGACGGCTCCAGTCAGCAGGAGGCAACGTTTCCGTAAGATGGTGACAGACTACATGTCTTTCCCTCTCAGTGTACTCCCAGATGGCTCTTCCCCATTCAAGTTTTGGGTCTCTAAGCTGGATACATGGCCAGAGCTTAGCCAGTATGCATTGGAGGTGCTGGTTTGCCCTGCTGCCAGTGTATTATCGGAGCGCGTCTTTACTGCTGCAGGTGGTGTACTAACAGACCGTTGCATGCGACTATCCTCCCATAATCGAAAAAACCTTATATAAAAGACGTGGATACAGACCAGTGGACACCAGATTGCCCAGGACAATGAAAGTGCTTACACTAAATAATAAAAGATTCAAATATTGATAATATATCAATATATGACGAAGGTTATCAATACCGAAACGCGCGTCGGGGCGCGTTCTTTTCCGGCTGGCAGCACCCCCATTCAGGCTCTCAGGTAGTGGTTCACTTTTTTGCCCTTGTTTGGTGGTATCACGTTCTCACACTTCTTACACGTTCCTCATGTGGCATTGCACCAATTTATTATGTTTATTCAGTGGTGGTTTTAGTTTGTTTTTGCACTAAGGACACATGCTCACTTTTAGTGGTTTTTGTGCAGTGCAGTGAGACTATATATTCTGTGCACCCACCAGTGTGTCATTTCACATTTTTTGTGAGGATTTTTACATTTTATTATTTTTTATTTTAATAACCCCTGAGACACATTTTGTGAGCCTGTGTAGATTATTTGGTGTACATTATTTGGGTTATTCATGGTTGCTGTCAGCCTATGTATTTGATCTTTTATATATTTTTATTAATTATTGTTGTTATGCATAACATTGCCTAAAATAAAGATTTCACATTTTTTTGATATGTTGTATTCTTCTTTTTGAGAACATTATCAATATTTGAATCTTTTATTATTTAGTGTAAGCACTTTCATTGTCCTGGGCAACCTGGTGTCCACTGGTCTGTATCCACGTCTTTTATATAAGGTTTTTTCGTTTTCGGTTGGTCTACCATCCTACTTTGCTTGAATATTGGTGATATCTTATTAGTCACTCATAAGTGCATGATCTTATTATTATATTTTTTTTTTCACACAGTAAGGATATATATATGCATACAGTTGTCACGTACTACATTCACCAGTTTTTCCTTGTGTATCTTTATCCTCCCATAATGTAGAATGGCTTATTTTTCTGAAAATGAACAAGGCATGGATCTCGCCTGAATTTGCCTGTCCGATTTCCGATTAAATAACTGGTTGGCAACGTTATCCATGTCTCCTGTTATGTTCATCTTTCTACCACCTGAACTCTACTCCCTGGGCTACAACACTGCCAGTTGCTGCTCAGAAGTGTCATCTCCACAGACCAATACACAACCTATAGTGTTAGTGGGGTTCAGTAACGCCTGCTGTTCCCCTGCTTTGTGTCTGGCAAAAATTAATGCTGCTAACTCCAAATTAAAGTTCAAATTAAAGTTCAAACATCTCATACTAAGCCTCTGCCTACACCCACTTTGATCCTGGGCTCAGAAGTGTTGGATGCACAGATCAAAACAATCGCTGATGTGTTTGTGGGGTTCAGTAACGCCTGCTGTTCCCCTGCTGTGTGTCCGGCAAAAATTACTGCTACCTAGCTACACATGTTGAAAAAAACATGACATGTTAAAGTGGCTAGTGCTACACATAGATATCAGGCTACACCCTTATTTCTAAGCTGTAAACAAGTGAAACGTCACCTTTAAAACCATTAAATGATTAGTCTTGGTAACAAATCTGTAACAAAATAATTGTGACATATTATTGCAGATATCCACATGTCTAACACAAATGCTAACACAAAAGCATACTTATGCTATAGGGTACTGATGGTGAACCTTGTCACTCCATAACTTTGACAAATCCAGCTCACATCATGCCTCAAATACTGCAATGTTGGAAGTGCATAATGTGGGTTGAACTTTGACAACAGCTGCAGTGCGAAGGTTATCCTTCAGTGTTCTTGGCTTTTAAATAAAAGCATACAAGTAAATATAATAATCCATTGTTGATTAAGGGACGTGATGTACACCTGTAATATTGTGCAAACAATGGATGTAGGACTAGTCCTCTTCAACATTACTTATATTTGTGTCATTTGAAAAAATACATATTTAATTACAAATTTAACAACCCATGTTCACTAGGTGTGAAAGGCCCCTTTGTGTACTTCTATGGTGTTTGCAACCAATGTATTGTATACGGAAGGAAGCGCGTCACACTAATAGATTTGAGTTATTTGAAATAGAATGGAGCACCACCAATTAGAGAAAAATGTCAAGGATGAGGCAGGGACACACGCTCAGCAGACTACAACCAGCTGTGGTTGAAGAAGTAACTGTAGCGTGATCTGCACTCAAAAAATATAAACCTCAGACTACTGTGAACACTGCACACAACTGTTCACTAGGTGTGAAAGGCCCCTTTGTGTACTTCTATGGTGTTTGCAACCAATGTATTGTATACGGAAAGAAGCGCGTCACACTAATAGATTTGAGTTATTTCAAATAGAATGGAGCAGCACCAATTAGAGAAAAATGTCAAGGATGAGGCAGGGACACACGCTCAGCAGACTACAACCAGCAGTGGTTGAAGAAGTAACTGTAGCGTGATCTGCACTAAAAAAATATAAACCTCAGACTACTGTGAACACTGCACACAAGTGTTCACTAGGTGTGAAAGGCCCCTTTGTGTACTTCTATGGTGTTTGCAACCAATGTATTGGATACGGATGGAAGCGCGTCACAGTAATAGATTAGAGTTATTTGAAATAGAATGGAGCAGCACCAATTAGAGAAAAATGTCAAGGATGAGGCAGTGACACACGCTCAGCAGACTACAACCAGCAGTGGTTGAAGAACTAACTGGAGCGTGATCTGCACTCAAAAAATCAAAACCTCACAGACTACAGTGAACACTGCACACAACTGTTCACTAGGTGTGAAAGGCCCCTTTGTGTACTTCTATGGTGTTTGCAACCAATGTATTGTATACGGAAGGAAGCGCATCACACTAATAGATTTGAGTTATTTGAAATAGAATGGAGCAGCACTAATTAGAGAAAAATGTCAAGGATGAGGCAGGGACACACGCTCAGCAGACTACAACCAGCAGTGGTTGAAGAAGTAACTGTAGCGTGATCTGCACTCAAAAAATATAAACCTCAGACTACTGTGAACACTGCACACAACTGTTCACTAGGTGTGAAAGGCCCCTTTGTGTACTTCTATGGTGTTTGCAACCAATGTATTGTATACGGAAGGAAGCGCGTCACACTAATAGATTTGAGTTATTTGAAATAGAATGGAGCAGCACCAATTAGAGAAAAATGTCAAGGATGAGGCAGGGACACACGCTAGCAGACTACAACCAGCAGTGGTTGAAGAAGTAACTGTAGCGTGATCTGCACTCAAAAAATATAAACCTCAGACTACTGTGAACACTGCACACAACTGTTCACTAGGTGTGAAAGGCCCCTTTGTGTACTTCTATGGTGTTTGCAACCAATGTATTGTATACGGAAGGAAGCACGACACACTAATAGATTTGAGTTATTTGAAATAGAATGGAGCAGCACCAATTAGAGAAAAATGTCAAGGATGAGGCAGGGACACACGCTCAGCAGACTACAACCAGCAGTGGTTGAAGAAGTAACTGTAGCGTGATCTGCACTCAAAAAATATAAACCTCAGACTACTGTGACACTGCACACAACTGTTCACTAGGTGTGAAAGGCCCCTTTGTGTACTTCTATGGTGTTTGCAACCAATGTATTGTACATGGAAGGAAGCGCGTCACACTAATAGATTTGAGTTATTTGAAATAGAATGGAGCAGCACCAATTAGAGAAAAATGTCAAGGATGAGGCAGGGACACACGCTCAGCAGACTACAGTCATGGCCAAAAGTTTTGAGAATGACACAAATATTAATTTTTACAAAGTCTACTGCTTCACTTTTTCTAATGGCAATTTGCATAAACTCCAGAATGTTATAAAGAGTGATCAGCTTAACAGCAATTACTTGCAAAGATTAATATTTGGCTAGAAAATGAACTTTATCCCCCAAAACACATTTCAACATCATTGCAGCCCTGCCTTAAAAGGACCAGCTAACCTCTTTTCAGTGATTGCTCCATTAACACAGGTGTGGGTGTTGATGAGGACATGGCTGGAGATCAATCTGTCATGATTAAGTAAGAATGAGACCACTGGACACTTTAAAAGGAGGCTGGTGCTTGGCATCATTCTTTCTCTTCTGTTAACCATGGTTATCTCTAAAGAAACATGTGCAGTCATCATTGCAATGCACAAAAATGGCCTAACAGGGAAGAGTATCGCAGCTAGAAAGATTGCACCTCAGTCAACAATCTATCGCATCATCAAGAACTTCAAGGAGAGAGGTTCCATTGTTGCCAAAAAGGCTTCAGGGCGCCCAAGAAAGACCAGCAAGCGCCAGGACCGTCTCTTAAAAGTGTTTCAGCTGCGGGATCGGGCTACCAGCAGTGCAGAGCTTGCTCAGGAATGACAACAGGAAGGTGTGAGTGCACCTGCACGCACTGTGAGGCGGAGACTCTTGGAGCAAGGCCTGGTCTCAAGGAGGGCAGCAAAGAAGCCACTTCTCTCCAGAAAAAACATCATGGACAGACTGATATTCTGCAAAAGGTACAGGCAGTGGACTGCTGAGGACTGGGGTAAAGTTATTTTCTCTGTTGAATCCCCTTTTCGATTGTTTGGGACATCAGGAAAACGCCTCATTCGGAGAAGACAAGGTGAGCGCTACCACCAGTCTTGTCTCATGCCAACTGTTAAGCATCCTGAAACCATTCATGTGTGGGGTTGCTTCTCAGCCAAGGGAATCGGCTCTCTCACAGTCTTGCCTAAAACCACAGCCATGAATAAAGAATGGTACCAGAATGTCCTCCAAGAGCAACTTCTCCCAACCCTCCAAGAGCAGTTTGGCGATCAACAATGCCTTTTCCAGCATGATGGAGCACCTTGCCATAAAGCAAAGGTGATAACTAAATGGCTCAGGGAACAAAACATAGAGATTTTGGGTCCATGGCCTGGAAACTCCCCAGATCTTAATCCCTTTGAGAACTTGTGGTCCATCATCAAGAGACGGGTGGACAAACAAAAACCTAAAAATTCTGACAAAATGAAAGCATTGATTGTGCAAGAATGGACTGCTATCAGTCAGCATTTGGTCCAGAAGTTGATTGAGAGCATGCCAGGGAGAATTGCAGAGGTCCTGAAGAAGAAGGGTCAACACTGCAAATATTGACTTGCTGCATTAACTCATTCTAACTGTCAATATAAGCTTTTGTTACTCATATGTTTGCAATTATTATATTTCTGTCTGTGATAAAAACATCTGTCAAACACACATAAAAACCAGAGGGCAGCGGATCATGTGAAAATATAATATTTGTGTCATTCTCAAAACTTTTGGCCATGACTGTACAACCAGCAGTGGTTGAAGAAGTAACTGTAGCGTCATCTGCACTCAAAAAATATAAACCTCAGACTACTGTGAACACTGCACACAACTGTTCACTAGGTGTGAAAGGCCCCTTTGAGTACTTCTATGGTGTTTGAAACCAATGTATTGGATACGGATGGAAGCGCGTCACACTAATAGATTAGAGTTATTTAAAATAGAATGGAGCAGCACCAATTAGAGAAAAATGTCAAGGATGAGGCAGGACACACGCTCAGCAGACTACAACCAGCAGTGGTTGAAGAACTAACTGGAGCGTGATCTGCACTCAAAAAATCAAAACCTCACAGACTACAGTGAACACTGCACACAACTGTTCACTAGCTGTGAAAGGCCCCTTTGTGTACTTCTATAGTGTTTGCAACCAATGTATTGGATACGGATGGAAGTGCGTCACACTAATAGATTAGAGTTATTTGAAATAGAATGGAGCAGCACCAATTAGAGAAAAATGTCAAGGATGAGGCAGTGACACACACTCAGCAGACTACAACCAGCAGTGGTTGAAGAACTAACTGGAGCGTGATCTGCACTCAAAAAATCAAAACCTCACAGACTACAGTGAACACTGCACACAACTGTTCACTAGCTGTGAAAGGCCCCTCTGTGTACTTCTATAGTGTTTGCAACCAATGTATTGGATACGGATGGAAGCGCGTCACACTAATAGATTTGAGTTATTTGAAATAGAATGGAGCAGCACCAATTAGAGAAAAATGTCAAGGATGAGGCAGTGACACACGCTCAGCAGACTACAACCAGTAGTGGTTGAAGAACTAACTGGAGCGTGATCTGCACTCAAAAAATCAAAACCTCTCAGGCTACAGTGAACACTGCACACAACTGTTCACTATCTGTGAAAGGCTCCTTTGTGTACTTCTATAGTGTTTGCAACCAATGTATTGGATACGGATGGAAGCACGTCACACTAATAGATCACTGGTAATTTCAATTGAATGGAGCAGCACCAATTCCACAAAATAAAAAAAAAAAAGAGTCAGTGAGTGACACGTGCAGATGACTACAAACAGCGTTGGATGCAGAGCAAACTGCAGCGTCACCTGCACTCTCACACACACCTTGCACAGAGCTGTGAAAACAACACTGCAAGGAAAAAGGATGATTTACACAGCGGTTTCTCAAATAGCCTGCCTACAGAACAATTCACAAAAACGCTATCTGTAACTGTCCCTCAGAGTCAGCAGAGCAGCGTTCTGTCCCTAACTGAATTCACAGCACAGTGACGCTAAAATGGCGCCGGCGCCTTTTATAGTGCATTCTGACATCAGTTCAGCAGCCAATCACAGCCATGCCATTAGTTAACATGACCGCAGCATTACAGGATGTGCCCACACTTCGTAGGATTCCTCATTGGCTGACTAAAATCACAGTGCCTCTCAAAGAATTATAGGAACTTCCGATTCCGGTATACGACATAGGAAAAATATCGGAACTAAGTATCGGAATTCCGATACAGCGAATATCGGCCGATACCCGATACTTGCGGTATCGGAATGCTCAACACTAATGCTTAGACATTTAAACAACATGCACTTGCAAGCGTGGACGGACTACAAACCCTCAGGTAGCACACGTGCACCTGCTCCGACTGAAGGTTGCCAGCAACGCAACATCACTTCCCCACCGGTTAGCACCAGCAAGAAATGTTGAGGTGTCGTCGTAAGGCCAAAGCAGTCAGGGAATCATAATGTTTTTCCAACGAAAGACTGAATCTAGGTCATCATCACCACCACCATCACCATCACCAATCCCCTCTCAGTCCGTCATGTCCACTGCTAGTTCCCCCATATGCAGCTCTCAAGTCCAGTTCACCGTAGCAGACACTCTGAGTAGGACAAGAAAGTACTCATCCTCTCATCCGCATACTCTAGCTTTGAACTCCTACATTGCCAAACTGATCTCATTAGAGATGATGCCCTTCCGTTTGGTTGAAAGCGCAGCGTCCTGAGAGCTCATGGCCTACGCTGTCCCATGCTGACCTACCCAGTCGGCATTTCTTTTCTAGAAAAGTCATCCCTGCCCTCCACCTGCATGTGAAAGACTGCATTGTCCATGCTCTCAAACAATCAGTGAGTGGAAAGGTGCACCTCACAACAGATGCATGGGCCAGTAGGCATGGCTAGGGCCGTTACGTGTCCATCACTGCGCACTGGGTTAATGTGGTGGATGCAGGGTCCACAGGGGACAGCGGCGGTGGGACAGTGCTGCCTAGCCCACGGTATAGGCAACAGTTGGCTGTAGGAATCCGACCCTCCTCATCCTCCTCCAGAAGCGAAAGCTCGTCGACAGAGCGCAGTCGCACGGGCACTCCATCCGCAGCTGCCAGTGTTGCACACGAGGTGTCCCACTATCGAACAGCTAGTGGTAAGCGTCAGCAGGCTGTTTTAAAGATCATGTCTTTGGGCGACAACAGACACACCGTGGAGGTACTGGTCGACTACTTGCAGCGAGAAACTGAGTCATGGCTGGGCAGTCTACATCTTGAGCCAGGCAAGGTAGTCAGTGATAATGGCCTTAATTTTGTGGTGGCCATAGCCCTAGCAAAACTCAGACACATACCTTGCCTGGCTCACAGTTTGAACCTGGTGGTGCAGTGCTTCATAAATAATTATCTGGAGTTACCAGCCCTGCTCCATAAGGTGCGAAGACTGTGCTTGCACATCCGTCGCTCGCCCGTAGACTCCAGTCGTATGCAGAGGCTGCTGCGATCGCTCCACCTCCCCAAACACCGCCTAATCATAGACGTTGCAACAAGGTGGAACTCCACCATGCACATGGTTGAGAGGCTGTGCGAACAGAGGCAGGCTGAAATGCATTTGTGGGAGGATACACGGGCAGGCAGTTTGAGAGCAGACATCGATTTGTCGGGTGTGCAGTGGTCAAAGCTGAAAGACCTCTGTAAAGTCCTTCAGTGTTTTGAAGAATGCACATGGCAGGTAAGCGCAGACAACACCATCATAAGCATGAGCATCCGACTTATGCGTCTGCTCATGCAAACTTTGATGCGCATTAAGCATCAGTCATCTGCAGCAGAGGAGGAAGAGGAGGAGGAGGAGGGAAGCCTTGATGACAGTCAGCTATTGTCTGCTCAGGGAACTGTCGTGGACGAGGTGGAGGAAGAAGAGGAAGAGAACGAGGATGAGGGGGATGATTATTTTGGGGAGGAGGATGCTTCTCAGGGGGCAAGAGAAAATGTTGGCTTGCCAAGGTCAGGTACAGGGTTCGTGCGTGAGTGGAGGGATTTGGATTTGGCAGAAAGTGCTCCTCCACCCACCACTGGCAGTGCATCATTGAAGCCTGGAACATTGGCCCACATGTGTGATTATGTCTTGCGGATCCTAAAAAGGGACCCTCGCATTGCCAAAATTATGAAGGATAACGACTACTGGTTGGCCAGCATCCTCGATCCACTCTATAAAGGCAAATTACAGAACATCATGCCACAGGAGAACCTAGAGCTAATATTGGCAACCAAACAAGCAACTCTGGTAAAAAGTTTGTTAAAGGCATTCCCAGCACACAGCAGCGGTGCAGGTTCTACCACGAGACGTACTGGGCCAAATGGAAGAGGTGTTCATGGTGCACACAGCCGAAATGGCGTTGGAGACAGGGGTTTCATGACCATGTTGTGGACTGATTTCTCGAGTACCGCTCACACGACTGGTAATAGTGAATCGTTTGCAAGAGACAGGAGATGGCAGTTGTCAACTATGGTTCATAATTACCTCTCCTCCCCTATCAATGTTCTCCCTCACAGTTCATTCCCCTTTGACTACTGGGCCTGTAAACTGGACACCTGGCCTGAATTGGCACAATATGCCTTACAGGAGCTTGCTTGCCCTGATGGTAGTGTGCTATCAGAAAGAGTCTTCAGTGCTGCTGGATCACTCCTGACAGAAAGAAGGACCCGGCTGTCGAACCAAAATGTTGGTGATCTCACCTTCATTAAAATTAACTATGCCTAGGTTTCAAAGGATTTTGCACCACCTTCCCCTGATGACACATCGGTTGCCAGCAAAATGGCTCACTTTGTCCTCCTCTTCCTCCGACGTCTCCAATTCCTCCATTTGCAGCTGCTGAATGTCCAGCCTACACCTCAACATATGCCATTTTTTCCACCTCGCTAACTGGGCTGCACCCCCCCCCCAGGGCCGGCATCAGCACCTGGCGCACCCGGTCAAATGCCGGGGCCCTGAGCAGGTGGGGGGGCCCACTCGCCGTCAGAGACACCGGCGTACTATGAGGAGCCCTGTGCCAGTGCCGGCACCCACGAGTGTGCCCCCCCTGCTTGCTCAGGGCCTCAGAACTTGCAATAATTACCTCTCCCTGCTTGACCGCTGTGACGTCTTCCATGTTTCCTGACAGTGACATTCTGGTCACAGAGCGCAATGACGTCACGTCTGTGCGCCCTCTGCCTGAACAGTCACAGTGCAGAGAGTAGGAAGATGTCGACGCTGAGGAGTCCAGAGTAGAGCAGTGCCCAGCGAGGAGAGGTTTTTCATTTTGTAAATGTTTGGAGCAATATATGGGGAGCATTATACACTGGAGAATTATATATGGGGCCCATCATACACTTGAGCATCATAGATAGGGCCCATTATACATTGGAGCATTATATATGGGGCACATCATAGACTGGAGCATTATAAATTGGGCCCATTATACACTGGAGCATCATATGGGGCCCATTATATATGGAGCATTATATAGGCTCATCATACACTGGAGCATCATCTGAGCCGCACGTACCAGGGCTTTGGGGTACTCGGCACCGAGCACGTTGATTTCTATGGGGAATGTCACGGGTAGCACAGCTCGGTCCGTTGCCCTGGGCGCTCACTGTAATGGGGGATATTTACAGGTGACTTGAATGATGAAAAAGGGGATTCGTGACGCCACTTGTGGTATCTGGTCAGGAGGACCAGCGCTGCTATGCAGATCCACTGGAGGGTTAATATGGTGCAGCTAGGAGTTAAGCCTTCCACAAGTAAAGCTGAGTGATCCTCCAGGGCAGACAGATATGCAGAGGTGCCGGACTGATGGGGACCCGGCAGTCAGGGACAATAAGGGAGACACACACATAAGTCACTTTGGTACCTTTACTGCAGATGTTCAGGCACTTCCCCGGAGCACTGTAGGGTGAAGGGTACACATCCAGATTCCTCCACTCGGTAGGTGTGTGGCCTCCTGTCCTCTGCCTTTATGTAATGAAGTCTTGGCCTGCATGTAGCTGGGCCTAGCTTAGTCTCCGTCTTGTACCTGGCTGATCTTGTGGTTGGACCTTCTCTCTGAAAGGACAGGGTCCTTGATGGCTGGCCCAGCCGGACTCCGTCCTCCTGATCCTGCTACTGTACGTATCAGCTCTGTGGTACTCCTGGGACTTGTAGTCCTCCAGGAACTCCGGTGTTCTCCTAATGGGTCGTGGAGATCCCTATAGGCTCGGACCCCATTGTCCGGTATTTCTTGCTGAGATGAGCTATTAAGGCTCCTCTGTCTCATTAACTTCCACTCGCCTTCGGCTACCTGGATCTCACACGATCACACACAGTGGCAGTTGGTGGGTTGCCTCTTCGCCGCTCTTTAAGCGTCGGCACGCTTTCCTCAGAGCCCACTTCTAAATTCAGCTCTGACTAGGCTGGAGTGACTTCCCTGTGTCACTCTTACTAGACTCCACTTAAACACACTCTGCACAGAGCTGAGCTCTGAACGGCACTGAGCTGCAGCAGGCTGCTCTGCTCTCCTTCTCTTCTCCTTCTCTTTTCTTTCCTTTCTGAGGCAAACTGAAACTAAACTTGTTTTTATATGCCTATCACAGCTCCCTCTGCTGGTCTTTTAGGATGAGCTGCGTGTGTGTATGTGTATAATGACCTCTAGTGGGATCTTCTGTCAGTGCACCCTTCTGGAAGATGTGGATTCAGTCACAGCTGGGCTCCACATTCCCCCCTAGTAGAACTCAGCACTCCGGGACTGAAATACAAAAACAAATAACAATAAACATTATATAAACAACTCTTCCTTTGCAGGAGGTAAGGCACTCTTAACGGTTACATAACGGTAAACAAATAACTATATACATTAGCATAATGATGGGTTGAGGAATTGAGCAACCTTAAAAGTCCCAGTCTCTTTTGGAAAAGGATGCTCAAAAGGGGTAGAGAAAACAAGTAAAAATAATGTCCATTCACTTGTTCCAATATCAAAAGGGAAAACAGGTTAACAAATAACAATATAATAAAGCATAGTATAAAACAAAAATATATACATTTATGTACAGTGGTTCTTGATAATTATGTACATGTGTTAGGTCCTACTCTCTGTACCCAACAGGTAATTGCCGTCTTGTTATGCGTACTGACCTACGTGGTGTGGTGGTAGGTGAGGTATCAGTTACCCTGTTATCCCTGCGTGCAGGTAAATTGTAGTACTGCCTTAGCCTCTCTAGGGATCTGGCAAGTATACTGGGCGTTGGGTGAACTGGCTCAACTCCTGCAGGGGATCCCTCTTCCGAGGTTCAACTTCTTGGGATTCCGCTTCTTGGGGTTCCACTTGTTGAGGTTCTGCTGGGGCAGGTTCCTCTGGTACTGACTCTACTGCAGCAACTGGTTGTAGAGGTTCTTCTTGAGGTTGATAGAATTGAAGCACGGGAATGATTACAGCTTCTCCAATTCTGGGCCAATCCGCGGGGAAATCTCCTAAGTCTGTATGTATGACTGATTCATCACGCTTTTCCTGATTGACAACAGGTTCTTCTTCCTGAAGCTTTAATGGGTTTGGACACAACTTTAGGTGATCTCGGGATACTGTTGCAGTCGTCCTTCCTCCATCCTTGCTAATTATGCACGTTTTCTTGTTGTCAAACCTTGATTTCTGGATGATGTAGGGCTCTCTTTCCCATTGATCGTCGAGTTTGTGTAACCTCCTCTTTCTTTTCAGGACGACTTCACCAGGTGCGAAAGGTTCAGCTGGCGCACTTTTGTTATAGCGGTCTTCTTGCTTATCCCTGACTCGATTGAGACTTTCTTCAATGCAGGCTTGTACTTTTCTGTACTGTTCCTGTCTGTTTGTGTCCCAGTCTTCCGTAGTCACATCTGCTTCTGGTTCTACAACACCAAGCTCCAGATCCATGGGCAGCTTTCCTGGTCTGGCCCGCATGAGGTAGGCTGGGGTGCAATTGGTGGAACTCACAGGTATGTGATTGTACAGATCTACCAGGTCAGGTAGTAAGTCTGGCCACCGATTTCTCTCCTCGAGTGGTATTGTCTTCAATAGGTCAATGACGATGTGATTCATCTTCTCACAGAGACCATTGGTTTGGGGGTGGTACGGTGTGGTTCTGATCTTCTTACACCCATACAAGTGACAGAACTCTTTGAACAACTCGGCTTCAAAGGCTGGGCCTTGGTCAGTTAGCACCTGCTCAGGATATCCATGGGTCTGCAGAAATACGCTTGGAACGTCTTTGCTGCTGTCTCTGCTGTCAGATCTTTGACAGGGGCGACCACCAGGAACCTGGAGTAGTGATCCACCATAGTCAGGGCATAGGAGTATCCTGACCGGCTGGGTGACAACTTGACATGGTCCAGGGCCACGATCTCCAAGGGACGAGTCGTCTTGATGGGTTGCAGGGGTGCCTTCTGACTGCTGTAATCCTTTCTTCTGAGGCCACAGGGTCCACAGTTCTGGCACCACCTCTCGATGGAGCTGCGCATTCCCACCCAGTAGAAACGACACTTCAACAGGGTCTCCAGCTTCTTCCAGCCAAAGTGTCCCACTTGATCGTGGTAGGCTTCTAACACATCTGGATGTCTGCTCTGGGGACTACTATCTGCCATACCATCTCATGGGTCCTTGGGTTGACGTACCTCCGGCACAGCCTCTCACGGTAGATGAACAACCGGCTTCTCTCATTCCACAGCTGCCTTGCTTGTAGAGATGCATCCTTCTCTAAGGAGGAACCTTCTTGTCTTATCAGCTCCTTGATTCGGCTGACAACTGGATCGCTGTCCTGAGTCTCCTTCCAGCTGTGGTGAGGTAGAGGATTCAACGTCTTACCGCACAATCTCCTGCTGGCTTGTTGCTCATGGATCATCCCATTCCTGTGAAAGGCAGGTAGTTCAATCTCTTCCAGATCATCCACTTCTTCTTCTGTGTCCGATTCATGAGGCATCCTGGATAGGGCATCAGCGTTGGCATTCTTGCGGCCTGCTCGGTACCTAATTGTGAATTGGTAGTTTGACAGTCGAGCCATCCATCGTTGTTCCATGGCTCCCAGCTTAGCTGTTTCAAGATGCGTCAAGGGGTTGTTATCGGTGTAGGCAGTAAACTTGCTGGAGGCTAGGTAGTGCTTAAACCTCTCCGTGATGGCCCAGACCAGTGCCAGGAACTCCAACTTGAAGCTGCTATAGTTCTCTGGGTTTCTCTCGATCAGGCGGAGCTTCCTGCTAGCATAGGCGATGACTTTCTCCAGGCCATTTTGCTTCTGACTGAGGACTGCTCCCAATCCTTCATTGCTGGCATCAGTATACAGCAGGAACGGCTGGCTGTAGTCAGGGTAAGCTAGGATCTCATCGCCTGTCAGGATCTCCTTCATTTCCTTGAATGCTTCTGCCTGTTCTTTACCCCAATGGAATGGAGAATATCTGCTCTTGAGGGACTGTCCCACCAGGAGGTCTTGCAGAGGCGCTGCTTTCTTGGTGTAATCCTTCACAAACCTCCGGTAGTACCCTGTCAGTCCCAGGAACTGTCGCACTTCCTTGAGATTTTTCGGCTCCGGCCATTTCTGGATGGCGGTGATCTTTTCAGGGTCTGGCGCTACTCCTTCTGAGCTGACAATATGTCCCAGATACTGTACCTTCTGTTTGAGAAGATGGCATTTTGAAGGCTTCAGTTTCATCTCATATTTGGACAGTGACTCGAACACCTCCGCCAGGTGCTTCAAGTGATCTTCATACGTTTTGGAGTACACAATGACGTCGTCCAAGTGCAGCAACACAGTTTCAAAGTTGAGATGTCCCAGGCAGCTCTCCATCACTCTCTGGAACGTTCCAGGGGCACTGCTGAGTCCAAACGGCATTCTGTCAAACTCACAGAGTCCCATCGGGGTGGTGAAAGCCGTCTTCTCCCGATCCTCCTCAGCCACAGCTACTTGCCAGTACCCACTAGTGAGGTCAAGGGTGGAAAAGTAGTTAGCAGTTTTTAAGGCAGCTAAGGATTCCTCAATGCGTGGTAAAGGGTATGCATCCTTATGTGTAATGCGATTTACCTGTCTGTAATCTACACACATTCTCATGCTCCCATCCTTTTTCCTAACTAGGACTAGAGGTGCAGCCCAGGGACTACAACAATCTCTTATCACCCCTGCTTCCTTCATGTCACGCAACATCTCCTTGGCTTTTTGGTAGTGTGCTGGAGTTATAGGCCTGTACCGTTCTTTAATGGGAGGATGATTGCCTGTGGGGATGTGATGTTGAACCCCTTTAATTTTTCCAAAGTCGAGTGGGTGTTTGCTGAATACCTGTGCATACTCCTGAACTACTCGGTATACCCCTTGTTTCTGGTGGGCTGGAGTGGTGTCTGTCCCGACATGGAGCTGCTGACACCAATCCTCCACCTGGGTGGTCGGACCGTTATCCTCCACTGGTTGTGGGGAGGTTAAGGGCTCCGTTGGGTGAATGGAGTTATTATCCACAGCATGTAACTTAGCAACAGTGGCATAACGTGGTAATTTGACTTCATCCTCTCCCCAGTTGAGAAGACGCATGGGCACCCTCCCATTATGTACCTCCACTACCCCTCTGGCAGTCAAGAGTGTAGGTCTGTGCTCTGAACAACGGGGCTCTACTACTGCTTGGTAGTTCCGTCCTCGCAGACCTATTGCTGCTCTACACCAAATAAGCATTTCACTCATTGGGGGTATCACAATGGGATTCGGGAATGTAACCCATACTTTACCAATCTCACCACCGGTCAGTTTCACTTGCTGCTGGCACATCAGGGTCCGAATCTCCTTCCGGATCACTCCCTTTGCTTTGGTCTGGCAATTTCGGCGAGCTGTTGGAGTAAAAACACAACCTCCTCCAAACAGTTACTAATAATGTTAGTGCCTAAAACCACATTCAACCCATTTTCCTCATTAACAGTCTTTACTACAAGAAGTCCCTGGTTCTTTAGCTCCACTCTCCCCACCTTTACGTCTACGTTTTTAGCCCCCAATAAGTCAAGATGGAGGCCATTAGAGGCATATACGGCAAAGTCAGTGTTTGGGGTTTGGAGACCGTCACTGGACCAGTATTTATTGTAGAGAACATCAGGTATGATGGTTACCTGAGATCCAGTGTCCAGCAGGGCAGGGATGGCGATCCCGTCCAATATGATGGACAGGTAAGGTCTTCCTCCCACAAACCTGCGGTTCCAGTCTGAGGGGCCTGAAGAGTCTATTCCTGGGTGTTGGCCCTCGGACCCAGGATTTGCTCGTTTAAAGGACACCGACGTGCTGGGTGACCTTCTCTGTGGCAGCGGTAACAGATGATCTCTCGGCGGGGATGATGCTGGTCGCGGGTCCTTCCTGGGGGTGGCGTTGTCCTCCTCCTGTGGGGCGACGTCCTCCCTCTTCTCCGGCGCATCCAAGGAATATCCTCTGGGCAGTCAGCTAGCAGGATCTTTCCTTCTTCCTCCGTCGACAGTTGCAGGGCACTCATTACAGTGGCCAGGTGTTTGGTCAGCTGGCGCACTTCTGAACGCAGACAGTCCAGCTCAGTAGGGGGCGCCACCTGCGTTTTGGCTTCTGCAACCAATGGGGAAAAGGTGGATGCTGCTGGCTGTAGGGTGGATTCACTCTGGTGACACTGGGTTGCCATCCCGGGTGTTTCCAGGGGACGCAGTCCTTTTATAGCCATGTCCTTAAGAGCATCAAAGGTAGCATCAGGATGATCCAAGGACCACCAATGCACAGTCCGGCTTTCAGCTTGGGACTTTAATCCCCGTACAAATTGTTCTTTTAACATTTTATTTTCGTTGGAGACACTCATGGGGTTAACTTGTTTGAGTGCTCGCAGGGCCCCTTGTAGTTGGCAGGCATAGTCCCTAATGCTGTCATCTGGTTTCTGGGAGCATTGGTAAAACATCATCCGGAGATCTGTTTCAGTGCGGTCCTCAAAGATAGACTGTAGCTTTAAGAAAATTGCAAGCACTGACTCCTGGTCTGCAGCTGTCCAAGTCTCTACTTCTCTCTCTGCAGCACCAGTTAATTGTCCCACTAACACTGCAGCTCTCTGCTTTTCTGTCATAGGGTACATGTCCATTATGCTGCATGTTTTCCGCTTGAACCCTGACAGGGTATCTGGCTTGCCGCTGTATTGAGGGAGCCACTTCGCTCCAGGCATGTATGGCAGCGTTAGCGGTACTATTGGGGCCACAGGACCAGGTGAGGGGCCAGCATTCACAGCCTGTGCGGCAGCGCCAAGGGGTAAGTCATTAAGGCCGTCGGCCTGGACCGCGTTGTCGGCTGGCTGCTGTGACATGTCTGCGCCCCCCTAGTTAATTGTAGCCTACCTTCTCTGAAGCTGCAGCTCCGCAAGGCACAGGGGTGTGTAGAAGGACCTGCGTCGCTGGCGCTCTGACGTCAGAGCGTTCACTGTAGCTCTTCACAGGACCTGCCGCCGCATCAGCGTTGGGGGCGTGTCCAGGACTCAGCGCGCTTTTGCAGGTACGCCCACTAGTTTTCGCGCCGTGGCGCTGTAAATGGTGGGCAATGGCGGGCAAATGACGGGAAATCTTCACCACATACAAAACACAGTCTGTAGGCACACAGTACCCGGCGACAACGGGCACAAGTTACTCCGTTGCTGCAGGGCACGCAATCCTGTTTGTGACGCCAAAGATGAGCCGCACGTACCAGGGCTTTGGGGTACTCGGCACCGAGCCCGTTGATTTCTATGGGGAATGTCACGGGTAGCACAGCTCGGTCCGTTGCCCTGGGCGCTCACTGTAATGGGGGATATTTACAGGTGACTTGAATGATGAAAAAGGGGATTCGTGACGCCACTTGTGGTATCTGGTCAGGAGGACCAGCGCTGCTATGCAGATCAACTGGAGGGTTAATATGGTGCAGCTAGGTGTTAAGCCTTCCACAAGTAAGGCTTAGTGATCCTCCAGGGCAGACAGATATGCAGAGGTGCCGGACTGATGGGGACCCGGCAGTCAGGGACAATAAGGGAGACACACACATAAGTCACTTTGGTACCTTTACTGCAGATGTTCAGGCACTTCCCCGGAGCACTGTAGGGTGAAGGGTACACATCCAGATTCCTCCACTCGGTAGGTGTGTGGCCTCCTGTCCTCTGCCTTTATGTAATGAAGTCTTGGCCTGCATGTAGCTGGGCCTAGCTTAGTCTCCGTCTTGTACCTGGCTGATCTTGTGGTTGGACCTTCTCTCTGAAAGGACAGGGTCCTTGATGGCTGGCCGAGCCGGACTCCGTCCTCCTGATCCTGCTATGTATCAGCTCTGTGGTACTCCTGGGACTTGTAGTCCTCCAGGAACTCCGGTGTTCTCCTAATGGGTCGTGGAGATCCCTATAGGCTCGGACCCCGTTGTCCGGTATTTCTTGCTGAGATGAGCTACAACATGGGATACACACACACACACTGGCAGTTGGTGGGTTGCCTCTTCGCCGCTCTTTAAGTGTCGGCACGCTTTCCTCAGAGCCCACTTCTAAATTCAGCTCTGACTAGGCTGGAGTGACTTCCCTGTGTCACTCTTACTAGACTCCACTTAAACACACTGCACAGAGCTGAGCTCTGAACGGCACTGAGCTGTAGCAGGCTGCTCTGCTCTCCTTCTCTTTTCTTTCCTTTCTGAGGCAAACTGAAACTAAACTTGTTTTTATATGCCTATCACAGCTCCCTCTGCTGGTCTTTTAGGATGAGCTGCGTGTGTGTATGTGTATAATGACCTCTAGTGGGATCTTCTGTCAGTGCACCCTTCTGGAAGATGTGGATTCAGTCACAGCTGGGCTCCACACATCCATGGGGCCCATCATATACTGGAGCATCATATGTGGCCCATTATATATGGAGCATCATATAGGTCCATCATACACTGGAGCATCATCCATGGGGCCCATCATATAGTGGAGCATTATATATGGTGACCATTATATTTGGAGCATTATATGGGGCTCATTATACACTGGAGCATCATATATGGGGCCCATCACATACTAGATCATGATATGGGGCTCATTATTTATGGGGCATCAAATAGGACCCTTTATATATGGAGCATCATATGGAGCACATATGGGGCCTATTCTGTATGGAGCATTATAATGAGCCCATTCTGTATGGATCAATATATGGGGCCAATCATATACTGTATGGAGCTTTATATGCGACTCATTATACTGTATGGAGCAATATGGGGGGCTCATTAGACTCTATGAGGACCGTCCTATACTGTATGGCACATTATATGGGGACCATCATATACTGGAGCATTATATGGAGCTCATCATATACTGTATGGAAAATTATATGGCACCAATTATGTATGGAGCAATATATGGGGCTCATTATTTTGTATGGAGCAATATATGTGGCTCATTATACTGTATGGAGCATTATATGGGACTCATTATTCTGCATGGAGCAATATATTGGGCTCATTATTTTGTATAGAGCAATATATGGGGCTCATTATTCTGTATGGTGCACTATGTGGTACCCATAATACTGTATGGAGGACTATACTGTTTTTGAGCTATTTTAGAATTTACAATAGATAGCACTCATGTAATGTAAGAAGTGAAGTATTTGGCATTGGACTATACCTATATTTCTCTGCCGTATCAGAGCATCATGAATTATGGTATGTGTTAAAGGGGCCCACTGACACTATTTTGCCCGGTAATAAGAATTGATGTCGTTGGCATTGAAATGGGCACTGTAGGTGTGTTTACTGTCCTCCACTCCCTGCCGACTTTTCTTCCCAATTGACTTGCATTGGGGTCGGTTCAAGTTTCAGTCGGACCTTCGACTTTTTCCGATAGTCAGCCGATTTCGTTCGACTCGACTCTTGGGAAAGTCGGGTGGTCCGAAACCCTACTCGACCCTCCCGGAGGCAAAGTCGCTCATCTCTAATGACTACTACTGGTTGGCCGCATCCTCGATCCATGCTATAAGGCCTGGAGTCACACTGGCGACAAAATCGGACGACTGCAATGCGATGAAATATCGCATTGCAGTCGGACCTATGTTAATCTATGGAGCAGCTCCCAGTATCAGATTTTTTGTGGTCCGTTTTAAACGTCCGTGTACAATCGCAGCATGCTGCGATTGTCACCGATTGTCGGTCGACAATCGCCAATGCAAGTCTATGGGAGCGATGAAAAATCTGATTACAAACGGACCACACTGTGTGACTTGCGATGAAATCGCATCGGTGTCCTTTAGAAAAGCCGGCAATTCATCCCCGGCTATACTGTAAAATCACACTGACAGCTTTAATAAAGACTAGAAAGAATAGATATATACACATAGAACACATAAATATATATATACATGTCATTGTGACATGTATATATACATATATTTATAGTTCCTAGACTTCTACATACTGTAATAGCCGCTAATTCAATTGCCGGGTTTTGTGAAATCACAGAAGCCGACATGAAATGATACATTGTTTCCACACATTTAACCATGTAATTTCATGTATTTTTATATATGTTTGAAACATACAATTACATGAGTGTATTTGTGCAAAATTTCAGACATGTAGGGGTTAATTAAAGGTGTAATTTCGTTGAAAAAAAATGCGTGGGCTCCCGCTGTATTTTCTCCACCAGACAGACAAAGCAAAGCGAGTGGGGCAGATAATAACAGCCTAGGGAGGGTACATTTTTTTTGTGCCCCCCCTGGCTACTAACATCTGCCCCCAGACACCCCAGAAAGGGCAAATCTATAATTAGATTCGCCCTTTCTGGCACTTTGCCCGTCTATTCCCATTGCCCTGTAGCGGTGGCGAATGAGTTAATCTCACCTTACTGTCACCTTGCAATTGAAAGGTGACCTTAAGGCAGGTTCATAATTGATAGCTGTCAATTAGACAACTATCAATTATTAATCCTATTGAAGTAAATAAAAAAACACACACTTTAAGAATAAATAATTTTAATGAAATAAAAAAACATTTTTTTGACCATATTTTATTTTACACTTAATCCGTGCGAAGCCATTGATCTCCTAAAATAAAGAAAAAAAAAATAAAACAACATTATTCTTACCTATTCCGCCGATCTGTCACGTCCCACGCTGTAATCCTTCACAAAGGGTTAACTAGCTTTGAGCCAAGCAGTGCAAGTAATCCTGCATGCTCAGCGCAAAGCTCATGAATGAATAAGTTCCTCTCCTGGAGACAGGAGAGGATGTGTTTCATGAATGAAGCTTAATTGATTGTGTCCACTTTCCCTTTAGGTCAGGTCACTACAGTTAAATTGGCAATAAATCAATTAAGCTCCATTCATGAATCTATTCCTCTACTTTCGCTGGGAGAGGAAGTTATTCATTCAGGGGAATACAGGTCTGAGACAGCATTATTAGCTCTCTGCGACCTGTAACCTGTTAACCCTTTCTGATGGATTACACCGTGGGACCTGACTGTACATCGGATTGGTAAGTATAATTTTGCTTTTTTATTTTATTTTTATTACAGGAAATGGTTTTAGCAGGAAAATAAAATATGGTCAAAAAATGTGTGATTATTTAATTAAACTTATTTTTTATTAAACTGTGTGTGTTTGATTTTTCTTTCATACAATAGGATTAATAATTGATAGTTGTCTAATTGACAGCTATCAATTATTAACCTGGCTTAAAGTGACCTTTCAATTGCAAGGTCATTTTAACCCCTTATTAACCCATTCGCCACCGCTACAGGGCAATGGGAATAGACGGGCAAAGTGCCAGAAAGGGCGAATCTAATTATAGATTTGCCCTTTCTGGGGTGTCTGGGGGCAGATGTTAGTAGCCAGGGGGGGCACAAAAAAAATGCACCCTCCCTGGGCTATTATTATCTGCCCCCACTCGCTTTGCTTTGTCTGTCTGGTGGAGAAAATACAGCGGGAGCCCACGCATTTTTTTTCAACGAATTTACACCTTTAATTAACCCCTACATGTCTGAAATTTAGCACACATATACTCATGTAATTGTATGTTTCAAACATATATAAAAATACATGAAATTACATGGTTAAATGTGTGGAAACAATGTATCATTTCATGTCGGCTTCTGTGATTTCACTGAAGCCGGCAATTGAATTAGCGGCTATTACAGTATGTAGAAGTGTAAGAATTATAAATATATGTATATATATATGTCACAATGACATATATATATATATATGTGCTCTATGTGTATATATCTATTCTTTCTTTTGGCATTTAAATACTATTCTTTTGGATCCATTATATGTCAGTTTTGCAAGCCTGCGAGAAAATCTCGCAAGTCGGATGAAAATCGGATGTTACAAGGTACACACACATGCGACTAAATCGCATCTTTGAAGGAAAATCGGATGCCAGAAGGATGTGTGATGTTTTTATTTTGATCCGATTGTCGACCGTCTAAAACGGACCGATTTTTTGTGGTTGTGTGTGACTCCAGCCTAAAAGCAAATTACAGAACATTGTGCCACAAGAGAGCCTAGAGCTAATATTGTCAAACAAACAAGCAACTCTGGTAAACCGTTTGTTAGAGGCATTCCCAGCACACAGCAGCTCGTGCAGGTTCTACCATGAGACGTACTTGGCAACATGGAAGAGGTGTTCGTGGTGCACACAGCTGAAGTGGCGTTGGAGACAGGGGTTTCATGACCATGTTGTGGACTGATTTCTCGAGTACCGCTCACACGACTGTTAATACTGAATCGATTGCAACAGACAGGAGACAGCAGTTGTCAACTATAGTTCAAAATTATCTCTCCTCCCCTATCGATGTTCTCCCTCACAGTTCATTCCCCTTTGACTACTGGGCAGGTAAAATGGACACTTGGCCTGTATTGGCACAATATGCCTTAGGCCTGTTTCATACATCAGGTTTTTTCAATCAGGCGAGTTCCGGCATGTTTTCTGAAAACCGGATCCGGCAAAAAATAAAACCGGATCCGTTTTTTTACCATAGACTAACATTAGTGCCGGATCGCGCCGCATCCCAATGCGGCGCGTCCATTTTTCAAACGTCTCATGTAACGTTTTTTGTCAATGAAAGTCTATGAGCGCCGCAATGTGCCGGATCCGGTTTTTGCCGGATCCAGCATCCGGATCCATTTTTTTTGTCTGGTTTTGGTTTTGTAGCCCAGCCTACAGCCAACCTATATAAACAATGTTTGTGGGACCACCCTCAGTCATAACTATGCAGCCATCGAAGAGTGCAGGAGCAAGATACGGAGCCAGCCGCCGAGGAGCCAGCCGCAGAAGAGGAGGACAGGAGGCCAGACCAGCACCACCACCAACAACACGACCCCAAGAATCTGTGGCCATGATGCAGCCGGGACCAGATGCAAGACGGTAAATATCACAGACAAGCACTTTCAGCGAGGGCTATGCAATATCAATATATTCATGGCCCTTTTTTTCCTCTTTATTCAACAGCACAAGCCGGTCACCAGGAGCACCTACACCCCCAGGACTCCAACAGATGCGGCTGCTGATGGAGAGCATGGGAGCAGAGGCCAGACTATAAATATCACACACTACCCCTTCCAGCCAGGGCCATGAAATATCAATTGATATTGCATGGCCTTTTTTTCTCCTTATTCCACAGAACAAGCCGACTAACAATGCCGACGCCAGCAGTACCACCACCACCACCAGCCCAAGAAGAGCAGGAGAGCACGTCAGCAGACAGCAGACGGTAAATATCACACACTACCCCTTCCAGCCAGGCCATGCAATATCACTTGATATTGCATGGCCTTTGTTTGTCTTTATTCCACAGCAGAAGACGGCTATCAACGCCAGCAATAGAAAGTTCAGGCAGTGAGGAGACCACACAGCACAGACAAATACAGCAAACGGTATCAATATACACACCACACAAACACCTATCACCAGCCAGGCCTATGCAATATCACTTGATATTGAAAAACTGGTCTTTTATGTTTTGTCTTGTATTCCACAAGCAGAAGACCAGCCTTTCAATGCCACCAGCACAGGCCCAACGTCTTCTTCTGGAAAGCGCCCTCCGTAACGCATCGTCAGCGTTTTAGAGGTTTGTTTGTTTTTATTGCACAATCGCATCTCTGTTATTTATATATTAATGGCATTACTTTTTATTTTTAGCAGGAAATGGAACCTGAAGAGGAGCTCCCAGGAGAAGAACGAAGGGGTGGAGAGATAGCCAGAGTGGGCTCGCAATTCGTAAGTTTCCTGCGTGCATCGCTCAAACATAACATCACACTGCACACAACACATAGAAAACAATTTAGTACAGACATCACACTGCACCCAAACACATATGCCTACATCCAAGCACATATTTTTTTTTTTTATAGTGTTCCGGAAATGGTGCTCGGCAAAGAGGTCCTCGCAGTGCCTCCCAGGGTCGTCGGCGTGAGCAACGCGGCGGTCACCATCATGTAAGTTATTTTTTTTATTTATTTTTTTTTAACATTTTTTTTGGTAAACTTTTTTGTTTCACTTTTTTATTTACATGTTTTTTTTTCCCTTGGTAGTTTGGAGACTAATGTATATTCTTTCTCTTTTTCTTTAACAGGCTTCACAGCGTGTTCTCGCCTCGGACGGTGAGGAGGGGGTTCTCCACGTGGACCTCCTCATTGATCTGGTCCGAGAAAGGGAGCCACTGTGGAACATGGGGGACCGCAGCCATGCTGATGTCATAGTGACCCGGCGGCTCTGGGAGGAGATCTTTTCACAACTCGTGGACCGCTAGGAGGACCTTGACGCTCGGGCCAAAATTGAACACCATAAGTATATACAGTTCAGGTTGCTGGACTCAAAGCTGTGTTTCTCAAACTACAGTCCTCGTGGCCCCCAAGGGTCATGTTTTCATTATTTACTTTTGTGCAACACTGGAAATCCTGAGAACATAACCAGTGTGGTCTGTGAGGACTGGAGTTTGGGAAACACTGATGTTGTATATTAACCAATGTTTGCTATCTCGTTTCAGGGGACAGAATTGTGAAGCAGTGGCGGTCTGTGAGGGATCGCTTCAAGAAGGAGTTCAACAAAGAGATGCGGGCCCCGAGTGGATCTGGAAGACGCAGGAGCACATACAAGTACGCTAATGCCCTGTCGTTCCTCTGGGTAACAATGGTCACCAAAAGGTAAATATTACCCACCCCAAGTTTTACAAAATTATAACATGTCTAACTAAATCTTTTTTTCAGCCAGGGCCATTCAATAACAGTATGTTAATTGTATTTTTTCTCTTTATTCCACAGAACGGTGACCAGCACTCGGGCGCCCTCAGAGTTGTACCCTTCTGGGGCGATCCCTCAGGAGACCGGCACCGAGGGACCCTTTGACAGCCCCGGCCGATTCGCACCTTCCCAGACACGTGAGCCCTCTGTCTCCTCCACCAGCGCTGCAACATCGTGGCCGAGTGCATTGCATGAGGCTGCTGGTCAGGACATAGATTTCCCTTTACCCCACCCTTCTGCCGCTGCCACCTCTAGTACACCTGTGGCTACTGGGCGGCTGCGCCAGAGGGGTCAGGAAAAGAACTATGCGCCCGAATTCTTGCATCTTAATGCATCATTTCAGAACTGTCTTAAAGTCTTGTCAGAGCAAATGGCTGCAGGCTTTAATCAGCTCAGCTCCAGCATTCTGGAGCTTAAGACACTTCTGCAAACGATGCATTCAGAAGCAAGAAGTTCGCCAAACCACAGTTTTTTCCGGTCTTCAGCCGAGCGCATGGATGCGCTATCTCCTAGCCAACAGATGCATGTAATGCATACGTGCCACGGTGCTCTAGCGCAGGTTACCTCCCAACCTACGCCCACCCCAGTCGTTCCTCCCACACCTGCCCCCCCTCCAGCCACCGTCCCTCCTCCGCCTCCCATTCAATACTAACAACCTCCCCAATACCACCAACTTCCCCAGTACCAACAACCTTCCCACTTCCAGCAACCTTCCCACTTCCAGCAACCTCCCCACTTACAGCAACCTCCCCACTTCCAACAACCTGCCCCATACCAACAACCTGCCCAATACCAGTTCCCAACCACATCTGCTCCTGTACTGTATGTCTAGGGGGTGGGAAATGGAAGTTGTTTCCATACAGCTGACGGCCCATTGCTGACAGTTTGAAAACTTGAGAGTCATTGGAGCGGCCATAGGCACCAATATCTACGGCAATAAATTTGTATTCTGCGTCAGCGATGGCCATGAGGACAATGGAGAAATATTTCTTGTAATTAAAATATTCGGATCCAGATTCTGCTGGCTTACCCAGGCAATTAGGAAACTGACATATTTGAAGAAACTTTTCTGCAATTGCAATCCAACTGTCTGTTGTTGGCTCTGGTAGAAATTCCGCAACTAGAGAGTCCCACAATGCACGGCATGTGTGCTTCACAATTCCAGAGATGGTGGAAATCCCAAGTCTGTATTGAAAATGCAGTGAGGAAAGAGATTCTCCAGTTGCCAGGAATCTGTGTATAAACAAAAAAAGTTTAAAATCACAGCATTACATACCACACATCAGCTTTAACAATTGGAGATACTATATAAATACATTTATTTTATAATATCTCCAATTGTTAAAGCTGAGTCAGATGGCCGTATACAAACTACCAGCAACAACATTCCAGGACAAGTGTGCTCTGAAGCAAGCAGATGCAATAAATATGGCTTACCGAACAGTCACCATCAGACTCTCCGCCGTTGAAATGGAGAAGTGGCAATAGTTGTCCGATCTTCTTATGAGGCCTCCAACACGCTCCACCAACAAATCAAAGTTCTCCGTTTTCATGCGAAGATACGCAAAAAAATTCTGAGGGTTTCCTCGTAGCTCTATGTACAGTGTAGAAAACACCCCAGGCGTCATTCTCTGGGCTGTGATGGGGTGGATCCAGAAACGGCGTCGTCGACGTTGTCGCTGCAGTCTCTTTCTCTCCTTCTCCAGAACAATCGCTTTCAGACGATTCGCCTCCACCGTGAAATCCACCAAATTCTTCAGAATGCTTCCTATCACAATGTCCATCTTCAGCAGAAACTTGCTCTTCTCTCCAACCTGCACTTGCTCCTATACAACAAGATGGGCTATAGGAACAGTGTATATATAGGTTTTCAGTAGCCAATCATGTTTTTAACCCCAAAAAGGGCGTTTTTAATTATCGGATCCAGCGTAATCCGTCAAAAAAACGGATACACCGGTTTTCCGCCGGATCCGTTAGAATAATCCGGCAAAAAAACGGATCCGTTGTATCCGGTTTTACATATCAAAAACCGGATCAAGCGATCAGGCGAGAGGCCGCATCGCGCCTGAAGCCAAAAAACTGATGTGTGAAAGAGGTCTTACAGGAGCTCACTTGCCCTGCTGGTAGCGTGCTATCAGAAAGAGTCTTCAGTGCTGCTGGATCAATCTCGACATAAAGAAGGACCCGGCTGTCGACCCAAAATGTAGGTGATCTCACCTTCATTAAAATGAACCATGCCTGGGTTTCAAAGGATTTTGTACCAGCTTCCCCTGATGACACATAGGTTGCCAGCAAAATGGCTCGTTTTGTCCTCCTCTCCCTCTGACTTCTCCATTTCCTCCATTTGCAGCTGCTGAATGTCCAGCTACACCTCAACATATGCCAGTTTTTCCACCTCCCTAACTGGGCTGCACCCCCCACAACTTTAGCCAAATAACCCCCAGTTTTCAATGTGTTACTATTATTATAAAGTAAATTAAGTTTGACAAGCTTAAGTAATAAGAATTGATGTCGTTGGCATTGAAATGGGCACTGTAGGTGTGTTTACTGTCCTCCACTCACTGCCGACTTTTCTTCCCCATTGACTTGCATTGGGGTCGGGTCGAGTTTCAGTCGGAACTCTGACTTTTTCCGATAGTCGGCCGATTTTGTTCGACTTGAGTTTTGATAAAGTCGGGTGGTCCGAAACCCGATTCGACCCTCCCGGAGTCAAAGTCGCTCATCTCTAGTTGATACACCTTCTAACACTTTGTCCGTGCTCAGATGCACTCAGACACTTAGTTTCCCTTTTGCCTGCTCTCCTGGTGTATCTAAAGGCACATTTCTAAAAACAGGTATCACACAGCACGGTCATAGATACAGCTCAGTTCTTAAAAGTTTCAATGCTGCAGCTAACACTTATCTCAGAATACAAAACAGGAAACAGAGCAAAAACAGATGTGACAGTGTGATTTGCAAGGGATATTTCCCTGCTAGCAGCCAAGGGGGAAGTGTGAAAAATGCTTTCTGTTACAACTTTACAACTCTCTATTCAAAGCAACAGCACATGACTTAACAAACATAAATAGATGTCCGGGAGAATCTAAGCCCTCTTTATTATTCTGTGACAATGTACTAGCTGTTCTGGTAACCGACAACTGCCAATCGCACAGGGCACTCAGATGTCCGGGATTATCACCCTCCGTTCCGGGAGCTGCCTGGCTCACCGGCTACAGGAAACTGTGATATCCCTCTAAGTTATTACCATCCATGCCTGGAAATCTGGGAATGCCTCTCTCTCCGGTGCACGGTAATCTGTGATAACTTATTGAGAGATTTGGCTTCCTGTTTTCTGTTTACCAGAACCCACAAGCAAAATCAGTCACTGTTCCAACTATCTCCCGGATCTACACAAACATAAACACATAAAACACAGCATGCAGCAGACACCTTGGCTTATATCCCAGGTTTGGATAAGGGCGTGGACTTGTTACACTACCAGGGAATGCAGTGGTGACCATACTTGAATGGCAAGAGGTATAGACGCGGACTGGGCAGAGAGGACATTCAGGCAAGATGGAAAAATTTTCTTACCTTACTTATGGAGCTGCAGTCTCTGTCCCGTGAGCCAAGGCTGTGGCTGTCACCCCCTTCTTTCCGGTCAGCAGGGTCCCCTTGTGTTTTGTCCACTGCCCCGCGTGCAGGCGCCTGATTTGACAGGCAGCAGACAGCTCAGCCCGGGTGCAGAGGGGGGAGGACAGACGATGTAAGTATCTGTGGTTGTGTGCCACGCAGTCTGCCAGGTGGTTTATAAAGTGGTTTGGCAATTCTGCCTCAGCACAGGCTGTGCAGAGTGTCTTACCCAGTTCAGGCCTCCTCTTTGGTTCTGCTTACTGGGCTCCATGCACCATCAATGACAGTAATGCTTAATGATGGCCCAAGTGCCAGGTACCGATGATACTGTGTACTGCTTACTGCAGGCACCAGATATCCCTACAGCTGGTGAAGTCTAGATACAGGGGTCCACCGGCACTTGTTATCATCGATGCTCTGTATTGTCTAGACGTAATTCCACCTGTCAGTGAGCCATGAACTATGGGCAAACAAATTAAATGTGGCTCATGACCTGATGGTTGAAAAATGCCAATTCATTTTATCGATGAGGTATAGCCTTTTTTGAAAGCTGTTTGAGCAAACAATAGTATGTTTTAGTTTTGGGATCAGATCTCATCTATTTATCTATTTCCCCATAGCCATGTGCTTCAGTCATCTAAGCCTGCGTTGATAAGCTCTATTGAGAAGCGATGCCCCATTAAAGAAAAGTACAACAACACTGAGCACCTCGTCATTGTTTCCCAAGCTCTGAAACTAATCACATTCAGGGCTTCTTAAATGTCTCTTTATTTTGGTTACAATTATGATTTTCCACCAGTATAATACACAGCTGCTCAAGACATCTGCAAAAAAAGCTGAAAAAAAAATAATAATCAAACTGAAAAAATAAAAACACATCTTTACTCAATTTCTGTATGCAAATGAAAGCTTCCCGGGAGCATTCTTTAAAGAGATTCTGTGAATCTAGTAATTCTTAAAATAAGCAGCACTTCAAAACAGCTTACTGGGGGCCTTAAAAGGAAAAATAGCTTCTTGAAAAAAAAATCCTCAAAAGCACTAGTTTTCTGAACATCTACCAACAGTTGTGGAATTTATCCTTTTACGTGTTACTAAACTGTGTTAAGCAAGCAACAGTGATGGAAATCGCACATACTGCACAAAACTGTGAAATTAAGACCAACTTTGAGTTTATCTTCTTCTTGGCTTGATTTTGCTCATTTTTCTGAGATTCCTGAAATATCCAAGATAACAAGAAAAACAACATGGTTCTATAATAACTCCCATGAATTACCTACAGTAGCTAAGTAATCTCAAGGGCCACTGTTTGAGATGACTTCTTACAGCATCTCAACCTACATACTTGCAATAGATGGGTCCCGCGTCCCACTCGGATGTCTGTGTACACTTGGTGCAACATTCCACAAAGTTGTAGCAATACAGAGTAATCCAAGAACAAGGACATGAGACGTCCTCCTTTTAGTAACTTTATTTGTGCAGGAAAATCACAACATTTAGACCATGTAAGGCTTTATCAAGTCATAGAAAATCTCTCTTTTTCTGGTGCCCTTGTTCCTCAATTTCTCAAAATCTAAACCTTCGTTGGTTCTGACTTTGGTCCTGGTTACTCTTCAAATATTTCTTTATTCCCACTCCACTCCAACTTGATTAAGTTCCTGGTTATTCCATAGTATGACACTCTGGCCTATGTTACCTTGGCCAGCTTTGCAACTTCTACTTCTGTATTCCCAGTTCATCTAGCCACCTTCCTTGGTATGTTTCTGCACTAACAGCTTGGATTTATTTCTGATCCAGGCAATCAAACTTTCAAACAATCCCTGTGTATTTTTATTCCAATTTTATTAAAGTGTGAGAAGATGATCAAACATTTAACTACTGTAGATACTAGAGTCCTTAAGCTAAGCACGCTCTTCAACCCAAACTTCAATCATGAGAAGAACAGGTGCAATGAATGACATGTGCTGTCTGGATAGGTTCTTTCCCTGAAAAAAATCTACACTATTACGAGGTGACTATTTTTGATACTCAGGTTGCTTGACACTTGCTTCCATGTATGTGTTAAAAAGAAAATCTGGGCTGCTAATAGAATAACTAACAAAGTTGCTGCAAGTCGATTTGCAGGAACTGATCCATCAGCCAAGTTAGTTTTCTGTGGCTGATGGATGGGAGCCCTGGGATCTGTGGCTCTCATGTTAATGGTATACAAAATATGAAAAAAAGTAAACAAAACATTGAAAACCTCTCAGTTTAATCAGAATCGGGTATGAGCAGCAAGTGCAGACATCCCTGCTATTACATGCCTCAGCTGATGTCAATGATATTATTAATGGTTGTCTGAGGAATGTTCTGCCACGCTAAATGCATTTGGTCAAGTCATCAAGATCCGCTGCTGGCTGCTATTGCTGATCAGTGGTGTCCCAGATGTGCTCGATGGGAGACAAGTCCAATAATCTTGCAGGTCATTGTCTAGATGATACAGCCTGCTCACAGTAGCACAAGCGGCATACGGCCTGGCAATGTTGAGTTGAAAAATGGCTCCAGGGCCACTTTGGAGAATAGTCCACCCACTGGTTCTGCCACCAAATAAATGTAACTTGAGCAGTTTACCGGCAATGGAGGTTATAGGAGTCCATCTACTGCATATTATACCACACTACACCATAATCCTGAGAATAAATCCATTGTGATGTTGCCTTGTGAAAGCTTCTTTATGACTTTGCCCACACTGTCTCCAGACCAATATTCAATATCATTGCATCCAAGACAAAACTGGGACTCATCACTGAAGCTGAAAGACCTCCTTTCCACTTCCATTATCATCTTGCTTTTCACTTGGAAAGCAGTAGAGATAGCTCAGTGGATCACCAGCAGCTAGACATCGGGTGGGTAGCCCAATGTGCAAACGTCTTCTGGTTGTTTGTGCAGACACGTGATGCATTAAACTTAGAATATGATGTCCAATTTCACTTGCAGTACAGATCGGACCACTACGCCCTATTCTTCTAGCAATCCATCCTTGCAGAGGTTCTCCTTTGGACATCTCTTGCTGTCATTCCAGTTTATCATTCTTGTCACAAAAACAGGGACATGTAAAATTGAACCGTGCTAACATCTTGATCTATGTGATTCTCCTAAGTGATACTCCAAAATCTCTAAGTTCAAGGATTCTGCCAATCTATGTTTGTAACTGTTGTCATATGCAATAGATTAGGACTTATTATAAGTAAAAGGAGGACTTTATGCTGACCTGACAGTAGATGGCGATGTTGTGTAACGTTTCCTTCTGTTTTAATGTATTGTATAAGAAATAGTCTCACTTGTAGTTTCACTTTCGTCTTGTTCCTGTTTCCTGATGCAATGCTGGAATGACTGTGCATTCTTCCTTTACCTCATGTTGAAAGAAGTAAAAGCTTGTTATCCCATGCAGCCTGCTCTGTGAAGTTTTCTACTGCAAAGGTGTGGATTCAGAAGCTGTGCAACAGGTTATGGGCCCAGACGCCCAGACACCCAGACATCCAGGCACCAGAGAATCCAGACACCACAGATCCCAAGCACCAAGAATACCAGATACCCAGGACACTGCAACTCTCAGCAAGACCCTGTTGAATGCAGAAGAATTCTTCAATGCAAGTCTCTCCAAACAAGTAAGATAAGTTAAAAATGACAAGTAGCACAGAGCTAAAACTCTCAGTAGCTAAACTGAATGATGAAAACTATCAGCTATGGAAGTTCAAAGTAGAGATGTTATTGTCTAAAGATGATTTATGGAAAGTAATCACTACAGATAGACCTGATCAAGATAATCAGACATGGGATAAAAAGAATAGACAAGCGAGAGCCACCATTAGCTTATTAGTGGATGATGCTCAATTAATACATTTAAGAAATGAAGAAACAGCGAAAGGAATGTGGGAAGCATTAAGAAAGCTATATGAGAGACCTATCTTAAATCACAAGTTATTTTTATTTAGAAAGCTTTACAGTATGAGACTAAGTGCAGACAGTGACATATTCTCAATGATGGAAGTGATATCACAGCTAAGATCTATTGGTGAAGATATTAAGGAAAGTCATATAGCAGCTATATTGTTGTGCAGTTTACCAGATTCATATACTGCTTTAATAAATGCACTAGAGTCAAGACCTGAAACAGACATTACATTAGAGTTTGTGAAAACAAGACTCATAGATGAATATCAGAGAAGAAAAGAACAAAGCAATGATTCTTCTACTGAAAAGGACAGTGAAAATGATCTTAAAGCTACAGAATTTAAAAACCCTATAATAAAGAGACAAGAGAATGCTTCAGATGTAAGAAAAAAGGACATTTAAAGAAAGACTGTATCATATGGAAAGCAGAACAACAAAAATTACAACATACAAAGCATACACAGAAAGTAAAAAACACAATTTCCGATTCGTATGAGAATAATTGGAATGGCACATTCAAATTAACAGACAAGAGATCATCACTTGGTTGGTTTATTGATTCAGGAGCAACGAGTCATATGACAAGTGACAAGAATTTCTTTACTGATCTTGATTCAGATAAGAAAGAAGCCATTTATCTTGCAGACGGAAGCAAAATAACCGCAGAAGGTATTGGACAAGGTATGCTAAATTGTTCAAACAAGTTCGGACAAGATTCAAAGATACCGTATTTTTCGGACTATAAGACGCACTGGACCATAAGACGCACCCCAAATTTTCAGAAGGAAAATTGGGAAAAAAAATAATGTGTCAAATGGGGGTCCGTCTTACAGTCCGAATTTAGCTTACCAGCGAACGGATCAGCACAGGTAGAGAAGTGGTCACTGGGGTCGTTTGGTGCGGTAGTGGTGCTCTGTGGGGTGGCTGTGTTATGTGGGGTGGCTGTGTTATGTGGGGTGGCTGTGTTCTGTGGGGTGGTTGGGCACTGTGGGGTAGCCAGGGTGGCCATATACTCACAAATCCGGTGGCGGCGGCGCTCCCAATGCAGCTTCCCTGCGATGCCGGTGGTGGTGTCGGGGCAGCAGCGGGGCTCTGTGCAGCGTGGGGGGCTCCGCCGGCGTTTAGTCCCTGCCGGAAAGCCCCCTGCAGCTGCGACGCGGTGGCCCCTCCGGTGGCGGTCCCAAGTCATCTTCCCTGTGAGGTGGTGGTGTCAGGGCAGCAAGAGGGCCTCTGTGCAGCGTGGGGGGCTCCGCCGGCGTTTAGCTCCTGCCGGAAAGCCCCCCGCAGCTGTGATGCGGTGCCGTCCGGAAAGAAGTGCTCCGGAAAGATGGCCGCCGCTTGCTGAAGTTCAAATCTCGCCAACGAGAGGAGCTAAACACCTGCGGAGCCCCCCACGCTGCACAGAGGCCCGCCTGCTGCCCCGACTCCACCACCGCACAGGGAGGATGACTTGGGACCGCCACCGGAGGGGCCACCGCGTCGCAGCTGCGGGGGGCTTTCCGGCAGGGACTAAACACCGGCGGAGCCCCCCACGCTGCACAGAGGCCCGCTTGCTGCCCCTACACCACCATCGCACAGGGAGGATGAATTGGGACCGCCGCCGCCACCACCGGATTTTTAGGTATGTTGCGACTATAAGACGCACCCCCATTTTCCCCAAAATTTTTGGGGAAAAAAGTGCGTCTTATATTCCGCAAAATACGGAACTTGTACAGGATGTGTTGTATGTTCCAAAATTGGAAGGCGGATTATTATCTGTGAAACGTTTAACAGCAAAAGAACTTACAGTAAAATTCAAAGACAATGAGTGTGCAATTATTGCAGGAAACAAAATGATAACCAAAGTGTTTGGGTTCGAGTTCCCAATGCTGCACAGGGGGAATCTCGAGCAATTCCCGCTGCGGTCCCCCATCCGTCTCCGGCTGCAGTGGAGCCTGCTCAGCAGAGACGTCGGTCCCAGCTTCTTGCCCTGTCTAATGCTGTGCAGAGACTTGCTGCTGCGTCTCCTGGATCTTCTATTATAACCAGTGCTGGAGCAGACGTCTTTGGGACGAAGTCTTGCATTTCCCCTTCTGAGCATGCCCAGAGTAAGATCTCTCATTGGAGATCAGGGGTCACATGCTCAGGTACTGCAGCAGCTTCTATTGGTCCGCCAGGAAGGTCCTGAAAGCACTTGTGTTCTGGAGCAGTTTCATATTGGTCCTTATCTGGCAGGCCCTGTAGTTGCTACTATAAAAGGGTGGCATTGCTGGGCCGCCATGCGCTAGTATCAAATCTGTTACATGCTTGCGCCAGTGTGGTCATGTATGCATGTGGTTAGGTCTGGCTGAAATAAGCCCCTAGAATGCCAGCACCTCCGGTGAGGAGATTGTATGCACGTATTCAGGGCTCGGCTGAAAACGCCATTAGAATACCGGCTACTCCGGTGAGTAGATTTTTGCTTGTGTTCTGACTGCATGACCACAGACTGCAATCCGCTTAGCAGTCATCTGTGTTCCCTGTGAGTCTAACAGGACACAGTCTTTTCTCAGCGGCTCTGTGACGCAACAGGGTTCGCTTTATAACGCTGGTCAGCGCCGTAGCGTTTTACTTTGCGGCTCACTGAAGCTAAGTGAGTTCGCACTGATCGCCATATAGCGCTGTGGCATTCCCGTTAGCGGCTCTGGGGATTAACAGAGTTCGCACTAACTGCCACAGCGTGCTACGACATTTATTTTAGCGACTCTGTGGGATAACAGAGTTCGCTTTTCGCGCCATTTTACTAGCAGCAGGCTCCGCCTGCACGGTGGACCCCGGGCTGCGAACGCACCTCTCTACAATATCTATTAGGTGCGTTCCGCAGACTCTAACATAATACTAGCGCCAGGGTCTGGCTAGTAAAATGGCGGACGACCAGCGCCTACTGCAGCTCATTCAGCAGCTAAAGGGTAGGTTGGCGGCTCTCGAGCGCACAATGTCAGCTGTGGATGTGACCACAGTCGCTGTTCAGGCTGCTAGCACAACGGCAGCCAGTTTGTCCTCCAACACCTCTGCTCCGACCTTGTCCCATCTCCTGCTTCCAGACAAGTTTTCTGGTGACGGCAAACATTGTCGGGGATTCGTGAGTCAGTGCTCTATACAACTCGAGCTTCTGGCCGCATGTTTTCCCACAGAGCGGTCACAAGTGGGTTTCGTAGTGTCACTTCTGTCGGGCAGAGCTTTGGAATGGGCAACGCCGCTGTGGGAGCGTGACGATCGCGTGGTGCGGAGTGCTCGGTTTCTGGAGGCTCTTAAAAAGGTCTTTTTAGGCCCTCAGGTCACCCACGATTCAGCGCTCCAACTGCTGGCAATGTCACAGGGTTCGAGCTTGGTCAGTCAGTTTTCAGTCCAATTTCGAACTCTGGCCTCCGAGTTAGAGAGGCCGGATAAGTTTCTTATACCAGTATACTGGAGACCATGGTCTGGCTGACCATGTAAAGGACGCCTTGGCCACCAGGGAGATTCCTACCAAACTGGAGAAGCTTATCTCCATATCTACCCGCATCGACCTTCACTTTCACGAGCGGAGGTTGGAGCGGGCCCAGTTTAGACGGAGGCTTCGGCTAGCTCCCTCCTTTGCCAAACCTCTAGAATCTCCCATTCAGGCGCCCGACTCCCCGGAAGTCATGGAGGTTGTTTGAACGGGACCTAAGTCTCGGCCCGTGGTTTGTAACAATTGTCAGCAGTTAGGACATTATGCCAATAGATGTCCCCAGCGATCGGGAACACGATCGCGTCTAGTGACCATTGGAGGAGGTTCACTAGAGTCAGCAGCATTTGCCTCCAAGCTGTCCTTTAAAGGGACAATCTCTTTTGGTACATCCACTCTAACAGTTGAGCTTTGTGTGGATTCTGGAGCAGAGGGGAACTTTATGTCCTCTGCTTTTGCTCTCCGCCACACAATGCCTCAGGTGATGCTCGCCGAACCGGTTACTGTTCGAGTGGTGAATGGCTCCATACTGCCCTCACAGATCACACATCAGACATTCCCTCTCACATTAGCTATGTCTCCTTCCCATCAGGAGATTATCTCTTTCCTTGTCCTTCCTGAGGGTATAGATGAGGCTCTGCTGGGAGTACCCTGGCTTCGTCTTCACTCCCCACATATTGAGTGGTCCTCTGGGAAGATACGGGGTTGGAGTGAGTCTTGTAGAGGTAGATGTGTGAGGGAGTGTGTTCAGGTTGCTACTACAGGGATACCCGCAGATCTCACTTCCCTTCCCAAGTGCTATTGGTCCTATGTAGACGTGTTCTCAAAAAAGGCTGCAGAGACGCTTCCGCCTCACCGCCCCTATGACTGTCCTATTGACCTCTTGCCTGGAGCAGAACCTCCCCGGGGAAGGGTCTATCCTCTCTCTCTCCCGGAGACAGAGGCTATGTCCCAATACATTCAGAAAAATCTGGCAAGAGGGTTCATTTGGAAGTCAGTGTCACCTGCTGGGGCAGGGTTCTTCTTTGTGCAAAAGAAGAACGGAGAATTACGTCCCTGCATAGATTACAGGGGTCTTAACGCCATTACCGTTAAGAATAAATACCCGCTGCCTTTAATTTCTAAGCTCTTTGATAGGTTACGGGGAGCAAGGGTATTTACCAAATTAGACCTGCGGGGTGCTTACAACCTGATTCGCATCCGCGAGGGGACGAGTGGAAGACAGCTTTTAATACCAGGGATGGGCACTATGAATATCTGGTGATGCCCTTCGGGCTCTGTAATGCCCCAGCCGTTTTCCAAGACTTTGTTAATGACATCTTCCGGGATATGCTTTCTACCTCGGTCGTGGTCTATCTGGATGATATTCTCATCTTCTCTCCAGATATTGACTCCCACCGTAAAGATGTCTGCAGAGTCTTCGACCTCTTGCGGGCAAATTCCCTTTATGTAAAGTTGGAGAAATGCATGTTTGAGCAGGAGTCTTTACCATTCCTGGGCTATATCATCTCTGCCCAGGGATTGGCTATGGATCCTGCCAAACTACAGGCTGTGATGGACTGGCAAGAACCCCATTCCCTTAAAGTGGTGCAGCGCTTTATGGGGTTCATTAATTATTATCGCCAGTTCATTCCCCATTTCTCAACTTTGGTAGCTCCCTTGGTAGCCCTCACCAAGAAGGGAGCAAATCCCAAATTGTGGTCCAAAGAAGTCTCCAAGGCTTTCACCTCAATTAAGTCTCAGTTTGCTAGCGCTCCCATCCTACACCGCCCTGATGTTGATAAGCCATTTATATTGCAGGTGGATGCCTCATCCGTTAGTGCTGGAGCAGTCCTCTTTCAAAAGGATGCTCAAGGTCGGAAGCATCCGTGCTTCTTCTTCTCCAAGACCTTCACACCAGCAGAGAGGAATTATTCCATCGGGGACAGGGAGTTGCTAGCAATGAAGTTGGCTTTCTCTGAGTGGAGACATCTGTTGGAGGGGGCTCGCTTTCCCTTCCAAGTCTTCACCAACCACAAGAATTTGGTATATCTTCAGACAGCCCAGCGGCTTAATTCTCGCCAGGCCAGATGGTCCTTGTTCTTCTCCCGGTTTCATTTCACACTCCATTTTCTCTTGGGAGAGAAGAACGTTCATGCCGATGCTCTCTCTCACTCTGTGGTGTCCTCTGAGGAGGAGGAGGAGCATCGGCTTATTGTCCCCACAGAGAGCCTGAGAACAGTGGCCCCGGTTTTGCTAGAGTCTGTGCCCCGGGGAAAGACTTTGTGCCTACCAATTTGCGACCGGAGGTACTCTCTTGGGCACATTCGTCCAGGGTGGGTGGACACTTTGGGGCAAAGAGGACATCTGAGTTGCTGGCGAGGACATACTGGTGGCCGCATAAGGTCCGTGATGTTGGGAACTATGTTCGGGCGTGTGTCTCATGCGCCAAGAATAAGTCTCCCTGACAACGGCCCTGGGAGATGGTTGAGATGGACTTTGTGGTGGGCTTACCCAAGTCTCGGGGTTGCACCATCATTTGGGTAATCACCGACCATTTTTCCAAAATGGTACATCTGGTGCCGCTGCCACGGTTACCTTCTGCACGGGCTCTGGCAGCTTTGTTCGTTAGGCACATCTTCCGTCTACACGGCATGCCGGACAAAATTGTCAGTGACCGAGGTCCCCAGTTTGCGTCTCGGTTCTGGAGAGAGCTTTGTCGTCTACTCAGTATTGAGCTAAATCTCCCTTCAGCATATCATCCCGAGACGAATGGGTTGGTAGAGAGGGCCAACCAGACCTTGGTCACCTATCTACGACATTTTGTCTCAGCCAAGCAGGATGACTGGGCATCCTTGCTACCTTGGGCTGAGTTTGCCCTGAACAATGCTGTGGCTGATTCCACCGGACAGACTACATTCCTCCTAAACTACGGTCAGCATCCGCGGGTTCCGGTGCCCATGCCCGTGTCTTCTGCCGACTCCAGGATGGCAGACTGGGCTGTGGAGGCACGGGACATTTGGGACTGTACCCAGGATGCCATACAGGCATCCAAGGAGAGGATGAGGTCCTCCGCCGACACACATCGGCGCCCCGCTCCAACATTTGCACCTGGGGACTTGGTGTGGCTCTCCGCCCGCAACATTAGGCTGCGAGTTGAGTCCACTAAGTTGGCACCCCGCTACCTGGGTCCTTTCAAAGTCCTCGAGCAGGTTAACCCTGTGGTATACCGTTTGGCTCTTCCACCACGCCTGGGTATCTCCGACACCTTTTACGTATCCCTCCTGAAACCCGTGCTCATGTCCCGGTTTTCCGAGTCATCTGCCAGGACATCGGGTTCGTCTATGGACGACCATGAGGTGAATGCCATCGTAGGGTGTAAGGTGGTACGGGGCAAAAAGTTTTATTTGGTGGACTGGAGGGGCTATGGGCCTGAGGAAAGGTCTTGAGAGCCTGCCGAGCATATTCACGCTCCGCAGCTCATCGCTGCCTTTGAGCGCAGCGAGGCCCAGAGAAGGGGGGCCCTAGGAGGAGGGGGAATGTTAGGGTTCGAGTTCCCAATTCTGCACAGGGGGAATCTCGAGCCATTCCCGCTGAGGTCCCCCATCTGTCTCCGACCGCAGTGGAGCCTGCTCAGCAGAGACGTCGGTCCCAGCGTCTTGCCCGGTCTAATGCTGTGTAGAGACTTTCTGCTGCGTCTCCTGGATCTTCTATTATAACCAGTGCTGGAGCAGACGTCTTTGGGACGAAGTCCTGCGTTTCCCCTTCTGAGCATGCCCAGAGTAAGATCTCTCATTGGAGATCAGGGGTCACATGCTCAGGTACTGCAGCAGCTCCTATTGGTCCGCCAGGAAGGTCCTGAAAGCACTTGTGTTCTGGAGCAGTTTCATATTGGTCCTTATCTGGCAGGCCCTGTAGTTGCTACTATAAAAGGGTGGCATGGCTGGGCCGCCATGCGCTAGTATCAAATCTGTTACGTGCTTGCGCCAGTGTGGTCATGTATGCATGTGGTTAGGTCTGGCTGAAATAAGCCCCTATAATACCGGCACCTCCGGTGAGGAGATTGTATGCACGTGTTCAGGGCTCGGCTGAAAACGCCATTAGAATACCGGCTACTCCGGTGAGTAGATTATTGCTTGTGTTCTGACTGCATGACCACAGACTGCAATCCGCTTAGCAGTCATCTGTGTTCCCTGTGAGTCTAACAGGACACAGTCTTTTCTCAGCGGCTCTGTGACGCAACTGGGTTCGCTTTATAATGCTGGTCAGCGCCCTAGCGTTTTACTTTGCGGCTTTCTGAAGCTAAGTGAGTTCGCACTTATCGCCATATAGCGCTGTGGCATTCCCGTTAGCGGCTCTGGGGATTAACAGAGTTCGCACTAACTGCCACAGTGCGCTACGGCGTTTATTTTAGCGACTCTGCGGGATAACAGAGTTCGCTACTTACGCCATCTTACTAGCAGCGGGCTTTGCCTGCACGGTGGACCCGGGGCTGCGAACGCACCTCTCAACAATATCTATTAGGTGCGTTCCGTAGACCCTAACACAAAGTCAAGGCAGATGAACAATTATATCATTTTGACAAACCAAAGGAACAGATGAAGGTATGTACACTTGATCACAAAAACTGTATTCACATGTGGCATAGACGTCTAGGACATAGACACCCGGACAGTATAAGGGAACTACAGAGAAGAGAATTGACAAAAGATTTAAAGAAATCAGATTGCTCAATTACCATAAGATGTGAATGTTGTATAAAATCCAAAGCCACAAGGATATCTACCGTATTCCAAAAGAAAGTGAGATGAAAAGCGAAAAACCACTTGATTTTGTGCATACTGACGTATGTGGACCCATGAAAGTGACTACATCAGGAGGCAATAGATACATGTTGACTTTTATAGACGACTACTCAAGATACACAGTCACATATTTAATTAAGAACAAAAGTGTAGTTTTTGATAAACTTGTAGACTATGTGACAAGATCAAGTAACAAATTTCAAAGGAAGCCAATTGTCATCAGAAGTGATAATGGAGGTGAATTTACAGGTCACAGAATAGAAGACTACTTAAGACAAAATGGAATAGAACATCAGAAAACTGTTCCATAAACACCTGAACAAAATGGAGTAGCAGAAAGGAAAAACAGAACTCAAACAGAGATGATGAGATGTATGCTGACAGATTCTAAACTACCAGAGAAATATTGGGGTGAGGAAGCAATGACTGATACAAATCTACAGAACCGACTTTTTTCCAAAAAACTGAAGAAAACTCCATATGAACTGTGGCAAGGTATGTAACCAAGTGTCAATCATTTAAAAGTTTTTGGATGTAAAGTTTTTATATTCATTCCAACAGAAAAACGTTCCAAACTTCAAAACAGATCCATGGAAGGAATATTCGTTGGATATAGTGAAAATTGCAAAGGATATAGAATCTTAAATCCCAAAACAGACAGAGTTACAGTGAGTAACAGTGTGACATTCATTGAAGATTTAAATGAAGACATTATGATTTCAGTTGCAACAAAAAATGATAAAAACAATAGTGACATAACTGAAGAAATATCAGATGAGAAAGAAGTAGAAATTAATGAAGAACAAAATACTGAAAGTGAAGAATCACAACTACAAACAGACACAGAACCAAGACGTTCAACAAGAGAGAACAAAGGAAAACCACCAAAACGTCTCTCATACAAGACAAGTATAAGAAAAATCCATGAGCCTACCTCTTGGGAAGACATATCTAAACTTTCTGAAGAAGAAGCTAATAAATGGATAGAAGTAACAGAAACAGAAATGAAATCCATGCATGATTCAAATACATGGACACTAACAAATTTGCCAGATGGAAGAAAAGCCATAGGATGTAAATGGATTTTTAAAGTAAAATACCAAAACAGATGGCACACCTGAAAGATATCGAGCAAGACTTGTAGCTAAAGGGTATTCTCAAAAATATGGAGAAGACTATGATGAAACATTTGTTCCAGTTGTCAAACACACTACAATAAGAACTTTACTTACAGTTGCAGCAGATGGAACAGATGGAACTAAGACATCTGGATGTAAAGACAGCTTTTTTGAATGGAGATTTAACAGAAGACATTTACATGGAACAACCTCCAGGATTCAAAGATGAAAGAAATCCAAAGTTTACAAACTACAGAAAAGCATATATGGTTTAAAACAAGCAGCTAAAGCGTGGAATGACAAAATCACAGAAGTACTAACAAATGAAAAATTTCAAAGAAGCAAAGCTGATCCATGCTTGTACACAAAAAGGCTGAGTAATAGATGGATTTATGTACTCATATATGTAGACGACATTTTGATTTGTTTTAAACAAGAAAGGGATAAAGAAAACATTCTAAAAATCCTGAAACAACATTTTGAAATCAAAGACTTAGGCAATGTAAAACAGTACCTAGGAATACAGATAAAAAGACAAGAAATACTGTGGTTAAGACAATTGTTGACAGAATTAGGACATCCACAGTTGGAACCAACAAAACTAAAAGAGGACCAAGGAGTCTTGAAGTTGGAGTATTGCCCTACTGAAGAAATGACAGCAGACATTTTCACGAAGGCGTTGAATGCTGATAAACATCAGAGACTAATGAAGAAATTGGGTTTGATTGAATAAGTCCGTATTGTTGAGAAAGGGTATTGTCATATGCAACAGATTAGGACTTATTATAAGTAAAAGGAGGACTTTATGCTGACCTGACAGTAGATGGCGATGTTGTGTAACGTTTCCTTCTGTTTAATGTATTGTATAAGAAATAGTCTCTCTTGTAGTTTCACTTTCGTTTTGTTCCTGTTTTCTGATGCAATGCTGGAATGACTGTGCATTCTTCCTTTACCTCATGTTGAAAGAAGTAAAAGCTTGTTATCCCATGCAGCCTGCTCTGTGAAGTTTTCTACTGCAAAGGTGTGGATTCAGAAGCTGTGCAACAGCGACAAGTTTAGATAACTACCACGATGATGAACAGGAGAACAGTAGGCACTGTACACTCATCCTACAAGTCTTGATCTGATTTTTGAAGATTCATTAGAATAAAAAAAGTTTGTTTCTAACTTGGCTTTTATGTCCCTCCCACTATACAATTTAATAAGTTGCAGATCTTAGCGACAACCTGCTATTCCCTCGATTTGCATAACCTTATGGCTTGTCCTACTTGGTGTTGCTCTGTAGGATATAAAACTATATAAAATAATCAAGTGGTACCAATGGGCCTTAGGATTAACTTAGACCCTTCTCCCAGAACTGCATCTCCTGAGTTACTCAACAAGTGGTTGAACGAGTCAATAGACTCATCTATTAGATTTATGCAAATACTCCTGGAGAAGGAGAAAACATTTTTTGATTTGTCTGCAAAACAGTTGAACAAATCAATTGATAACATTTTGAAATATAAGGCAGACCCAGACTTTAACAGAAGGGAGGGCCTTTTACAAACCTCTGTTGAATAATACCAGTCTTTTATAAAGGAGAGAAAACAATAGTAGATCTGAAGGCCTTTGGTGAAAACCAAGCATATAGTTTACACCAAAATAACGTTGAGACGTCTGACACTGAACGGAACAGTTCCATTATTTCTCCAAGGGGTGGCAGACGTTATAGACAATGGAGGGACAGGGGAAAATACAACTCAAGGGGCTCCCAAAGGGGTGGTATATCACAATTGAATATAAGAGGACCCAGTATTGGAAACAGCTTTTCATCTTCTGCCTCCTCCTCCTCTTTTTAAAGAGAGGAATGCCAAGACCCGCTACTACCTGAGACCCAAAGTAGTCTGAATCAGGGTCAGATTATCAATTTGTCTAATTATACCCTCACAGTAAAGAACTATAATGTTCTGAGAAAGGGTTTGAATTATGTTCTCACTAATAAATATGATTGCTTTGGCTTACAAAATGATGAACTCGAAGAATATAGAGCATTGGTAGGGTTACTAGAGGAGAATGATACCAGAGAGGGCTTTGGTCCATTTACAAATCTGAGAAATAAAGCACCAAGATGCCTCCTCAGACTGATATATCTAGTATTGATATTTTTCTCAGACTTGTTGAAAAGTATCTGAGAAAGGTTTCATCTAGTTTCTCAGATTCAAATCTCACTTTGAATGAACAAGAGGCATTGACTAAATTAATGGACCAAAATTATTTGATAATTAAACCTTGGATAAGGTTGGCAATCATGTTATCATGGGAGAACAAGAATATCTAAAGATGTGTCACAATGTCTTAAAGGACTCCCACACATACGAAATCCTATGCTCTGATCCTTCTATGAGTTATAAAGTTGAGTTGAAAGGTGTGCTTGAAACAGCAAGGATAGATGGCTTAATATCTAAAAATGAATTTGACTTTTTATGTCTATCTCAACCTTTGATTGCTACCTTTTATACCTTACCTAAGGTTCATAAGGGGATTGATCCCATCAAGGGATGCTCAATTGTTTCGGGGTCTGATTCATTAACTCAGAATTGTGGTGTCTATCTAGACCAAATACTCCACCCCTTTGTTTTGGCTCTTCCCTCTTACATCAGGGATACCTCGGATCTCCTTTTGAAATTGGAGGGCATCCATGTCACTGAGAATTCCTTACTGGCCTCAATAGATGTTGAGGCCATTTATAGTAATATATCACATGATTAAGGCCTTGAAGCGATTGAATATTTTCTTAAGTCAAGGGCCATTCAATGCAGGGCCATAATCAATTTGTACTGGATTTGTTGCAGTTCTCTCTTACCAAAAATTTCTTACTATTTGACAGGAAGTACTTCCACCAGCTCAAGGGCACCGCCATGGGCAGTCCCTGTGCCCCATCCTATGCTGGGTTGTTCCTGGGCTGGTGGGAGGAAACCATAGTCTTTTCCGAAGAACCAAAATGGTGGCAACAACATGTTGGGACATGGTACAGATTCATTGATGACATTTTTATCATCTGGCAGGGGACAGAATCTTGCTTTTGTGAATTCATCAATGAATTAAATAATAACAACATTGGCATGAGATTTACATATGAACTCAATAAGACCACTTTACCGTTCCTGGATATTTTGATTAATAAGGAAGATGATGGATCATTGAAATCCCAAATTTATCGTAAATCAACCAGTACAAACAGTTTGCTTTGTTGGGATAGCCATCACCGAGAAGCCTGAAAACATGGGATCCCTAAAGGCCAGTTCTTGAGATTAAGGAGGAATTACTCAGACATGGATGCCTTCAAACATCAATCAGCAGATATGAAAAGGAGATTCTTGGAGAAAGAATACCCCAGGGCTATAATCGAGCAGGCCTGTAATCATGCTTTTTCTCAGGACAGGAATTCTCTTTTACAAACTCAATCTAGAAGATCCACAGAGTTATCTGACGTGACTAAGATCATTGGGACTTTTGATTGTCAGATCAAGAGAGTGGTGGGTATTCTAAATAAACATTGAGATATTTTAACATGGGCTCCCAATCTGTCAGGCATCATTGTACCCCGACCAATGATAACTTTCAGAAAGGGGCGGTCCCTTAAGGATAATCTAGTGCACAGTTTTTTCAAGAGATCAAGCCCGGCGGCACATGATTGGACCGTAAAACCTGTGTTTTTTTTTCAAATATGGCAATTGCATAAATTGCAAATTTATGAAATCATGTAAATATGTCACAAGTTCCTTTAATGGCAAAAGGTTCTGTCATCGGGATTTCTCTAATTGCAAGACTTCTGGTCTTATCTTATCTTACCTCTCTGGCTAAACATGTCAATGAGATGTCAATGAGATACAACATGGGTGCAATCCACTTCAGTGTCATTGAGGTGGTCAAACAGAACCCTTGGGGCGGTAATTTTGATAGGTTGGTATTACAAAGAGAATGTGCATGGATTCACTGCCTAGAATAAATGATACCTAATGGCCTGAATGAAAATCTCTCATATGCGTGTTTTCTGTAATTGAATTAACTCATCAGATGTGGGGCACTGTTTTTCTTGTCATGTCAGATATAATCCCCATATGTGTGTATATTTTATCGTTTTATGCCTTCATTTTTTCCTGTGTTATAATTCCTCCTACTAGAATATAATGGGGCGATTAAATGTTTATTTATATTTATCACATCGCCACTGTATTCTTACATTCCAGGTTGAACACACTTTTTGCACTTGTGTTTTCATCTCCTGGCTGTACATCTTAATGAATGGTCCTATATACGAACTATGTTTCAGTCTATTGTTGCGCATTGAAATGAACTATTATTGGATGTGCCCTTTGGGAACTTTGGACATGTGCAGTACTATCTTATTGTATAGGCAGGAAGTGCCTGCGTTCCGGGTGGAATGCACGCGATGATATTGTGCCTCTTTGAAGGCGCAGACTGTAAGGTTCTGTGTACATGTTCCTGAAACTCAGTTTGTTCGTCAGCCATTTTACTTTCTGTCTTGCTGCAGCTATCTTGCCCTCAGTCAAAATGGAGTTTCCAGCTTGCATGTTCCCGCCCTGATTCTCTCCTTTTGCTTCTTAAGCAGCCACAGCTGAGCAATCAGTGCTTCAGAATCTAGCCTGCAGTGAACCTGTGACCTGACTCCTAAAGCCTTGGACCTTGTACTCCAGCTATTCCTACTGAGGAACTCTGAAGCACTTGTGGACTCTGAACCCTGCTCTTTGAAAGACCCACGTTTGCATGGACTTACGGTAACAGAGAAGAAGATCCTGAACCTGTTGTGGAGAGTGATTGCTGAGCTTAGATTACTCTGGCCTGCTGTGTCTCCTGCTTCTGTGTCTGCAAACTGTGTGACTATTTTTGCCAACTTGTATGAAGTAATACAAGACTTTCTATATCAAACCTGTGTCTCATGTATTTTCATCGCACCCAAGCACAAGACGCTATATGAACTGTACTACATACATTACAAGATTCTGAAGACAAAACGTTAGTGTCTGCTGGGTCTGGAAAGGCTGTGTCTGCTGTAACTGTGGATATCGGATGTCCGGTTGTACTTTCTGTGATGACAGTGGTTGTGACTTCTCACAACCATTTCAGGTGAGCAATTCCCTTAAGTGTTTTTTTTTTCTGCAGTGTTACCACAGGTAAACACTATTGTTTTTTTTTTTTCTTTTCTCTTTTTTGTCTGCTGTAACTGTGGATATCAGATGTCCGGGTGAACTTTCTGTGATGATAGTGGTTGTGACTTCTCACAACCATTCCAGGTGAGCAGTTCCCTTAATTTTTTTTTCTCTCTGCAGTGTTACCACAGGTAAACACTATTGTTTTTTTTTCTCCTCTCCTCTTCTTCCAGTACTCCTGTCTTAAAAGATCTGGAAAATGGAGGTCCGCATAAAGGAACTTTGCGGAGTGACTGATAATATCCTTGCAGATTTGCAGAATATAAAGACCCGTTTTTCAAGCCTACAGGACCTCACTAATCACAATTTGCAAGTGTTTGGACAGACTGCCCAGGATTTGCGAGCCAGGATTGAGGTTCTAGAAGGGCGAGTCCAGGCTCCTGCCGTAGCCCCGAGTTCTGGGATTCCCAAGTTGCCCCCTTTTCGTTTTGGCGGTGAACGTGAGAAATTCAGGGGATTTATTAATCAATGCAATCTTTTTTTTTCTGCACATGCTTCACAATTTCCCACTGAACGATCTAAGGTGCTTACTATAATTATGTTGCTTACCAACAAGGCTTTGATGTGGGCAAACCCTCTGATTGAGACTGAGGATGATTGTTTGAATCACCTTGATGCTTTTATTTCAGCCATGGGGCAGGTGTTTGATGACCCCAATCGAGGTGCAACAGCTGAAGCAGCCATGTTAGCTTTGCGCCAAGGTAAGCACTCGGTAGCTGAATATGCCTTGGATTTCAGAAGATGGGCCCTTGATACCACCTGGGACAGTTCCGCCAAAAAATCTATTTTTCGAAAGGGGTTATCTCCACTGATTAAGGATGAACTTGCTCGTGCCGACCCTCCCACTGCGTTAGGTGACTTTATTAACTACTGCATCCGTATTGATACTCGTCTGACTGAACGCAGGCAAGAGAGATGGTTCGAAAGCAATCGCACTAACCTTTTCCTACCTTCCTCTCCAGCTAAGGAACCTTTGAGTAGGATTACACGGGAACCTGAACCTGAACCCATGCAGGTAGACTCTTTACAATGACGGGTTAGTGATGCACGCAAGGAACATCGTTTTAAGGAGAATCTATGTTTCTATTGTGGTAAGTCAGGGCACTTCATTATAAACTGCCCCAGCCGTTCTCGTAAGACTACTGCAGCACTCATTCATTGTGAGTGTTGCGAGAGGGGATCTGTCAGGTCCGAGCCTCAGGCTCCAGAGAGATCTGCAGCAACAGATCTTGATTTCTCGGACTTAAACTCCGTTACCTCTGAGGACGTTGACTGTGTAAACACTGCCATTTTTCAAGTTTCCTCAGCGGTGTCCCAGCTGAGTTGTAAGTAAAAACAATTCTCATTGCTTTCTTTCCATCAAACTCTGGGTTGACTCAGCTTGGGTGTCCAGCTCTGCTATGATCGACTCAGGGGCAAGTGGAAATTTTATGGATGTCTCCTTTGCTCTGAAACAGGGGATACGTTCAGTGAAGAAGGCTACTCCAGTACAGATGCAAACTGTGGATGGCTCCCTGCTGACCTCTGGACCAGTGGATCAGGAAACAGAGCCTTTGAGGGTTCTTATGGGTAAAGATCATCAAGAGAAACTGTCCTTTATGCTTATCTCTTCTCCCCACTTTCCCATTATTCTAGGGCTACCATGGCTGCAGGCTCAGAATCCTACCATTAACTGGGAGACCAAGGAATTACACTTTCCAGAGAAACAGATGAGTCCAAAAGTTTCAGCTTGCTCTGTTCCTAAAGGAATCATGTCAGTCCCTGAACTACCAGCTGTATACCAGGACTATGTGGATTTATGTGACAAGAAGAACGCTGACCAGCTTCCTCCTCACCGTCCATATGATTGTCCAATTGAATTATTGCCTGGAGCAGAGATACCTTTTGGTAAGATCTACCCCTGGCGGGGCCCGAGCTAAAGGCTTTAAAGGATTACATAGACGAAAATCTAGCCAAGGGCTTCATACGCCCCTCTTCATCTCCTGCAGGTGCACCCATCTTCTTTGTAAAGAAGAAAGATGGATCTCTGAGACCATGCGTAGACTATAGGGAACTCAATAAGGTTACTATTAGAAACCGTTATCCATTGCCTTTAATCCCTGAGTTATTGGAGAGAGTGCGACATGCCAAAATTTTCTCTAAAACTAGATCTTCGTGGGGCCTATAACTTAGTCCGTATTAGACCTGGGGATGAATGGAAGACTGCATTCAGGTCACGCTATGGACACTTTGAATATCTAGTTATGCCTTTTGGTCTGAGTACCGCCCCAGCCACTTTCCAACACTTGGTGAATGACATCTTCAGGGATCTCCTAGATACATTCGTGGTAATTTATTTGGATGATATTCTAATTTTTTCTAACTCCACAGAGGAACATCATGGACATGTGAGAATGGTCTTGGAACGTCTAAGACAAAATCATCTTTACATCAAACTTGAAAAGTGTGAATTCCATAGGACCGAAATTCAATTTCTGGGGTGTGTACTGTCTACACAAGGAATTAGTATGGATGGAAGCAAAACCCAAGCCATCAAGGATTGGCCAAGTCCTAGAAATGTGAAAGAGGTACAGCGCTTCATCGGGTTTGCCAACTTCTATAGACGTTTCATTAGAAATTTCTCTGAGGTAGTGTCACCTATCACCCAACTTACCCGGAAAGAGTCTAGGTTCTCCTGGACTCCCCAAGCCCAGGAAGCATTTTCCCGTCTAAAAGATAAATTTACCACTGCACCTATCCTAGTACATCCCAACCCCGAGCTTGCCTTCATACTAGAGGTGGATGCTTCAGACTGTGCCGTTGGAGCTATACTCTCTCAGAGAACAGGTGAGAAGAATGTCTTGCATCCCTGTGCCTTCTTTTCCCAGCAGTTGTCTTCGGCTGAGAGGAACTACGATGTGGGCAATAGAGAGTTGTTGGCCATTATTGCCGCCTTCAAAGAATGGAGACACCTTCTTCAGGTGCTGCACAGCAAATAGTCGTCCTGACAGACCATCGTAACCTTGAGTTTATCAGGTCGGCTAAGTGCCTGACTCCTCGCCAGGCTCGCTGGAATCTTTTCTTAAACCAATTTAATTTTATCATTTCTTTTAGACCAGGATCGCGCAATGGAAAGGCTGATGCACTCTCTAGGATTTACTCAGCAGAGACACGTCCAATTACTCCTCCTAAGACTATTCTTCCTGACTCTAGATTCCTAGGAGTAATTCATAATCAAGACCTACTTAAGGACATCAAGGAAGCATACCATGCGGATTCCTTTTTGGCACAACCCCAAGGGACGTAAGTCTTGTCTTTAAGAATGGTGTGTGGATTCAGGGACAACGCCTGTATATTCCTGAAACAGTCAGATTGAGAGTATTGCAACTCATTCACGATTCCAAGATAGCTGGGCATAGAGGAATTCTAAAGACACAGGAATTTCTCTCTCGTTTCTTTTGGTGGCCCACTTGCAGGAAGGATGTTTTAAACTATGTCACTTCATGTGAAGTCTGTGCAAGATGCAAGACACCTCGCTCCTCACCAACTGGTCTGTTACAGCCTCTTCCCACCCCGTCCCGCCCGTGGGGATCCATTTCTATGGACTTCATTGTGGAGTTACCAACCTCTCAAGGGAAGAACACCATTCTAGTGGTGGTTGACCGTCTAACAAAGGCAGCTCATTTTATCCCTTGTGTCGGCTTACCCACTGCAAAACAGACATCAGATTTGATGATTAAAGATGTGTTTCGCTTACATGGAGTACCGGATGAGGTTATTTCGGATCGAGGGGTGCAATTCACTTCTAGGTTTTGGCAAAATTTCTGTGCAGCATTGGACATTAAAGTAAACCTTTCTTCTGCTTTTCATCCCCAGACTAATGGACAGACCGAACGAACCAATCAAACCCTGGAGCAGTATCTCCGCTGCTTTATCTGCCACCTACAGGATGATTGGGTGGATCTACTTCCATTAGCTGAGTTCTCGTTTAACAACTCTCAGAGTGCCTCCACTAAGCAGTCTCCTTTTTACTCTAATCTAGGTTATCATCCTAACATTCTACCACGATTTCCCATAGAAACGCCTTTACCAGCAGTGGCTGAAAGAATCACGTCTTTACAGAAGAATATGGATCTTCTAAAGGAGAATCTGGAATCGGCTCAGGAAAGGTACAAGAAAGCAGCAGATAAATTTCGTAAACCTGCACCAGCTTTCAAGGTAGGAGACTTGGTCTGGCTGTCAACCAGAAATCTTAAGTTAAGGATTCCATCGTCTAAGTTGGGACATAAGTACATTGGACCCTATAAAATCAGTAAAATTATAAGTGCCGTTGCTTGTCGTCTTCAACTGCCCAGAACTATGAGAATTCACCCTGTCTTTCATGTATCCCTACTAAAGGCTGCGACACCCAATACGTTTCCTGGACGTTCCTCTCCTTGCCCTGACCCAGTGCTAGTCGATGGTCAGGAAGAATTTGTGGTGGAAAGGATTTTAGATTCCAGGTTGTATAGAAATCAGTTACAATATCTGATTAAATGGCAGGGCTACCCAGTGGAGGACAACTCATGGGAACCAGTCAATAACGTTAATGCTCCTCGCTTGCTCCGTCAGTTTCATCAGAGGTACCCACACAAGCCTGGCCTGAGGTCATCCGGAGGTTGTCCCTAAGGAGGGAGTAATGTAAGCTTCTGTGTACATGTTCCTGAAACTCAGTTTGTTCGTCAGCCATTTTACTTTCTGTCTTGCTGCAGCTATCTTGCCCTCAGTCAAAATGGAGTTTCCAGCTTGCATGTTCCCGCCCTGATTCTCTCCTTTTGCTTCTTAAGCAGCCACAGCTGAGCAATCAGTGCTTCAGAATCTAGCCTGCAGTGAACCTGTGACCTGACTCCTAAAGCCTTGGACCTTGTACTCCAGCTATTCCTACTGAGGAACTCTGAAGCACTTGTGGACTCTGAACCCTGCTCTTTGAAAGACCCACGTTTGCATGGACTTACGGTAACAGAGAAGAAGATCCTGAACCTGTTGTGGAGAGTGATTGCTGAGCTTAGATTACTCTGGCCTGCTGTGTCTCCTGCTTCTGTGTCTGCAAACTGTGTGACTATTTTTGCCAACTTGTATGAAGTAATACAAGACTTTCTATATCAAACCTGTGTCTCATGTATTTTCATCGCACCCAAGCACAAGACGCTATATGAACTGTACTACATACATTACACAGACATGCGCAATATGATCCTGCTGTAAGACAGGAAGTGTCTGCGTTCCAGGTGGAACACATGCGGTGTTATCGCGCTCCATGGTAGGCCCGGACATGTGCAATGTGATTTTACTGTTAAACAGGAAGCATTTGCGTTCCAGGTGGAACACACGCGGAGGCATTGCCGCCCTGCTTCCAGTCTGACAAGTGGTGGGTGGATATGCTGCTAACCCCTCCACCTTTTAGGAGTGTTGGATTTTGATTGATACCTTATCTAGTTGGTTGATAGAGGACAAACGCTCTGAGTTTTGTGCAATGTTATATTAGCGTTTGACCCCAATATGAGACACACTAACTATGACTAGTGCCACTGCAATATGGAGGAAGTGTTGTCTTTGATTGATTGCAACATCTATATATAGGAGGAATTTAATATGTTACCACACAGCATCTATCTACCTCCTGATGATCCGGTTAGGAGAAACGCGTTGAGGTTTTCCTTATTAGCTACCAACCTTGAGTACCCTTTACTTACTGTTATCAATATGTTTTACTATCATTTCTTTTGCCGCACATGTTGATATTGGGCTGTTGGCACAGTTTATGTCTCCTATGTCTATTGCATTGTTTTGCTACCCTTGTCAATGCTTCTCAGTTATATCAGGGATTTTAAGGGATAGCCGTCGTGGAGCGGGGGTACCATTCCGCTGACCAGTAGGGTGCCAGCCTCCGCTGACAGGAAGGCATACAGTTACAGGGAACAGTATAGTCAGGTACTCATTTGTTATGCACATGTCACTTTATTGTCTGTGTCATTATCCCTTCTTTTTTGCACACAGTTCTATTGTTGCCTGCCCAAATACCTACTATGGGCAACCTCTATATGCTCCTTTCCTGGTTAATTGAATGACCACAAGTTTCACCAGTCCAGGTACATACAGGAAAATTAGGGTTCAGCCGCCAAGGAGCGGGGGCGCCAATCTCGTTTGTGTTCAGGGTGCCAACCTCCGCTGTTAGGTAGTTTGCAATCAGGACACATTCTGTAAGGCCATGGTAGGCAGCACGGTTGGTTGTTTTTTTGTGTGGTAATGTCTTGCTTTTTAATAGGCATAATAAAGGATAAATTTTATCTGGTATAATGTTCATGTAAGGTTCCTTGATAGCACACTTGATTTATGACCTTATTTTTCTAATTTTTTCTGATTTATTCTCTGCAGGATATTCCATCTAGGGTCATTCCATGGTAGCTTACGTTACAACATAATAGTAACTTACGTTACAATGATGGTAACTTGCGTTACAAACACTGTTTTTCCTATGATGGTAACTCATTGTAACGCAAGTTACCATCATTGTAAAGTAAGTTACTATATTATGGTGTAACGTAAGTTATTAACATTTCTTGTTATAAAAACTGTTGCATTTAACGTGAGAGGTTAAAATAAATTTGTTAAAGTTGTTTGGACTATGTTGTTTTAATACAATAAAAATTGTGCTTCTCCCTGTTTACCAGAATAGATAATTTGGCAGTCTCATGACGGACAATTACCTTTCCTTTTTTTGTAACGTAAGTTACCAAGTAATAACACTGTATTTTGTATTTAATTTTATTGTTGAAAAATCAAACTGTGTTGAAATCTATTGAGAATAGTTTAATGTACAATATACATTCTCTCATTTTTGTGGCTGCCTTCAAAGAACAGTCAGTAGCCAGTTTTTGGCTTGTGACTGTAACATAAGTTACCATGGAATGACCCTCTACTGTACAGATATGTTCTTCCTTACAGTTTCTCTTGCCTCAATATATTCTTTAATGTATGGTGCGGAGATTGACACTACAGGAAGAAAGGTCTATAAATATTGATTATATAGTCTTTTGGTTGACATATGTGAAATGTATATCCTGTATAGAGTTTCATGCATAAAATAGGTCAGATTAAATTGTCATGGCAACACAATATTTTTTTTTGGCACAGCAAATTCTCCATGCTCATCAAGAATTTATTTTAATTTTACAGTTATATTCTGTACTTGGTGCCTCCAGATTTGGTGGTATTTCGTAAACTTCACTGGATAGAATCATTAAAGTCATAACATCCTCATGGCTGGTACAGCATTTGGAAATTACTACCCCTAATCATTAGATAACTTTATGAAAGCACCAAAATTATCAAAATTCAAAGCAAGAAGGCCAGGAAAGCTCCCAAATCTCTACCACTAGCAGAGGATTTGTGTAGATAAGGAAAAATTTGTAGCACCAAGTATTGAAGCATTTAAGGCTGCTAAGCTACTAACACCACTACACGGCTGACTTTAGTTTAAAAAACTCCTGAAAAAGGTTTGTCCACTACATGGTGAACGCATTTTTAAATCATGTAATCTTCTTTGTACAATAAAAACCTCATATACTAACCTCCTGTTTCAGTGATGTAAGCACTGGGTCTTCGAAGGATCCTGTTGTGTTCTTGTGTAGCCCTGGTACACAATACCAGGAGGATGAGTGGGAGGTAACGGTTAAGGGCTCTTCATGACATCACGTACACTTCGGACACACCCAGCAGGGGTGTGGAGGGGAGTGTCGGTCAGTCAGTGTCCGGTCTTCAGAGAGAACGGTCTAGCCTGGACTTGAGGAGAGGAAGAAATCCAGTCTGAGCCTGTTTAGCAGTTCAGAAAGTGGAGGCCAGTAAGGGCGAGATATAGATCACCTCAGCCTGGTCAGAGCTGTGCCCCACTGGAAAACGGACTGAGATATCTATTAAGAGTTGAGCAAATCGAAGGGCAAAGTGGAAGAGAACAGAGAAGTGCCATAGGTATAGGATACCTGCACATTGTAACCGGTCACTGGGGACCGAAGGATCACTATAGCTTTACGCATAGTGGTAAGAAAACCAGAGGCTTACCGGACCTTAGGTCGCGGCAAGCATCCCTGAAGAGTCAGTACGTATCTGGGGTCAGGGAGAGTGAGAACCTTGAGCCTGATCAGCAAGAATAGGAACTCAGCTCTCTCATTGGAAGGCTCCGACCACAAAACTGACCGGGCAGAACAGCTTTGGAATAGCTGGAATTATAGAGGGAACTACGCTTCAGGCTGGTTGGACTCATCATCATTGGACAGTAAAGGAGGCCCCTAACTTGCTTAACCGTTGTCTCAAAGCTCATCCTCCATCAACCCCATCAGCCTCCCTGGGAACTGCCTTACCATCTTACAAGTAAAAGGTATGGAAAGACGCTGATGTGTGAGACTGAGTTATTTATTTGCATGCCTGCACAACCCTGCTTTAACTACCGACCTGAGGGAAGAGTCCCACCTGTAGGGGACCCGACATCTAGCTGCCTCACCATCCCCTCAGAGATCTACTGCAGCGCTGGTACAAATTACCAGAAGACTACAGGTGGCGTCACGAACTGTATATAAATCTATCCCCTGTAAATATACCCCTCAACAAACGCCAGACCGCCAGGGCCACAGACCGAGCCACCGCTACCTGTGACAGCCCCATAGACTTCCATGGGCTCGGCTCTGAGTACCCCATTGCCCTGGTAATCCACAATTGTGGTGGCGGGTCGATACACTTTGGCGTCACGAACAGGATACGAAACTTGCAGCATTGCGAGCCCTGTGTGCCTGTGGAGTGTTTTGGTGAAAAAGACTGTTGCTGTTGTTTGGCGCCAAATACCGCCATATTTGCCGCCAGATTCGCGCCCTAAGGCGCTGGAGAAGAAGGTGGGCGTACCTGAAAGAGCGCGCAGAGTCTTGGACACGCCCCCGGCTCTGACTCATCGGCAGGTCCTGCAACAGGAAGTGAACGCTCTGACATCAGAGCGCCTGCGACGAAGGTCCTGCTCTCACTGCGGTGCCTGTGAAATAGCAGCGTCTGAAACCGGTAGGCTCCGTTTAACCAAGGGGGCGCTAAGATGTCACAACAACCGGCTGACAGTGCGGCCCCGGCCGGAGGCCCCAATCCCGCACCGCCTGGTATTGTAGCGCCAGATGGGGGTGCAGGCCCAGCACCCAGTCCGGTAGTCCCGATCATGCCACTAACGCTCCCATATATGCCTGGGGCGAAATGGCTTCCCCAGTACAGCGGTGAGCCAGGCACATTAGCAGGCTTCAAGCGGAAGTTATGCAGCATCCTAGAAATGTACTCCATGCCTGAGAGACAAAAAGCTGCTGTGCTAATAGGGCAGCTAACCGGCGCTGCTGAGAGGGAAGTGGAGACTTGGGATACCGTTGATCAGGAGTCGGTACCTGCGATCTTCCTTAAGCTACATGCCATATTTGAAGACCGCACAGAAACGGATCTCCGGATGGCCTTCTATCACTGTTCACAACAGCCAGGTGACAGCATCCGGGACTACGCTTGCCGACTACAGGGAGCCCTGAGAGCTCTTAAGCAGATTAATAATTTAAATGCTATCGATGAGAATAAAATGCTGAAAGAGCAATTTATACAGGGATTGAGATCCCAAGAGGAACGCAGAACTGTAAATTGGTGGTCCTTAGATCATCCGGATGCTACCTTTGATGCCCTAAAGGACATGGCAATAAAAGGGCTGCGGCCCCTGGGCAAACCTGAGGTGGCAACCCAACATCATCAGGCTGAAGTCACTCTGGAACCGGCAGTAACCCCCTGTTCCCCGTTAGTGGCCGAAGCCAAAGCGCAGGTGACACCTCCCAGTGAATTGGATTGTCTGCGCTCAGAGGTGCGCCAGCTGACTAAAAATCTGGCCGCTGTGATGAGTGCCCTGCAGCTGCGGAAAGAGGAGGAAGGGAAGATCTTGTTAGCTGACTGCCCAGAAGACGTCCCGTGGATGCACCGGAGAAGAAAGAAGACGTCGCCCCCCCGGAGGAGGACAACGCCACCCCCAGGAGCAACCCTGATCAACACCCTCCTCGTCGAGAGATCATCTGTTACCGATGCAACCGGAAAGGTCATCTGTCTCCACAGTGTCCTTTAAACGGGCAGAACCTGGGTCCAAGGGCCAACACCCAGGAGAATACCCGTCAGGCCCCCTAGACTGGAACCGCAGGTATGTGGGCGGGCGACCCTACCTGTCTATTATTCTAGATGGTATTGCTGTTCCGGCATTGTTAGACACTGGGTCGCAGGTGACCCTAATACCTGATGCCCTATATACCAAGTACTGGTCAATGGACAGTCTTAAACCCCGAGCCTTGACTTTACCGTGTATGCTTCTAATGGTCTTCCTGTAGAAGTACTCGGGACAAAATGTGTAGATGTAAAAGTGGGCAGGGAGGAGTTGAAAGACCAGGGGCTTCTGGTAGTAAAGACTGTAAATGAGGAGAACGGTTTAAATATAATTTTGGGTACTAACATTATCGGTAATTGTTTGGGAGAAGTTGTGTTCTTGCTCCAACAGCTCGCTGAGATTGCCCGACCAAGGCAGAAAGGAGTAATCCAAAGAGAGATCCGGGCCCTGGTGTGTCAGCAGCAAGCGAAGCTTACCGACGGCGAAATTGGTAATGTACGGGTCACTGACTCGGATCCTATTGTGATACCCCAATGAGTGAAATGATCATCTGGTGCAGGGCAGCCATAGGTCTGAGAGGACAGAATTACCAAGCTGTAGTAGAACCCCACCATTCAGAACATAGACCTACACTTATGACTGCTAGAGGAGTAGTAGAAGTGGTGAATGGAAGAGTACCGGTACGGCTTCTCAATTGGGGAGATGATGAGGTAAACTTACCCCGTTATGCAACCATTGCTAAACTACATGCTGTTGACAATAATTCTATTCTCCCGACTGAGTCCTTAGACTCCCGCCAAATAGCGGAGGACAATGACCCAGCAACCGAGGTGGCGGAATGGTGTCAGCAACTCCATGTTGGGACGGACACCACTCCCGCTCACCAGAAGCAAGGGGTATTGCGGGTGGTGCAAGAGTATGCCCAAGTGTTTAGCAAGCACCCACTTGATTTTGGGGTAATTAAGGGAGTACAACATCATATCCCTACAGGCAGTCATCCTCCCATCAAGGAGCGGTATAGGCCCATACCTCCAGCTCATTATCAGAAGGCTAAAGAAATGTTGCATGATATGAAGAAAGCTGGGGTGATAAGGGATAGTTGTAGCCCCTGGGCAGCCCCTCTAGTTCTGGTTAAAAAGAAAGATGGTAGTATGAGAATGTGTGTGGATTACAGGCAGGTGAACCGCATAACACACAAGGATGCATACCCGTTACCACGTATAGAGGAAACATTAGCTGCTCTGAAAACGGCTAACTACTTTTCTACCCTCGATCTGACTAGTGGTTACTGGCAAGTGGCTGTGGCTGAGGAGGATCGTGAGAAAATGGCTTTCACCACCCCAATGGGGCTCTGTGAGTTCGACAGAATGCCGTTTGGGCTCAGTAGTGCCCAGGAACATTTCAGAGAGTGATGGAAAACTGTCTGGGACATCTCAATTTTGAAACCGTGCTGCTATACCTAGACGACGTTATCGTGTATTCCAAGACATATGAGGACCATCTGAAGCACCTGGCAGAAGTATTTGAGTCCCTGTCCAGGTACGGGATGAAGTTGAAACCCTCAAAATGCCATCTACTCAAACAGAAGGTACAATACTTGGGGCACATCGTAGTTCGGAAGGAGTAGCGCCGGACCCAGAGAAAGTCACTGCCATCCAGAAGTGGCCGGAGCCGAAGAACCTTAAGGAAGTGCGACAGTTCCTGGGACTCACGGGTTACTACAGGAGATTCGTGAAAGATTACACGAAGAAGGCAGCTCCTTTACAGGACCTCCTAGTAGGACAATCTTTAAAGAGCAGAAACCCTCCCTTTAATTGGGGTAAAGAACAGGCTGAAGCATTCCAAAAGATGAAAGAGATCCTGACAGGTGATGAGATCTTAACCTATCCTGATTACAGCCAACCGTTCCTGTTGTACACTGACGCCAGTAATGAAGGTTTGGGAGCAGTTCTCAGTCAGAAGCAGAATGGCCAAGAAAAAGTCATCGCATATGCCAGCAGAAAACTCAGGCCAACTGAGAGGAATCCGGAAAATTATAGCAGCTTCAAGCTGGAGTTTCTGGCGCTGGTCTGGGCCATTACGGAAAGATTTAAGCACTATCTGGCCTCCAATCGGTTCACTGCGTTTACAGATAACAACCCCTTAACGCACCTGGAAACCGCCAAGCTGGGTGCCATGGAGCAGCGATGGATGGCTCGGTTGTCCAATTACCAGTTTACTATCAAGTACCGGGCAGGTCGAAAGAATGCTAATGTCGACGCATTGTCCCGAATGCCGCATGACTCTGACACGGAAGAAGAATCGGACGACCTGGAAGAAATTGAGCTACCTGCGTTCCATCGAAATGGGGTAGTCCACGAGCATCGAGTCAACAGAAAGCAGTATGGTGCAACATTAAATCCTGTACCCCATCACAGCTGGAAAGAGACTCAGGACAGTGATCCAGTGGTCAGCCGCATCAAGGAGTTGTTAAAACAGGAAGGTTCCTCCTTGGAAAAGGATGCACCTATGTCAGCAAAGCTCCTGTGGAACGAGAAAAGCAGGTTGTTCCTATACCGTGAGAAGTTGTGCAGGAGATACGTCAACCCCAGAACCCACGAGATAGTCTGGCAAATAGTGGTCCCCAAGGCAGACGTCCAAATGGTGTTGGAAGCATACCACGATCAAGCAGGACACTTTGGCTGGAGAAAGCTGGAGACCCTGTTGAGATGCCGGTTCTACTGGGTAGGGATGCGCAGCTCCATCGAGAGGTGGTGTCGGAACTGTGGACCCTGTGGTCTCAGAAGAAAGGACTACGGTAGTCAGAAGGCACCCCTGCAACCTATCCGGACGACTCGTCCCCTAGAGATTGTGGCCCTGGACCACGTCAAACTGTCGCCAAGTAGATCTGGATACTCATACGCCTTGACCATGGTGGACCATTACTCCAGATTTCTGGTGGTTGTTCCAGTTAAGGACCAGACCGCAGTGACGGCAGCGAAACCTTTCAAGCAAGCTTCTGCAGACCGCATGGGTATCCGGAGCAAGTATTAACCGATCAGGGACCTGCTTTCGAAGCTGATCTATTCAAGGAATTCTGTCACATGTACGGGTGCAAGAAAATTAGAACAACACCATATCACCCTCAAACCAACGGTCTTTGCGAAAAAATGAACCATATTGTCCTTGACTTGTTGAGATCCATACCGTTGGAAGACAGGAATCGATGGCCGGATTTACTACCTGATTTGGTTGATTTGTATAACCATATACCTGTAAGTTCAACTAACTGCACTCCAGCCTATCTTATGAGAGCAAGGCCCGGAAGACTACCAATGGATTTAGAACTTGGAGTGGTAGAACCGGAGGCAGACGACGCCATTGAAAACTGGGACATCAATCGGCAAGAGCAATACAGAAGAGTGCAAGTCTGCGTGGAGGAAAGTCTCAACAAGGCACGGGGAAAAACAGGAAGATGTTTACAACAGAAATGCTCCTGCCAAGCCTTTGATGCCTGGAGAGGTAGTGTTAAAAAGGAAAAGGAAGATGCACAAATTGGATAACCAGTGGGAACAAGAACCCTACGTCGTACAAGATTCTAAATATGACAACAGAAAAGTTTGTATCATCAGTAAGGACGGAGGAAGAACAATAACCACTGTGTCCAGAGACCATTTGAAATTGTGTCCAGAACCCTTAAAGCGTTGTGAAAAGAACCCTGTCATCAATCAAGAAGAAAGAAAGGAAGAGGTCATACACACGGATCTGGGAGATTTTCCTGCGGATTGGCCTAGACTGGGAGATGCTGTAATAGTTCCGGTGTTGCAGTTTTATCAGCCACAAGAGGAAGTTCTACCTCCAGTTGTGCCCGTGGTGCCAGTCGAGCCCGTTCAGGAGTTACCCATTCCAGCAACACCTCAACCTATGGAATCTCAAGAAGGATCATCTGAAGCAGCGCCCCATACTATGGGATCCCCTGGTGAAGCTGACTCACACCGCCCAGCCATCAGTACGCTTGCCAGATCCATAGAAAGATTGAGGCAGTTCTATAGTTTGCCGTTACGCAGTGCAGACAGATCACAACTTAATATACCTGAGGCTACTCCACGTAGATCAGAGCGAACCACCAAAGGGAAGTTACCCATTCGATACCAGCAGTGATTATAACGAATTAATGTGAATATTGTAAAAAGTCTATATATATATAGTGTGTTTTTCCCTATTATGTCTTATAATGGACTCAGAGGCTGAGGACTGAGCCAGCCCAAAAACTGTATCCTGTAAATAGTTGCACTAAGGTGCCTTTTAATGGTTTCACACGAAGCCTTGACTTACCTCTGAATACAAAAACCCGTGTGGTGTGGCACTGAGTGAGGTCTGCATTTGGATGTCCTGCAGCCCACCCAGGACCCACGTTGAAGGTTTGGTGCGGGTCCTTCACAAGAATACTGTGTATTTACTGAACATTTTGATGCCTTAATACTTTTTGTATTTTTCTATATTTACTGTTTTATCGCAACGTTTAAGACATCTTTACCTCCCGAATGGGAGAGTTAATGTTTAATGTTAAATGCATAAACAAAAATGTCTCTTTATATTTTACAGCCCGGGAGTGCTGTTGTTTACCATGGGGGAATGTGTAGCCCTGGTACACAATACCAGGAGGATGAGTGGAGAGGTAACGGTTAAGGGCTCTTCATGACATCACGTACACTTCGGACACACCCAGCAGGGGTGTGGAGGGGAGTGTCGGTCAGTCAGTGTCCGGTCTTCAGAGAGAACGGTCTAGCCTGGACTTGAGGAGAGGAAGAAATCCAGTCTGAGCCTGTTTAGCAGTTCAGAAAGTGGAGGCCAGTAAGGGCGAGATATAGATCACCTCAGCCTGGTCAGAGCTGTGCCCCACTGGAAAACGGACTGAGATATCTATTAAGAGTTGAGCAAATCGAAGGGCAAAGTGGAAGAGAACAGAGAAGTGCCATAGGTATAGGATACCTGCACATTGTAACCGGTCACTGGGGACCGAAGGATCACTATAGCTTTACGCATAGTGGTAAGAAAACCAAGGCTTACCGGACCTTAGGTCGCGGCAAGCATCCCTGAAGAGTCAGTACGTATCTGGGGTCAGGGAGAGTGAGAACCTTGAGCCTGATCAGCAAGAATAGGAACTCAGCTCTCTCATTGGAAGGCTCCGACCACAAAACTGACCGGGCAGAACAGCTTTGGAATAGCTGGAATTATAGAGGGAACTACGCTTCAGGCTGGTTGGACTCATCATCATTGGACAGTAAAGGAGGCCCCTAACTTGCTTAACCGTTGTCTCAAAGCTCATCCTCCATCAACCCCATCAGCCTCCCTGGGAACTGCCTTACCATCTTACAAGTAAAAGGTATGGAAAGACGCTGATGTGTGAGACTGAGTTATTTATTTGCATGCCTGCACAACCCTGCTTTAACTACCGACCTGAGGGAAGAGTCCCACCTGTAGGGGACCCGACATCTAGCTGCCTCACCATCCCCTCAGAGATCTACTGCAGCGCTGGTACAAATTACCAGAAGACTACAGGTGGCGTCACGAACTGTATATAAATCTATCCCCTGTAAATATACCCCTCAACAAACGCCAGACGCCAGGGCCACAGACCGAGCCACCGCTACCTGTGACAGCCCCATAGACTTCCATGGGCTCGGCTCTGAGTACCCCATTGCCCTGGTAATCCACAATTGTGGTGGCGGGTCGATACATTCTTACATCACATGAGCCCTACAGGCAATCAGCTGCCACTATTGGGTTGCTGTGTGCTCACTTTTTTCAATTGTTTGAGATTTGTCTGAGGAAGTGAGAGCATGGCAGCACAATAGAAGCCGCTAATTGTGCTGCCCAAGGTCACCGCTCCAGGGGAACTTCTGCATTTCTGGTTTTCAGACAATTCGGCCCTAGACTTTGATCCTGAAGGTCATGGCTTCTCCGTAGAACACCAAAGCTTCCTCCATTGTGTATAGTGTACCCATTCTATATCAATTGCCCTAGCCACCGATAAGGATAGCCACAGCTATTAATCTTAGCCAAAATTCTGAAAGTTGTTTAAACATGCGCCTGTGCCATGCATTGCAGGAAGTTGCATGCTTAAAAAAATTCTCAGTTGTGAATAACTAGCTCAATGACCTACTGCGTATGCTCCACCGCCTGAATCCAAGATATCGGCATGAAGTTTTAACTTCCCTCACACTAGAGCTGTCAGTCAAGTTGAAAGTGAGCAGAAACACTGATAAAAGGTCAAGACTAGTGTTGAGCGATACGATACTGCAAATATCGGGTATCGGCCGATATTAGCTGTATCGGGCTTTCGATTCCGAGTACCGATATTTTCGTCATATTGGATACCGGAATCGGATTTGTCACTGTCACTGTGAGTGTCCGTCGGTCGGGTCTGTCAGGAGTCAGCGGCACTTACCTGGCAGAAGATCTCGGCGGTCACGTCCTGGACTGCTTGATGGCCGCCATTATCTTCTCCCTGGCGGTCACATGCAGTTTTTCGCGATAACTGCAGTGACTGCAGGGTAATCCCGGCCGTAAACCAGTCCGATGACGTCACCGCCGGGGAAGCAGGTAATCAGCTGTGCTGCGCCGGGATGACAGGCTCTGCCTGCCTGCCTGCCTCTGATGTCATTCTGATGTAGCAGAGCTGGATCATCGTGGGACACTCGTTACTATGGACTGCGTCGGACAGGTGGTATACTGCTGTTTTTTTTTTTTCATTTTTTTACAGGAGATCGATGGCGTCGCAGGATGAGACTGTAATAAAAGTAATGAAAACTGTGTTGTGTTTTTTATTAAATTAAAAATTTTTTTAATGAACATTCACCCGTCCGGGTACATCAACAATTTAACTATTTACATACAGGGACCCTGTCCGGGTTATTTATAATTCTTTGGCAGGGGTGTTCCAGGTACCACCTGGTACTGTTCTGATGCTTGCCAAACACCCGAGACATCAAGGACCACCAGGACCTGATGACGTCGTGTGGCCTGTACAGTCAAGTCGTGACCCGCTATCTGTGTCTGTGTGGCCACCTCTTTCATCTCCCTCCGGGTCTGGAGCCCTATGTCACGGGCTGAACGAACCCCAGGGGGCCTAACAGGCACCGGGTACAGGCCAGCTATAGTTATCATGTCCATAGCTGGGGCTGCTGAGGAGACCACTGAGGGAGGCTGGGGAGATTTACGGCGTGGGGTGGGCACTTGTGCAGAGGCCTGGATGTGGGAGGCTGAAGGCTCCGAGGGTCTCACAGGTTCCTGACACTCTGGGGAGTAGGGGTCGCACCTGGTCACATTTAGGGCGTACCATCCATTGTAACCCCAGTGTCGGGTGTAAGTCACCAAGTCTCCTGGCAACAGGTCCCTCCCCGGGTGTCCTTCTGGGAGGTGAGCCTCCACGTCCCGCCGGGTCACAAAGACTTCTAAATAAAGTCCAGGCTCCTGGATGAAGCCCCAACCACCTTTCAATTTAAAGCTCCGTACTGCACCCTTACGCCGCGGCTCCCACAGGGTTCTTTTATCTTTTCTCATCCGGTCCTTATCTGCCCGGTCCTTCTCCAGTTGACATTGCCGAAGCTTTTGGGATTCTCGCTGCTCCCTTTGTCGCTCTGCTTCCCGCTCCCAACGTCTCCACTCCTCCTCCTGACGCCGGTTGTAATTCTCCTCCACCAGCTGCTCCATGTCTCCACCATCAAATGCCAACTTACGATGCCCGGTTTGCGGCAGCTCTCCTGGCGCCCCCCAGTCCTGGCGGCGCTCACCTGCGGAGGAAGCAGCCGGCTCTGGAACAGATGACAGTCGGGGCTCCGGTACAGGCAGGTAGTGCTCTGGTGCCTGCGCGGCCTCCTCCATGAGGACGGGTGTCGCTTCTTCTGTCTCAGCGAGGGGGGCAGACAGCGGGATCTGGGGTGCTGCCGGTGCAGAGTTTTTTGCACGAACGGGTGCCTCCACTGCGACAACGTCAACCGGATCACATTGCAAGGGCTGGGATGCCCGCACGGACTCCTCTACTAGAACGGGTGCCTCACCTTCCGGTACAGACACTTCAGGTAAGAGGGATTGGCGCCGCTCCAAGTTTAGTTTTAGGGCACGCCAGCTGGCTTCCATCCTGGCGACCTCCTCCCGGTGCCGGGCCAGGCCTCTTAGGGTATCCTCCGCTTCTTGCAGCGTAGGAGGGTTTCCAGGCCGGGTGCCCAACGGTGGTTCCGTGGCGATCGGGTCACTTCCGTGGGGGGAGAGCTCTGACTGCTCCATCCCTTCACACTTCTGCTCGTGTCCATTAGCCATCTCTGCCAAGTCACATGTGTCATTAGCATCTGGAGAGGGCCCCTCTTTTGTAGGGAGGCGGGACCTTCGTGTTAGTTTCCGCACACTGAGGAGGATGAGGAGGCGGAACTGAAGAGCTGTGGGGCACGATCTTACATTGCAGTACCATTTACAGTGGTCAGCCATCGTTTTCGCGCCACTGAGTGAGTGTACACCCACGAAGAGCATGCCCTTCTTCTTCACCAGTGCCTCGTTGTGACGCAGATATAGCGGAAAAATGGCAAATACATTCTCTGATGATTTTAGCAATTCTCAAGCACAAAACCAGTTCAATTCAGGCACACAGGACTCGCTTATAGCGAGCTACAGAATCCTGTTCGTGACGCCCAAGTTGAGTCGCACAGAGCCAGAGGTTTTGGGGGTACTCGGCACCGAGCCCGTCGACTTCTATGGGGTATGTCACGGCTTTACCCGGCAATTGAATCAGAGTCTATTTTACTATGTAGAAGTGTATAAACTATAAATATATGTATATATATATGTCACAATGACATGTATATATATATATATATATGTATTCTATGTGTGTATATTTTGTGTTTACAACGAAAGAAAGGGTTTTTTTGTTGCGATATTTTGTTCCCATAGACTTACATGGGACTTCCGGTATCGTAATCGGATATCGACGATATTTAGTGATATCGGCGATACCATTCCGATATGATATTTTTAGATATCGAGCAGTATCGCTCAACACTAGTCAAGACATTTCTCTGGTATGTCAACACCCAGGGGACACTTGTCAATTAATCGGCATAAAACATGAATAAATTGCATGTCAATTATTCAGCAATTTCAGAATTAAGTATTACCATAAGTAATACCTAAACTACTGAGAACTAAAGTCAAGTAGTACTTGAACTCAAAACTGTAAATATATATATTATATATATATATATATATATATAATATGTAAATGTCATAATAAGTAGAGTGCGCCATACAGAATAATGAGCCCCATATATTGCTCCATACAGAATAATTGGTCCCATATAATGTTCCATACAGTATATGATGAGCTCCACATAATGCTACAGTATATAATGGTCCCCATATAATGTGCCATACAGTATAGGACGGTCCCCATAGAGTATAATGAGCCCCACATATTGCTCCATACAGTATAATGAGTCGCATATAAATCTCCATACAGTATATGATGGGCCCCATATATTGCTCTATCCAGAATGGGCTCCATATAATGCTCCATACAGAATAGGCCTCATATGTGCTCCATATGATGCTCCATACCCTATATGATGCCCCATAAATAATGAACCCCATATGATGCTCCAGTATATGATGGGCCCCATGGATGATGCTCCAGTGTATGATGGGCCTATATAATGCTCCATATATAATGGGCCCAATATGATGCTCCAGTGTATAATGGGCCCCGTATATGATGCTCCAGTGTATAATGGGCCTATATAATGCTCCATATATAATGGGGCCCATTTATAATGCTCCAGTGTATAATGGGCTCCATATATGATGCTCCAGTGTAAGATGGGCCCCATTTATAATGCTCCAGTGTATGATGGGCCCCATGGATGATGCTCCAGTGTATGATGGGCCTATATAATGCTCCATATATAATGGGCCCCATTTATAATGCTCCAGTGTATAATTGGCCCTATCTATGATGCTCAAGTGTATGATGGGCTCCATATATAATTCTCCAGTGTATAATGCTCCCCATATATTGCTCCAAACATTAAAAAAAATGAAATACCTCTCCTCGCTGGGCACTGCTCTACTCTGGACTTCTCAGCGTCGCCATCTTCCAGCTCTCTGCACTTGGACTGTTCACGCAGAGGGCGTACAGACGTGAAATCATCGCGCTCTCTGACCTAAATGTCACTGTCAGGAATTGCGGAAGATGCCACAGCGATGGAGCAGGGAGAGGTAAGTATTGCAAGTGCTGGGGCCCTGAGCAAGCAGGGGGGCCCACTCGTGGGCGACGGCACTGGCACAGGGCCCTTGATAGTAAGCCGGTGTCTGTGACGGTGAGTGGGCCCAGGTGCGCCAAGGTGCTGACGCCGGCCTTGGGGGGTGGGTACAGCCCAGTTAGGGAGGTTGAAAAACTGGCATATGTTGTGGTGTAGGCTGGATGTTCAGCAGCTGCAAATGGAGGAATTGGAGAAGTCGGAGGAAGAGGAGGTCAAAGCGAGCCATTTTACTGGCAACCTATGTGTCATCAGGGGAAGGTGGTACAAAATCCTTTGAAACCCAGGCATGGTTCATTTTAATGAAGGTGAGATCACCTACATTTTGGGTCAACAGCCGGGTACTTCTTTTGGTCAGGATTGATCCAGCAGCACTGAAGACTCTTTCTGATAGCACACTAACAGCAGGGCAAGCAAGCTCCTGTAAGGAATATTGTGCCAATTCAGGCCAGGTGTCCAGTTTACAAGCCCAGTAGTCAAAGGGGAATGAACTGTGAGGGAGAACATCGATAGGGAAGGAGCGGTAATTTTGAACCATAGTTGACAACTGCTGTCTCCTGTCTGTTGCAATCAATTCAGTATTACCCGTCGTGTGAGCGGTACTCGAGAAATCAGTCCACAGCATGGTCATGAAAGCCCTGTCTCCAACCCCACTTTGGCTGTGTGCATCACGAACACCTCTTCCATGTTGCCCAGTACGGCTCGTGGTAGAACCTGCACCACTGCTGTGTGCTGGGAATGCCTCTAACAAACGGTTTACCACAGTTGCTTGTTTGTTTGCCAATATTAGCTCTAGGTTCTCCTGTGGCATGATATTCTGTATTTTGCCTTTATAGCGTGGATCGAGGATGCTGGCCAACCAGTAGTCATCATCCTTCATAATTTTGGCAATGCAGGGGTCCCTTTTTAGGATCCGCAAGACATAATCAAACATGTGGGCCAATGTTCCAGGTGTCAATGATGAACTGCCAATGGTGGGTGGAGGAGCACTTTCTGCCAAATCCACATCCTTCCAGTCACGCACAAACCCTGTACCTGACCATGGCAAGCCAACATTTTCTCTTGCCCCCTGAGAAGCATCCTCCTCCCCAAAATAATCATCCCCCTCATCCTCCTCCTCCTCTTCTTCCTCCGTGTCGACCCGCCACCACAATTGTGGGTTACCAGGGCAATGGGGTACTCAGAGCCGAGCCCATGGAAGTCTATGGGGGTTTTGTCACAGGTAGCGGTGGCTCGGTCTGTTGCCCTGGCGGTCTGGCGTATGTTGGGGATATATTACAGGGGATAGGTTTATATACAGTTTGTGACGCCACCTGTAGTATTCTGGTAATTAGTACCAGCGCTGCTGTAGATCTCTGAGGGGATGGTGAGGCAGCTAGATGTCGGGTCCCCTACAGGTGGGACTGGTCCCTCAAAGTCTATGAAGTTAGTGAAGTCGGGTGCAGATAAATAACACAGTCTCACACGGTCAGCGTCTTTCCATACCTTTACTTGTAAGATGTTCAGGCAGGTCCCAGGGAGGCTGATCCAAGGAGAGTGTATCTTGAGACAGCAGCTGGACAAGTTAGGGGCCTCCTTTACTTCCAATACAATGAGTACAACCAGCCTGAAGCGTAGTTCCCTCAATAACTCCAGCTAATCTATAGCTGTACCGCCCAGTCAGCTTTGTGTTAGGAGCCTTCCTGCGAGAGAGCTGAATTCTTATTTTGTCCTGCAGAGACTCAAAGTCTTCACTCCCCCTGACCCCAGTTACGTACTGACTATATGGGGCTTGTTTGCCGCGACCTAAGGTCCGGTAAATTCCTGGTTTTCTTACCACTATGCTTGAAGCTAATAGTGATCCTTCGGTCCCCAGTGACCGGTTGCAATGTGCAGGACTTCTTCAATCCGTAAGCACTATTCCAATAAACCACTGTGCCTTTCGCCTTGTCCTCGCTGGTAACATAAGCACTCACACTAGCCAAGGGTCGAGCAGTCACTTCTTTCTTTTCCTTCACTTCAAAGTTAGTTACAGATGCTCAGTTATCAATAGGCAGGAGCACGTCTCTGAACCTTACACCGTCCTTTAGACAGGATACTGAAGACTTTCTGCACTAAACTTCTTCTTTCCCTCCAGTGTATTCTGATGAGGTACAGCTCTGACTAGGCTGAGGTGAATTAAACACCTGTACTAGACTCCACTTTCCGAACTGATGATAGAGCAATCTGGACTGCTTCCTCCCTCCAGACGTCTTCTCTCTCTGAAGTCCAGACACAGACTTAATCACTCTAACACATACACCTTGACCACTCCCTCAAGAGTAAACTGCACTACCCTAAGGGTGTGTCTAGTATATGTTGAGTGAATGGATATTTAGCATTAAACTGCTGTCTCGCCACACACTCTCCAGGGTACTGTGTGTGCCTAACACCAGGGCTACACATTCCCCCATGGTAAAAGACAGCACTCCCGGGCTGTAAAATACAAAAGAGACATTTTTGTTTATGCATGAAAACATTAAACAATTAACATTGGTTCGTCCCATCCGGGAGGTGAGGATATCTTGAACGTTGCAAACAATAACATTATATATAGAAATACAAAAGTATTAAATAGCATTCAATAAATATACAATATTCTTGTGAAGGACCCGCACCAAACCTTCAACGTAGGTCCTGGGTGGGCTGCAGGACATCCAAATGCAGACCTCACTCAGTGCCACACCACACGGGTTTTTGTATTCAGAGGTAGTTGTGCTGGTTTATGTAAAACCAAGATAAGGCACCGAAGCGCAACTATGTACAAGTAAGTTCTGGGTTAGCACAGTCCTCAACCTCAAAGTCCATTGTAAAACCAAATACGCAGATATAATATCACATTATTATACTAAAGTGCAAAACTTTTTCTGGTTACCCAGCCGGGCATTCTACGGTTAGCAAAATATATATGCAAAACTTTATAAAACATTCTCAAACTTTTTACTTATGGTAGACCCGATATGGATCCCACCGATTCGTTTCTTTACTATTTATTCATTTTCTTCTAATACACTTTCCACCCCGGGGGCTGGAACAATGCAATGGGCCCTAGATCCCAGGACTAACAAATCATGCGCTGCGATTAGGGTCTGGGTCGCCACAGTTCTCGTGCGAACCTCTAGGGGCGCAACGGGTACATTCTCCTCACGTGACACCGATTGCGTTTCAATCACAGTTAACGATATGGACCGTGTCATGGATTGCGATTGAGACTGGGTCGCATGTTGCGATGTAGAGGTGGCTTTCCTTTGCGATGAAATCTGGGTCGCTAGTTGCGATGAATTTGCAGGGGGCGATGCTGGGGCACGGCCGGATACTTCTTGAGCTGGAGACGGGGACGCTGCGGTAGTGGTGACGTTACCTGCGTCGGGGACGGGGTCACGGACGATGGTGACGTTAAGGGCATACCATCCCTTCATTCCCCAATGCCGTGTGTACGTGACAATGTCTCCATTTACTAAGTCCCTCCCGGGATGGCCTTGCGGTAGGTGGGATTCTACGTCACGCCTGCTGACAAAGACCCCTGGGTAGAGGCCCGGTTCACGGATGAAGCCCCAGCCCTTCCGGAGCTGGAACTCAGTCACACACCCCTGCCGCCGCGGTTCCCTCAGGGTACCTTTCTCTCTCCGGACACTCTCTTTGTCCGCGATCAGCTCTGCATGTTGTCGCTGACGATTCCGCTGAGCTTCCCGCTCTTCCTCCTGCTGGCGTTTCTGCTTCTCCTCACGACGCTGCCACTCATATTCCCACTGGGCGGTGTAGGCGACGTCATCCAGGCGCGCCATCTCGTCCCAGTCCACGTCTGGTAGTGACGGACAGGACCCCTCCGGTGTCCCTGCCGGGGACCGATCATCTGCTGCGGCCTCCTGGCCGGGCGGGCGTTCCGGAACTGGCGATACCTCCTCAACCTCCTTCGCCTCCACCGCTTCACCGGTGGGATCAGGATTGGTACTTTCGGGGGCAGCCTCCGGTTGCTCCTTCGCCTTGGGCAGCAGAATCTTCGGTAACTGGAATCGTGGGGGGTCGTTGAGGGGAGAGATCACCGTGTCCCACAGCCTCCGCTGCTCCAGGGTACGCCGGCGTCTCTCGATCTCTTCAAAGCCAGGTTGGTACTGGACCATCTTCTTCAGGCGTGCATTTTCTTCTTGAATCTCTAGCAACGCCTGCTGCAGGTGCAGGACCACGGATAACTCCGGTGCTGGTGGCAGCTTGGCTGGGGCACGGGGCCTGCCTTCCTCCGCTTCCCTGCTCGGCTGCACACGTCCTGCTTCCATGATGTTCCAGAAGATTCTTTCTTCTTCCTGCAGAGACATCCGGTCTCTTCCATGGAGGTGGGGTTTGCGTCTCCTCCTCCTCGCAGGGAAGGTGAAGAGGAGGCGGACCTCCTTTGCTGTAGGGCAGGATCGCATGTTGTAATAGCACTTTGAGAGGGCAGGCATTTTCTTCGCGCCACAGGGGGGTAGACGCCCACGAAGGTACGCCCACCTTCTTCTCCAGCGCCTGAGGGCGCGAATATGGCGACAAAAATGGCGATTTTGGCGCCAAAAGTGCAAACAGTCCTTTTTCACAAAAACAATTCCTTAGGCACACAGGGCTCGCAATTCCGCGAGTTTCGCATCCTGTTCGTGACGCCAAATTTTTGTGTCGACCCGCCACCACAATTGTGGGTTACCAGGGCAATGGGGTACTCAGAGCCGAGCCCATGGAAGTCTATGGGGGTTTTGTCACAGGTAGCGGTGGCTCGGTCTGTGGCCCTGTCGGTCTGGCGTATGTTGGGGATATATTTACAGGGGATAGGTTTATATACAGTTCGTGACGCCACCTGTAGTATTCTGGTAATTAGTACCAGCGCTGCTGTAGATCTCTGAGGGGATGGTGAGGCAGCTAGATGTCGGGTCCCCTACAGGTGGGACTGGTCCCTCAAAGTCTATGAAGTTAGTGAAGTCGGGTGCAGATAAATAACACAGTCTCACACGGTCAGCGTCTTTCCATACCTTTACTTGTAAGATGTTCAGGCAGGTCCCAGGGAGGCTGATCCAAGGAGAGTGTATCTTGAGACAGCAGCTGGACAAGTTAGGGGCCTCCTTTACTTCCAATACAATGAGTACAACCAGCCTGAAGCGTAGTTCCCTCAATAACTCCAGCTAATCTATAGCTGTACCGCCCAGTCAGCTTTGTGTTAGGAGCCTTCCTGCGAGAGAGCTGAATTCTTATTTTGTCCTGCAGAGACTCAAAGTCTTCACTCCCCCTGACCCCAGTTACGTACTGACTATATGGGGCTTGTTTGCCGCGACCTAAGGTCCGGTAAATTCCTGGTTTTCTTACCACTATGCTTGAAGCTAATAGTGATCCTTCGGTCCCCAGTGACCGGTTGCAATGTGCAGGACTTCTTCAATCCGTAAGCACTATTCCAATAAACCACTGTGCCTTTCGCCTTGTCCTCGCTGGTAACATAAGCACTCACACTAGCCAAGGGTCGAGCAGTCACTTCTTTCTTTTCCTTCACTTCAAAGTTAGTTACAGATGCTCAGTTATCAATAGGCAGGAGCACGTCTCTGAACCTTACACCGTCCTTTAGACAGGATACTGAAGACTTTCTGCACTAAACTTCTTCTTTCCTCCAGTGTATTCTGATGAGGTACAGCTCTGACTAGGCTGAGGTGAATTAAACACCTGTACTAGACTCCACTTTCCGAACTGATGATAGAGCAATCTGGACTGCTTCCTCCCTCCAGACGTCTTCTCTCTCTGAAGTCCAGACACAGACTTAATCACTCTAACACATACACCTTGACCACTCCCTCAAGAGTAAACTGCACTACCCTAAGGGTGTGTCTAGTATATGTTGAGTGAATGGATATTTAGCATTAAACTGCTGTCTCGCCACACACTCTCCAGGGTACTGTGTGTGCCTAACACCAGGGCTACACACCTCCACCTCATCCAGGACAGTTCCCTGAGCAGACAATGGCTGACTGTCAACAAGGCTTTCCTCCTCCTCTGCAGACGCCAGATCCTTAATGTGCGTCAAAGTTTGCATGAGCAGACGCATAAGTTGGATGCTCATGCTTATGATGGCGTTATCTGCGCTTACTAGCCGTGTGCATTCCTCAAAACACTGAAGGACTTTACAGAGGTCTTTCAGCTTTGACCACTGCATACCCGACAACTCCATGTTGGTCCTCAAACTGCCTGCCCGTGTATCCTCCCACAAATGCATTACAGCCTGCCTCTGTTCGCACAGCCTCTCAACCAAGTGCATGGTGGAGTTCCACCTTGTTGCAACGTCTATGACTAGGCGGTGCTTGGGGAGGTGGAGCGATCGCTGCAGCCTCTGCATGCGAATGGAGTCTACGGGTGAGTGACGGGTGAGTGACGCACCTTAAGGAGCAGGGCTGTTAACTCCATATAATTATTTAGGAAGCACTGCACCACCAGGTTCAAGGTGTGAGCCAGGCAAGGTATGTGTCTGAGTTTTGCCAGGGCTATGGCCGCCACAAAATTATGGCCGTTATCACTGACTACCTTGCGTTGCTCAAGATGTTGACTGCCCAGCCATAATTCAGTTTCTCGCTGCAAGTAGTCAGCTAGTACCTCCGCGGTGTGTCTGTTGTCGCCCAAAGACATCACCTTTTAAACAGCCTGCTGACGCTTACCACTAGCTGTTCGATAGTGGGACACCTCGTGTGCAACACTGGCAGCTGCGGATGGAGTGCTCGTGCGACTGCGCTTTGTCGACGAGCTTTCGCTTCTGGAGGAGGAGGAGAAGGGTCGAATGCCCTGTTGTTACCTATACCGTGGGCTAGGCAGCACTGTCCCACCGTCGCTGTCCCCTATGGACCCTGCATCCACCACAGTAACCCAGTGCGCAGTGATGGACACGTAACGGCCCTGGCCATGCCTACTGGCCCATGCATCTGTTGTGAGGTGCACCTTTACACTCACTGATTGTTTGAGTGCATATGGACAGTCCTTCTTTCACATGCAGGTGGAGGGCAGGGATGGCTTTTCTAGAAAAGAAGTGCCGACTGGGTAGGTCATAGCGTGGGACAGTGTAGGCCATGAGGTCTCTGAACGCTGCGCATTCAACCAAACGGAAGGGCATCATCTCTAATGAGATCAGTTTGGCAATGTAGGCATTCAAAGTCAGTGTACGCGGATGACAGGATGAGTACTTTCTTGTCCTACTCAGAGTGTCTGCTAGGGTGAGCTGGACTTGAGAGCTGCATATGGGGGGACTATTCAACCAAAAAAAGGTTCAAAATAGGAAAAATGCCTTACCCATATATAGCAATCCAAAAGAAAGAAAAGGAAATAGGCAATTGTAATGAATATATTTATTAATACACATAAGAAAACAGGAGAAAGAACATCACGGTACAGAAAGCACCTCAGATATACATAAAAAAGTATATGGCGGCATATGACCTAGTGGACACAAAAATAAGTGGCTAGCACATCATGCGACCCTGAAAAAGCATGGTAGCATACATACATCTCCAATGAGATACAATAAATAACGTTTATGTATATATAGCAGTGGACATGATGGACTGAGAGGGGGTTGGTGATGGTGATGGTGGTGGTGGTGGTGATGGCCTAGATTCAGTCTTTCATTGCAAAAACATTGTGATTGCCTGACTGCTTTGGCCTTGCGACGACACCTCAACATTTCTTGCTGGTGGTGTGCTAACGAGTGGGTTTACAGTGGGGGAAGCGATGTAGCGTTGCTGGCTACCTTCAGTCGGAGCAGGTGCACATGTGCTACCTGAGGTTTTGTAGTCCGTCCACGCTTGCAAGTGCATGGTGTTTAAATATCTAAGCATGCAACTGGTATTCAAATTTCAGATATTTTTCCCTCAGGTAAAGGTCCTTCCATACTTCTTACAGATAACCTTTGCCTCATCAATAGGATTTTGGTAAAAAAAAAGGCCACACTGCACTCTTCTTACTATGGGATAAATTTTCAGGGCTTGCACGCTGTGCTAATTTGACCGTCTGGCCAAGCTGTCCTGCAACTCTTTTTTTTTTTAACACACTTTTGGACAGCTATGGGCCTGCCAGATAACTGCTGCTGTGATGTCGATGCCTGCTGCGGATCCTTCTCCTCTACTGAGCTATTGCCAGCGGCACTCTCTTCCCCCACTGGATGCCAATCTGGGTCAACAACTGGGTTATCCATCACCTCCTCTTCAATTTAATCTGCACCTTCCTCTGTGTCACCGTGTAAGGTGGTATAGTATGCGGGAAGGGGCACCTGAGTTTCATCAGGGTCACATTCTGGCTAAGTAGACTGAGAGGGCAATGTAGTGCTCTGGGTGAATGTACCAGAAGAATCATATAGCAGTGGCTGTGCATCAGTGCACTCCATGTCAGATTCATCTTGCACTGGGGAATTCAGAATTTGACTTGATAACCCAGGTATGGTATGTGAAGAGAGCTCCATGGAGTAATCTGAAGAGTGGCCTGCTGCATCCTTTACTTTTTGTGGGGGTGAAGGACACAAGGAAAGGTGTTGTTCCTGGCCAGGAGCCTGCACTGACGACTCAGTGCTTGCATTTTTTGAAACTTCAGAAGAGGAGGCGATAGAGCTGGAGGCTGTTTCGGCAATGTAAGCCAAAACCTGTTCCTGATGCTCCGGCTTTAAAAGCGGTTTACCTACTCCCAGAAAAGGGAGCCTTCCAGGCCTTCTGGAGCCAGACGATGACGCAGGCTCAACGCCTCCTTCCTTAGGTGCTATTGTGCTTTTGGCACTGCCAGCAGATGCACCACCACCACCATCAGTACCAGCAGTCCCCCCACGCCTCTTCCACCATAATTCCTCATGTTTGGGAAAATGTACCAAAAATACCAGCAGATAAATGGTACTGTATCAGAAGCGTACAGCTGTATACGGTGAAGGGGAAGATTGTAAATCTCCGTATATATTTCCGGAGTCACACACAGACGCTCTCAGGCTCAGTATGGATTAGACCAGTATATAAAAAGCAGAAAAAGGGTACTCTATCAGAAGATACCAGGTATATAAAGTATAGTGGAAAATTGTAAACCTCTGTATATATTTCAGGAGTCACACACAGACGCTCTCAGGCTCAGTATGGATTAGACCAGAATATATAAAGCAGAAAAAGGGTACTGTATCAGAAGATACCAGGTGTATATAGTATAGGGGAAAATTGTAAATCTCCGTATATATTTCCGGAGTCACACACAGACGCTCTCAGGCTCAGTATGGATTAGACCAGTATATAAAAAGCAGAAAAAGGGTACTCTATCAGAAGATACCAGGTATATAAAGTATAGTGGAAAATTGTAAACCTCTGTATATATTTCAGGAGTCACACACAGACGCTCTCAGGCTCAGTATGGATTAGACCAGAATATAGAAAGCAGAAAAAGGGTACTGTATCAGAAGATACCAGGTGTATATAGTATAGGGGAAAATTGTAAATCTCCGTATATATTTCCGGAGTCACAGACAGACGCTCTCAGGCTCAGTATGGATTAGACCAGTATATAAAAAGCAGAAAAAGGGTACTGTATCAGAAGATACCAGGTGTATAAAGTATAGTGGAAAATTGTAAACCTCCGTATATATTTTAGGAGTCACACACAGACGCTCTCAGGCTCAGTATGGATTAGACAAGAATATAAAAAGCAGAAAAAGGGAACAGTATCACAAGATACCAGGTGTATATAGTATAGGGGAAAATTGTAAATCTCCGTATATATTTCCGGAGTCACACACAGATAGTCAGCATGTATTTGTCCGTGATCCCAGTCGGTACACGGTAGAGTGTGGGAAACAATGAACGCTCGGTAACTGTGCAGAAAAAAAGAATAAAAGTATTAGTGCTGTGTAAAAAGCAGTCTGCACAGCAGTGTACACACAGCAATACAGGCAGCCTAATAACCAGCACTGCTGCACACAAGAAAATCCTCCCCTGTCACTGCACACTAACTGTGCAGCACAATTGCTATCAGCACAAGCACAGAAGAACTTCTCTTTCCTGCCCTAACTCTCTCCCTACTGATAAACAGCGTCAGCAACCTCTCCCTACTGTTAATATCGGCAGAAGTAAAATGGCGGTCGGCGGTCAGGGCTTTTATAGCCACTATGACCCCCCCCAAAGCAAGCCAATCACTGCAATGCCCTTCTCTAAGATGGTGTTGGACGCTGCCCAAGTCATCTCGTTGCCCACAGTGTTCGTATTTGCTCATTAGCTGAAAAAAGGTGCCTGCAAGCATTGTGGGAAAACCAACTTTGGCGCTAGGGTCGATGACCGCATGGCCGACTTCACGCTATGGTCGGGTTTCACTCGGCGAAACTCGACTTTAGCGAAAGTCGCCAACTTATGAATCTGACCGACCTGTTTCGCTCAACTCTAATAATAAGTCAATGTAAAGTTTGGAAATTACTGTACCTGTAAAGTTCAATTTTAAAGGGTTTATGTCAAGTGTTGAAGGTATCCTCTATCCTATTCATTAGAAATAATTTCCTAATTCTTTTGAGGATTGCCACTGGAATTCAAGAATAGGCCTCTGAATGGAGTGGAGAGTGAGCATGTTCACCTCAATGGGTCTCCCATCGCTGGCATACCTATTAAGAATTAACAGAGTAGAAGAGAGCATGCGCGACCTCCACATCTGTGATCAGGGAGTCGCTGTCAGGGAGTTGCTCCTTTCCCTATGGACTGGAGATGACTTTCTTATCACTACGATTCTGACCACTTGGGATTCCAAGTGTTGATTGATCATGCGCACCTAAATTCCATGGGACCACTATCTCTGGCACTCCCATTAAAAATGACCATATCGCTGTGGGTCTGACCACTGGGATCTTGGGTCTAGGGTTCTGAGAGGAGTGAGGATTAAGCAAACGCACTTCCGTTCCATGGTACCGCTATCTCTGGCACTTGCATTAAAACTGAAGGGACTAGAAGTGCACATGTACAACTTCTACCACAGTGATCAGGATGTTACCTTCTTTCCTATGGATAGGAGATAGTTTCCAAATTTAGCACAGACTTTAAGGCATAAATGATAACCAAACATTTTCCAACTTTGTTTCGAGAGCCCAATAAATAGGCACCATTGTTAATAGTAAGCTCACGATGCTCTTGCCCGAAACGTAGGCTGCTGTACAGCTTATTGAACCAATCCTTAAAAATTATTTCACACTCACCCGATGAGACATTTCTAGGTACAAAAACATAGTAGCCAACAATAATTATGGCTTTTACAGATGTTTATTCAACTCCAATCTGAAAATGAATGTAAATTATAGTTTGCCCTCTTCTTGCATGACAAAAAATGCATGGCACCTGTCACTTTAAGAAATCACTACTATGCAATTTGGATCTAAATTTGTTGTAGTCCCACGCTTTTCTCCTGCTGCCAACATGGCATTTAGACATTTCAACCATAATAAACCAGATGGATGTTTGGTATCATAAGTGTACAGTAACATTATGTCAGATTATTTAATAGATTAGTTTGATACAGCACATTTTCCTGTATAATCTTGTTTTGCATGGGCAGGAACTGAATCTACTTGCCACTTATCTTTTTCTTAATGTCAGACCATTTATATGTATGAGGTTGTTAGTAGTAGGTCTTAGTAGGCGTGCCCAAGGGGGTAGTAATAACACATAATCTCCCATCATTAATATCTAACATGCAAACTTGAGGACCTGTCAGGATTTTAACACATCCTTTGCATTATATTTTCTGTATTACCTAACTATAAGCATAAACCCTCATTATCAGAAATTATACCTTCTGCCTACTCTTACGCAGAGCGACACCAGAGTAGAATTTCCAATTGTAAACTCTGCAGGTTGTACAGATACAGTGCATCACTCTGTCATCTCTCCTTACTGGATAAATTACTTTGCGTCATACTCATATGTAATTGTAATAGTGAAAAAATCAGGTAATATTAATTATTTCACTTCTATAGTTCCACCACTAGATGGTGATTTGTGCTCAGGCTTGACCTTAACAGCACATAATGTGGTGAGGGGGAGCATTACAACTTAATTGTCACTAGAGATGCTTAAAGAGGATGTGATGACATAGCATTTATTCTTTTTTATGCCAGACATATATTTAATAGGCCCAGAGACATGAGTTATTGTTAATACGAGTCTGAAAGTTGACTCTTGTTGAAGATTGAATTGATGTTTGTGAATTGTTGAATGTTTGCTGTTTACCTCTTTTATCAATCCTTGCAGGTTATTTTCTTACTATTCTTGGGAAACAAAGGCACAGGATAATTGAAAAATAGATGTCTGTTCATATGTTGATACCATTGTATTAATCCATGCAGCATGTTGTTCTGCAAATATTGAAGAACAAATTATGCAGGTGATCTACCCCCATCTTCCCCCAATCCTATGGAAAAATGCCTGAATTAGAGCTGTGAACTAAAAAAGGAAGATCTGCCTCTGTTTTCCAGAAAACTACATGACAGTAGCCCCAGGGCATTATGGTGCCAATAGGAGGAATACAGATTTGACACTCTAAAGGCATCAGCTTAAGGAACCATAGCCCCAGCTGGAGGAATACAAATCTGCTCCATTTACCATCTCTGAACCATCAAAGAAGACATTTGGAAAATCAAGGTTGTGGCAATCAGGTCTCCTGCCCACATTCTTCAATATACTCTGCCAATTTCATAAACTTGCCGCTACCTCTGTGGGTGCTTGCCAAAAGCAGGGTGCCACTGGTTGGGGTAGTTGGCCCCGGAAGCTCTCAAAGTCGCAGATGTTCTAATTCCTGGAGAGCCAGCGGAAGGATGAGTCTCAGTCATTTGCTCCATCTTATGTACTTGCTGGGTCTGTACTATATGTTATTGTCTATTGGTGGTTCAATAAAGTATTGCCACATTGTGTTACTCTCACCCTCTGTTGTTTGAGTAGTATTCTGCCCATGGGAAAGAAGTACGGGTGTTCAGTGGGATGAGCCCTGGTCCATTCGGTCTTTCTAAAGACTGTCAGGCCAGCGGGCTAGAGCACCCACTGACCCTCGTGTCTCCACAAAGCACCTGCCGCCAAATCAAATGTGGCCAGTTTTTGTTTTTGAGATATGAGCTTTTTCATTTATTTCTAATATTTATGGTTTTTACCAAGACGATAAAGACTTTGGTCATAAGATGCTCAGGGGCATCTCTTTAGGCAGCTCTGTATTATTACCCTGTAAACATCTAAAAATTAGCATGAAACATAAAGGCTCCACATCTCTGGAACCATACAGCAGATTTAAAAAAAAAGCCAAATAAATATTCAGGGGGAGCAGCAGGAAAAATAAGAGCATAAACTTTCCACTTTTGAACTGGTGAAAGGTCCTCTTTAAAAGGAGTTTTTCATTATAGAGAGTGGACCCCAAATGTATCCTCAAATATAAAAAATCAGATAGTACTTACTAGAGTTGAGTGAAACAGGTCGGTCAGATTAAAAAAAGACCGACTTTCGCCAAAGTCAGTTTTCGCCGAGCGAAACCCGACCATAGCGTGAGGTTGGCCATGCGTTCGGCGACCCGAGCGCCAAAGTCAGTTTTCCCATAATGCTTAAAGGGCCTTTTCTCAGCCAATGAGCAAGGACGCACACTGTAGGCAACGAGATGATATGGGCAGCGGCCACCACCATCTTAGAGAACGGCATTGCAGTGATTGGCTTGCTTTGTATGGCATCACAGTGCCCATAAAAGCCCTCACCGACGACCGCCATTTTACTTCTGCCGATCTTAGCGTAGGGAGCGGTTGCTAGCGCTGGTTCTCAGTAGGGAGAGCGTTAGGCAGGAAATAAAAACTAATTCTGTGCTTGTGTTGATAGCGATTAGCTGTACAGTTACTGTGCAGTGACAGGGGAGGATTTTGTTGTGTGCAGCATCGCTGGTTCTTAGGCTGCCTGCCAGTGACAGGGGAGGAATTGCTTGTGTGCAGCAGAAGAGCTGATTATTAGGCTGCCTGCCAGTGACAGGGGAGGAATTTCTTGTGTGCAGCAGCAGAGCTGATTATTAGGCTGCCTGCTAGCTGTATTGCTGTGTGTACACTGCTGTGCAGAGAGCTTTTTAACACAGCACCTAAACAGCACTAATACTTTTATTCTTTTTTTCTGCACAGTTACCGAACGTTCATTTTTTCCCACACCGTATAGAGCTGTACGCTCCTCACACTACCGTGTACCGACTGGTATCACAGACAAATACATGCTGACTATCTGTGTGTGACTCCGGAAATATAAACGAAGATTTCAATTTTCCCCAAAACCGTAAACAGCTGGTATCTTCTGATACAGTAAAGTTTTTCTGCCTTCTGTATTACAGTCAAATCCATACTGAGAGAGCGTCTATGTGTGACTACGGAAATATATACGTAGATTTAAATTTTCCCCAAAACCGAATACAGCTGGTATCTTCTGATACAGTACCGTTTTTCTCCTTCTGTATTACGGTCAAATCCATACTGAGAGAGCGTCTGTGTGTTACTCCTCAAATATTTACGGAGATTAAAAATTACCCCAACACTATATACAGCTGTACACTACTGATACAGTACACTTTTTCTGTTTTTCATATTCTGGTGTAATCCATACTAAGCCTGTGAGCGTGTATGTTACTCCTGAAATATATACGGAGATTTAAAATTACCCTAACACTGTATACAGCTGTACACTACTGATACAGTACACTTTTTCTGCTTTTCATATTCTGGTGTAATCCATAATGAGCCTGTGAGCGTGTGTGCTACTCCTGAAATATATACGGAGATTTAAAATTACCCCAACACTGTATACAGCTGTACGCTACAGATACAGTACACTTTTTGTGGTTTTCATTTTCTAGTCTACTCCATACTGAGCCTGTGAGCGTCTGTGTGTTACTCCTGAAATATATGCAGAGATTTAAAATTACCCCAACACTGTATACAGCTTTACGCTCCTGATGCAGTACACTTTTTCTGCTTTTCATATTCTGGTGTAATCCATACTGAGCCTGTGAGCGTGTGTTTTACTCCTGAAATATATACAGAGATTTAAAATTACCCCAACACTGTATACTGCTGTACGCTACTGATACAGTACACTTTTTAAGCTTTTCATATTCTGGTGTAATGCATACTGAGCCTGTGAGCGTCTGTGTGTTAATCCTGAAATATATACAGAGATTTAAAATTACCCCTACACTGTATACAGCTGTACGCTACTGATACAGTACACTTTAAATGCTTTTCATATTCTGGTCTAAACCATACTAAGCCTGTGAACATGTGTGTTACTCCTGAAATATATACAGAGATTTAAAATTACTCCAACACTGTATACAGCTGTACGCTACTGATACAGTACACTTTTTATGCTTTTCATATTCTGGTGTAATCCATACTGAGCCTGTGAGCGTGTGTGTTACTCCTGAAATATATAAGGAAATTTAAAATTACCCCAACACTGTATACAGCTGTACGTTGCTGATACAGTACACTTTTTATGGTTTTCATATTCTGGTCAACTCCATACTGAGCCTGTGAGCGTGTGTGTTACTCCTGAAATATATACAGAGATTTAAAATTACCCCAACACTGTATAGTGCTGTACGCTACTGATACAGTACACTTTTTAAGCTTTTCATATTCTGTTGCAATGCATACTGAGCCTGTGAGCGTCTGTGTGTTAATCCTGAAATATATACGGAGATTTAAAAGTAATCCAACACTGTATACAGCTGTACGCTACTGATACAGTACACTTTTTATGCTTTTCATATTCTGGTGTAATCCATACTGAGCCTGTGAGCGTGTGTGTTACTACTTAAATATATACGGAGATTTAAAATTACCCCAACACTGTATACAGCTGTACGTTACTGATACAGTACACTTTTTATGGTTTTCATATTCTGGTCTACTACATACTGAGCCTGTGAGCGTCTGTGTTACTCCTGAAATATATACGGAGATTTAAAATTACCCCAACACTGTATACAGCTGTACGCTACTGATACAGTACTTTTTTTCTGCTTTCTCATATTCTGGTGTAATCCATACTGAGCCTGTGAGCGTGTGTGTTACTCCTGAAATACATACGGAGTTTTAAAATTACCCCATCACTGTATACAGCTGTACGCTACTGATACTATACACTTTTTATGGTTTTCATATTCTGGTCTACTCCATACTGAGCCTGTGAGCGTGTGTGTTACTCCTGAAATATATACAGAGATTTAAAAATACACCAACACTGTATACAGCTGTATGCTACTAATACAGTACACTTTTTATGCTTTTCATATTCTGGTGTAATCCATACTGAGCCTGTGAGCATGTGTGTTACTCCTGAAATATATACGGAGATGGAAAATTACCCCAACAATGTATACAGCTGTACGCTACTGATACAGTACACTTTTTATGGTTTTCATATTCTGGTCTACTCCTTACTGAGCTTGTGAGCGTCTGTGTGTTACTACTAAATATATACGGAGATTTAAAAATACACCAACACTGTATACAGCTGTACGCTACTGATACAGTACACTTTTTCTGCTTTTCATATTCTGATGTAATCCATACTGAGCCTGTGAGCATGTGTGTTACTCCTGAAATATATAAGGAGATTTAATATTACCCCAACACTGTATACAGCTGTACGCTACTGATACAGTACACTTTTTATGGTTTTCATATTCTGGTCTACTCCATACGGAGCCTGTGAGCGTGTGTGTTACTCCTGAAATATATACAGAGATTTAAAAATACACCAACACTGTATACAGCTGTATGCTACTAATACAGTACACTTTTTATGCTTTTCATATTCTGGTGTAATCCATACTGAGCCTGTGAGCATGTATGTTACTCCTGAAATATATACGGAGATGGAAAATTACCCCAACAATGTATACAGCTGTACGCTACTGATACAGTACACTTTTTATGGTTTTCATATTCTGGTCTACTCCTTACTGAGCTTGTGAGCATCTGTGTGTTACTACTGAAATATATACGGAGATTTAAAAATACACCAACACTGTATACAGCTGTACGCTACTGATACAGTACACTTTTTCTGCTTTTCATATTCTGGTGTAATATATACTGAGTCTATGATAGTGTGTGTGTTACTCGTGAAATATATACAGAGATTTAAAAATAACCCAGCACTGTATACGGCTGTACGCTTCTGATACAGTACATTATTTTGCTTTATATATTCTGGTGTAATCCATACTGAGTCTGTGAGAGTCTGTGTCTATTACTTCTCAAATATATACGGAGATTAAAATTTTTCATCTTCACCGTATACAGCTGTACACTTCTGATACAGTACCATATATCTGCTGGCATTTTGGGTACATTTTCACAAACATGAGGAAGTATGGTGGAAGAGACCGCGGACGTGGGCGTGGGAGGCCACATGGTACTGATGGTGGTGGTGGTGGTGCATCTGCTGGTAGTGCCAAAAGCACAATAGCACCTAAGGCAGGAGGTGCTGAGCTTGCGTCATCGTCTGGCTCCAGAAGGCCTGGAAGGCTCCCTTTTCTGGGAGTACGTAAACCGCTTTTAAAGCCGGAGCATCAGGAACAGGTTTTGGCTTACATTGCCGAAATAGCCTCCAGCTCTATCGCCTCCTCTTCTGAAGTTTCAAAAACTCCAAGCACTGAGTCGTCAGTGCAGGCTTCTGGTCAGGAACAACCCCTTTCCTTGTGTCCTTCACCCCCACCAAAAGTGAAGGATGCGGCAGGCCACACTTCAGCTTACTCCATGGAGCTCTTTTCACAAACCATGCCTGGGTTATCAAGTCAATTCCTGAATTCCCAGTCCAAGATGAATCTGACATGGAGTGCACTAATTGAAAAAATATGATACAAAACAAATAGCAGCAAAATCATAATGGAAAATAATTGTGATGTAATAGAACATAGGGGCTGCTTGTTAGAAAGGATAATAAAGGATCTATCGCTAAATCAACAGAGAATAGTTTGGTCCAAAACCAAAAAAGAAACGACAACAGATCCAAAAATATATGAAAATACAAAAACCTTTATTAATTAAATCACACATCAAAATGAAGGACAGGTGTATCTGAAAAGTGAACACATGGAAGGTAGGTGTCCATTAATGATATTAACCAAAAATTGTATCCACCTGGGTTCCCTAACAAGGTACTATTAAATGCAGGGCAGATATATATCAGAGAATCATCGCAACAATCATGTGTTGTAAATAGCTAATTATATACAAAAAGACAAATGCAAATGCAAATACTAATACACATGTTGCTGCGCTATGTGCAATGAATCAGTGGTATTTATGTAGTTAAATTTCTATATACACTTAAGAATCAGCACATTAGTATATACTAGACATCAGTGGTTGTATTTAAGTGCCCATTATCAATGTTCAGAGTGCCTGCAAACTTCCACCAACAGTGTGGAACAAACAAAAAACCTTGTGCAGCCAGCAATGCTGGTAAGGTAAATGACAAGAGAGAGGGAACGTTACCTCAGAAATTGCAGCAGGCACTAATCGGTTGGACCCAGGTGGATACAAACGTGCCCCGACGCACGTTTCTGTTGTGACACCTTCGTCAGGGGTCCAACGATTAGTGTCTGCTGCAATTTCTGAGGTAACGTTCCCTCTCTCTTGTCATTTACCTTACCAGCATTGCTGGCTGCACAAGGTTTTTTGTTTGTTCCACGCTGTTGGTGGAAGTTTGCAGGCACTCTGAACATTGATTAATGGGCACTTAAATACAACCACTGATGTCTAGTATATACTAATGTGCTGATTCTTAAGTGTATATAGAAATTTAACTACATAAATACCACTGATTCATTGCACATAGCGCAGCAACATGTGTATTAGTATTTGCATTTGCATTTGTCTTTTTGTATATAATTAGCTATTTACAAACACATGATTGCTGCGATGATTCTCTGATATATATCTGCCCTGCATTTAATAGTACCTTGTTAGGGAACCCAGGTGGATACAATTTTTTGGTTAATATCATTAATGGACACCTACCTTCCATGTGTTCACTTTTCAGATACACCTGTCCTTCATTTGATGTGTGATTTAATTAATAAAGGTTTTTTGTATTTTCATATATTTTTGGATCTGTTGTCGTTTCTTTTTTGGTTTTGGACCAAACTATTCTATGGAGTGCACTAATGCACAGCCACTGCTATATGATTCTGCTGGTACATTCAACTAGATCACTACATTTCCCTCACAGTCTACTTAGCCAGAATCTGACCCTGATGAAACTCAGGTGCCTCTTCCTGCATACTATACCACCTTACACGGTGACACAGAGGAAGGTGCAGATGAAATTGAAGAGGAGGTGATGGATGACCCAGTTGTTGACCCGGATTGGCATCCAGTGGGGGAAGAGGGTGCCACTGGCAATAGCTCAGAAGAGGAGGAAGATCCGCAGCAGGTATCGACATCGCAGCTTTGGTTTTCTGGCAGGCCAGTAGCAGTCCAAAAAGGTGTTAAAGAAACAAAAAGAGTTGCAGGACAGCTTGGCCAGATGGTCAAATTAGCACAGCGTGCAAGCCCTGAAAATTTATACCATAGTAGGAAGAGTCCAGTGTGGCACTTTTTTGACCAAATTCTATTGATGAGGCAAAGGTTATCTGTAAGAAGTGTAGAAGGATCTTTAGCCGAGGGAAAAATCTCAGAAATTTGAATACCAGTTGCATGATTTGACATTTAACGAACATGCACTTGCAAGAGTGGACGGACTACAAAACCTCAGGTGCACCTGCTCCGACTGAAGTTAGCCAGCAACGCTCCTTCGCTTCCCACTGTAAGCCACCGGTTGGCACACCACCAGCAAGAAATGTTGAGGTGTCGTCGCAAGGCCAAAGCAGTCAGGGAATCACAATGTTTTTGCAACGAAACACTGCATCTAGGCCATCACCACCACCACCACCATCACCAACCCCCTCTCAGTCCATCATGTCCATATGCAGCTGCCAGTGTTGCACACGAGGTGTCCCACTATCGAACAGCTAGTGGTAAGCGTCAGCAGGCTGTTTTAAAAATGATATCTTTGGGCGACAACAGACACACCGCGGAGGTACTGGCCGACTACTTGCAGCGAGAAACTGAGTCATGGCTGGGCAGTATACATCTTGAGCCAGGCAAGGTAGTCAGTGATAAGGGCC
>JARQOD010000001.1:514073801-514120321 GCA_033576555.1 Oophaga sylvatica
CCTGCGTGTTGTTACGCATAGTGGAGACGGGATTTCTTGAAATCCCCTCCACTATGCTGTAACATCTGGACGCTGCGTGTTTGGCGCTGCGCCACCGCACAGCGCCAAACACGCAGCGTTTCCTGATCGTGGAAACTCACCCTATGGAGCATGATTTTGGCCCATAAGACACTGGAGCATCATCTATAGGGCCCATCATATACTGGAGCATTTTAAATGGGGCAGATCAGACACTGGAGCATCATCCATGGGGCCCATCATATACTGGAGAATCATATGGGGTTCATTATTTATGAGGCATCATATAGGGTATGGAGCATCATATGGGGCACATATGGGGCCTATTCTGTATGGAGATTTATATGGAGCCTATTCTGGATGGAGCAATATATGGGGCCCATCATATACTTTATGTAGCTTTATATGCGACTCATTATACTGTATGGAGCAATATGTGGGGCTCATTGTACTCTATGGGAACTGTCCTATACTTTATGGCACATTATATGGGGACTATCATATACTAGAGCAGTATGTGGAGCTCATCATATACTGTATGGAACATTATATGGAACCAATTATTCTGTATGGAGCAATATATGGGGCTCATTATTCTGTATGGCGCACTATGTGGTGGCCATAATACTGTATGGAGGAATTTACTGTCCGTTTTTTGAGCTATTGTAGATTTTAACATAGATATCAGTCATGTCATGTAAGAAGTGAAGTACTTTTCATTGTACTATACCTATATTTCTGTGCCATATCGGAGCATCATGAATTGTGGCATGTGTTAAAGGGGCCCACTGACACTCTTTGGCCCAGGGCACACGAAAACCGGGAGACAGCCCTACCCCCCCAACTTTTGCCAAATAACCCACAGTTTTCAATGCGTAACTATTATAATAAAGTTAATTAAGGTTGTCAAGCTTAAGTAATAAGAATTTATGTTGTTGGCATTGAAATGGGCACTGTAGGTGTGTTTACTGTCCTCCACTCCATGGAGACTTTGCTTCCCCATTGACTTGCATTGGGTTTCATGTTTCAGTCGGACCCCCGACTTTTCCTGATAGTCGGCTGATTTCGTTCAAACCGACTTTTGAGAAAGTCGGGTTTCATGAAACCCGACTCGACCTTAAAAAAGGGAAAGTCGCTCATCTCTACTCTTTACCTCTCATAATCTTTCCTTCCTGGGCCTCACAGAAACATGGCTGACACCCTCTGACACTGCCTCCCCGCTACGCTGTGTTACGGTGGCCTCCACTTCACCCACAGTCCTCGCCCCGGCAACAGACATGGTGGAGGAATGAAGAGAAGAAAGTTGCGGTCACTGAGGAGCGCTGGGAGGTTGGTCTAAGAGGGCTCAGTATTAGGAGGAGATCCACCACAGTTCCAGCCGTATACCTCCAAGGGAGGACATAAGCATTGCAGGAAAGGACACACGGTCAGGGGAGCGCTAGGAACACCAAGACATGGATATTTTGTATCAGTTACCTGATGAAGACTGTGCTATCGTCGTAACGCGTTGTGGACTGATACAAAATATCCATGTCTTGGTGTTCCTAGCGCTTCTCTGACACGTGTCCTTTCCTGCAATGGTGGAGGAGTGGGCTTTCTCCTTTCTTCTAACTGCACCTTTAACCCAATCCCACCTCTTCCTTCCTTAATCCTCCCATCTTTAGAAGTCCACTCTGTCCACATCTACTCTCCCTCCAACCTGCAAGTGGCTGTCATATACCAACCTCCAGGCCCGACCACTGCTTTTATTGACCAATTCTCCACCTGGCTTCTTTACTTTCTCAGTGCTGCCATTCCCACCATCATCATGGGTGACTTCAACATCCCCATTGACACCCACCAGTCAACAGCCTCCAAACTCCTGTTCCTTACTTCATCTTTTGGACTTAGCCAGTGGTCCCCTCAGCCACCCACACAGACGGACACACATTACACATGGTCTTCACCCGTCTCTGCTCCCTATCTAACTTCACAACCTCCCCTTTCCCTCTATCTGACCACATCTACTCACATTCTCATCCCTGTACTCCTCACCTGTCACCCATGTCCAACAACATGCGCACCCCGCAGAAACCTCGCACATCTAGACACCCACATGCTCTCTGACTCTATTCTACCACTTGCATCCATATCCTCACTCCACAACACAGACAGTGCCACTTGTTTCTACCATGCCACTCTTGCATCAGCCATCGACTCGGTGGTCCCTGTTATGCATAGCAGAGTGCGACAAATCAATAGACAACCCTGGCACAATAACATCACTAAAAAACTTCATTAAGTATCCTGAATTGCAGAATGGAGTTGGAAGAAAATGCATCCGCAACGTGATTTCACTGCACTCAAACAAGCAACACATTCAAATCAGCTCTCACCTCTGCTAAACAGACCTATTTTACATCCCTTGTATCTTCCTTTACCCACAACCCCAAACAGTTGTTCAACACTTTTAACTTTTGGAAGTGCATTAGAGCAGCAGGGTGATTTGCTGAAGGGAAAAAAAAAAAAATCTCTCTTTAAATCTTCTGCTTCAGCGAGTGTGAGCGAGCTGAGTGTGACCGGTGCGCAAGTGTGAACGGTGGTAAGTGTGACTTGAGATTCAGTGAAGAAGTATTTGAAAAACCTTTAATCAAATACCTGTGTGAATTGGTGTGAGTGGCTGAATTGTGGATTTCTGAGTGCCTTTCTACCTATTCTATCTTTTGGGGGCTTTTTTAACCTATTTTTTCTCTCTAAAGGATTAATCTCTTATTTTACTATCTGTGTGTTTAAAGGTTTAAAGGTTAACTATATTGCATTTAAATCTTGGTGTAGCTATATTCACAAGGGGTTAATTAAGGGTGGGGGTTCATAATTAAGGGTTTATAAGGGCCAGCTGGTTGGGACTCAAGTCTTTTTGGAAGTGCATTAGAGCAGCAGGGTGATTTGCTGCTGAAGGAAAAAAAAAAAAAAAAAATCGCTCTTTAAATCTTCTGCTTCAGCGAGTGTGACCGGTGCGCAAGTGTGAACGGTGGTAAGTGTGACTTGAGATTCAGTGACTTCGGATTCAGGGAGTTTCCAAGGGAGGATTTACTGAATTGCTGTTACTGTATATTTTATTAATACTTTTTATTTATTTTTACTTATCTTTGCTGTCTGGTGAAATCCCCATTAGATATGTGCTCCACTATTGCCAATGCCATCCAGTGTACATCTTGCCACATGTATGCAGTCCTTGAACAGCCGGTCGAGGGTGCATACTGCTGTGTGAGATGTGAGCACGTTGTGCATTTGGAAGCCCAAATCTTGGATCTAAATGTGCAGCTGGCAACACTGAGATCCATAGACAATATGGAAAGGAGTCTTCTGCTCACTGAGCAGACGCTCAATGGGATAGATGAGGGGGATGCTAGGGTGGAGCAGCAGGACACTGAAGTAGGAAGCTGGGTGACAGTTAGAAAGCGGTGTAGAGGGAAGAGCGCCATGGAGGCTAGTCCTGATCTGGCACACCCCAATAAGTTTGCAAAGTTGGCAGATGAGGGGGTTGTCAGTACAGGGGTAGCACTGCTGCAGCCAGGCATGTCCTCTGAAAGCCGGGGGAGTGTCTGCTCCAGTAAGGGGGGAATTAGGAGAGCAGGGCAGGCCAGACAGGTGCTGGTAGTGGGGGACTCAATTATTAGGGGAACAGATAGGGCAATCTGTCACAAAGACAGGGATCGTCGAACAGTGTGCTGCCTACCTGGCGCTCGAGTCCGACACATCGCTGATCGGGTTGACAGATTACTGGGAGGGGCTGGTGAGGACCCAGCGGTCATGGTGCACATTGGCACAAAATGACAAAGTTAGAGGTAGGTGGAAGGTCCTTAAAGATGATTTCAGGGAGTTAGGCTGCAAGCTTAAAGCAAGGACCTCCAACGTGGTATTTTCTGAAATACTGCCGGTACCACGTGCCACACCAGAGAGGCAACGGGAGATTAGGGAGGTTAAAAAGTGGCTCAAGAATTGGTGTAGGAAGGAGGGGTTTGGGTTCCTGGAGAACTGGGCCGACTTCTCAGTTGGCTACAGGTTCTATGCTAGGGACGGGCTGCACCTCAATGGGGAGGGTGCAGCTGTGCTGGGGGAGAAAATGGCTAGAAGGTTGGAGGAGTCTTTAAACTAGGGACTGGGGGGGAGGGTATTCATTTTATAGGAGGGGAAGGCAGTACAGATAGAGACCTGGGCACAAATAATGAAATTGGGGGTGGGGGTGGCATGGGGGGTGGGGTTAGAACAGTTAATAATTTAAGAAAGAATAGAGGTTCAGAGAGATACATAAAGTGCATGTATACTAATGCCAGAAGCCTCACCAACAAAATGGCGGAATTAGAATTAATTTTGTTGGAACATAATTATGACATGGTGGGGACATCTGAGATTTGGCTGGATGAGAGCCACGACTGGGCGGTTAATTTACAGGGCTATAGTCTGTTTAGAAATGACCGTAAAAATAAGCGAGGTGGGGGTGTGTGTTTATATGTAAAATCATCTTTAAAACCCATCCTGCGTGATATCTGTGAATCTAATGAAGATGTAGAGTCTCTGTGGGTGGAGATTAGGGGAGGGGGGGAAAATAATAAATTATTGATAGGGGTTTGTTATAAGTCTCCTAAAATAATGGAAGCAACAGAGAATATCCTCGTAAAGCAAATAGATGAAGCAGCAACTCAAGGAGAAGTCATTATTATGGGGGACTTCAACTACCCTGAAATACATTGGGGAACAGAAACCTGCAGTTCCAGCAAAGGTAATAAGTTTTTGGCAACTATGAGAGACAATTACCTTTCACAACTAGTTCAGGACCCAACAAGAGGGGAGGCACTGCTAGACCTAATATTATCCAACAGGCCAGACCGCATATCAAATATAAGGGTTGGGGGTCACTTGGGTAATAGTGATCACAAAATAATAAGCTTTCATGTATCCTTTAATAAGATGTGTAGTCGAGGGGTTACAAGGACACTAAACTTCAGGAAGGCAAATTTCCAACGGATGAGAGATGATCTTGGTGCAATAAACTGGGACGATATCCTGAGACATAAAAATACACAAAGAAAATGGGAGACGTTTATTAGTATCCTGAATAGGACCTGTGTGCAGTATATACCCTATGGGAATAAACATGCTAGAATTAGGAGGAAACCACTATGGCTAAATAGAGCTGTAAGGGGCGCAATAAGGGACAAAAAGAAAGCGTTTAGGGAATAGCAAGTAGCAAGTAGCAAGTTTAGCAAGTAGGTAGTGAAGAGGCATTAAATAAATACAGAAGACTGAATAAATTCTGTAAAAAGCAAATCAAGACAGCAAAGATTGAGGCAGAGAGACTCATTGCCAGAGAAAGTAAAAATAATCCCAAAATATTCTTTAACTACATAAATAGCAAGAAACTAAAAAATGATAGTGTTGGTCCCCTTAAAAATAGTCTGGGTGAAATGGTGGATGAGGATGAGGAAAAAGCCAATATGCTAAATGACTTTTTTTCAACTGTATTTACACAAGAAAATCCCATGACAGATAACATGATCAGAGATAAAAAAAATTCTCCATTAAATGTCACATGCTTAACCCAGCAGGAAGTACGGCGGCGTCTAAAAATCACTAAAGTTGACAAATCCCCGGGCCCGGATGGGATACACCCCCGAGTACTGCAGGAATTAAGTACAGTCATAGATAGACCTTTATTTTTAATCTTTAAAGATTCCATAATAACGGGGTCTGTACCACAGGACTGGCGTATAGCAAATGTGGTGCCAATATTCAAAAAGGGGGCAAAAACTGAACCTGGAAATTATAGGCCAGTGAGCTTAACATCTACTGTGGGTAAAATCCTGGAGGGTTTTTTAAGGGATACTTATTGGAGTATCTGAAGCTGAATAACCTCATGACACAGTATCAGCATGGGTTTACGAGGGACCGTTCTTGTCAGACTAATCTGATAAGCTTTTATGAAGGGGTAAGTTCAGGACTGGACCAAGGGAATGCAGTGGACGTGGTGTTCATGGACTTCTCAAAAGCTTTTGATACAGTGCCACACAAAAGGTTGATACATAAAATGAGAACAATGGGGATAGGGGAAAATATGTGTAAGTGGGTTAAGAACTGGCTCATGGATAGGAAACAAAGGGTGGTTATTAATGGAGCACACTCGGACTGGGTCACGGTTAGCAGTGGGGTACCACAGGGGTCAGTATTGGGGCCGCTTCTCTTTAACATATTTATTAATGACCTTGTAGGGGGCATACAGAGTAGTATTTCAATATTTGCAGATGACACTAAACTCTGCAGGGTAATAAATACAGAGGAGGATAATTTTATATTACAGGAGGATTTATGTAAACTAGAAGCTTGGGCTTATAAATGGCAAATGAGCTTTAATGGGGATAAATGTAAGGTCATGCACTTGGGTAGAACAAATAAGATGTATAATTATGTGCTTAATTGTAAAACACTGGGCAAAACTGTCACTGAAAAAGACTTGGGTGTATGGGTGGACGACAAACTCACATTTAGTGGCCAATGTCAGGCAGCTGCTGCCAAGGCAAATAAAATAATGGGATGCATTAGACGAGGCATAGATGCTCATGAGGAGAACATAATTTTACCTCTATACAAGTCACTGGTGCGACCACACTTAGAATACTGTGTGCAGTTCTGGTCTCCGGTGTATAAGAAAGACATAGCTGAACTGGAGCGGGTGCAGAGAAGAGCGACCAAGGTTATTAGAGAACTGGGGGGTCTGCAATACCAAGACAGGTTATTACACTTGGGGTTATTTAGTTTGGAAAAACGAAGGCTTAGGGGTGATCTTATTACAATGTACAAATATATGAGGGGACAGTACAAAGACCTTTCTAATGATCTTTTTACTCTTAGACCTGTGACGGGGACGAGGGGGCATCCTCTACGTCTGGAGGAAAGAAGGTTTAGCCATAATCACAGATGCAGATTCTTTACTGTAAGAGCAGTGAGACTATGGAACTCTCTGCCGTCTAATGTTGTAATGAGTGATTCCTTACTAAAATTTAAGAGGGGACTGGATGCCTTTCTTGAAAAGTATAATATTACAGGCTATATTCACTAGTTTCCTAGATACAGCGTTGATCCAGGGAGCTAGTCTGATTGCCGTATGTGGAGTCGGGAAGGAATTTTTTTCCCCAATGTGAAGCTTACTGTTTGCCACTTGGGTTTTTTTTGCCTTCCTCTGGATCAACATGTTAGGGCAGGTTAGGATAGGATATGGGTTGAACTAGATGGACTTAAAGTCTTCCTTCAACCTTAATAACTATGTTACTATGTTACTATGTTACTCCCTCCTCTGCCCACCACTGCCCCCTCCGACTTCCCTAATCTCTGCCGAGGACTTAGCCACGCACTTCAAAATAAGATAGACCAAACAAGGCAAGTCTTTACTGTCTGACCACCACAACCCCTTTGTATGCCTGACCAATGCCCTAAACCCAAAACTTCCCTCTCCAAAATCACTGAAGGAGAGCTTGCTCATCTTTTCTCCAAATCACACATCACAACTTGTGCATTTGACCCCATCCCACCCCTCCCCAACCTCACTACTACACTTATTCCATCCCTCACCCATCTCTTCAACCTATCACTAACTTCTGGTACCTTTCCTTCTGCTTTCAAACATGCCACAATTGCACCTATCTTCAAAAAGCCATCCCTTCACCTGAGCGCTATGTCGAGTTATCGCCCTATATCTTTGCTCCCATTTGCTTCCAAACTCCTTGAGCAGCACGTTCACACTGAACTTTCCTCTCACTTTGTATCTAACTCGCTCCTCGACAACCTACAATCTGGCTTCCGTCCCCACCATTCCACTGAGACTGCCCAGACCAAAATTACGAACGACTTACTTACAGCCAAAGCTAGCAGACAATTCTCTATACTCCTCCTACTAGACCTGTCCTCTGCCTTCGACACAGTTGACCACTGCCTCCTACAACAGATCCTCTCTTCCTTTGGTGTCGAAAACCTTGCCCTATCCTGGGTCCCCTCATACCTTACCAACCGCACATTTAGTATTTCCTACTCCCACACTACCTCCTCACCTCGCCCCCTCTCTGTTGGTGTCCCTCAAGGCTCTGTCCTAGGACCCCTTCTCTTCTCCATCTCTACCCTTGGCCTGGGACAACTCATAAAGTCTTATGGCTTCCAGCACCATCTATATGCTGATGACACTCAGATCTACCTCTCTCCTCTCCAGAATCCAATAGTGTCTATCAGCCATATCCTCCTTCTTCTCCTCTCGCTTCCTCAAACTCAATGTGGACAAATCTGAACTAATTATCTTTCCTCCATCTTGCATATCTTCCCTACCTGGTCTATCTATCACAATAAATGAATTCACACTTTCCCCTGTCCCGGTAATCTGCTGCCTCGGAGTAACCCTTGACTCTGCCTTGTCCTTCAAACTGCACATCCAAGCTCTCGCCACCTCCTGTCGCCTCAGCTCAAAAATATTTCCAGAATCCGTCCTTTCCTCAACCCTCACGCTACCAAAATGCTTGTGCATGCCCTAATCATCTCCCACCTCGACTACTGCAACATCCTCCTCTGTGGCCTACCTTCTAACACTCTCGCACCCCTCCAGTCCATCCTTAACACTGCTGCCAGATTAATTAATCTCTCTCCTTTTCTACACTCCTGCTTCCCCTCTTTGAAAATCTCTTCACTGGCTCCCAATTTTCCAGCGTATCCAGTTTAAACTACTAACACTGACCTACAAAGCCATTCATAACCTTTCTCCACCGTATATTTCCGAACTAATCTCTCAATATTTTCCCCCACGTAATCTCCGGTCCTCCCAAGACCCCCTTCTCTCCTCCACACTTATTCGCTCCTCACCCAGTCGCCTCCAAGACTTCTCTCGAATATCCCCCATCCTCTGGAATTCTGTGCCCAAACACGTCGGGTTATCCACCACATTTGGATCCTTGAGACGGAACCTGAAAACCCACCTCATCAGGAAAGCTTACAGCCTGCAATGACCACGCGGCCACCTCAACACAATTGGAGCTACTGCAACCCCTGACCTTCTGTCTCCTTCCCCATAATCCTGTAGAATGTAAGTCCGCAAGGTCAGGGTCCTCTAACCTCTGTACCAGTCTGTCATTGTTAGTTAGTTTTTGGTGCTATATAAATAAATAATAATAATAAGAAAAGTGCTTGAGATTCAGAAATGATGAGTAATGCTGGAGGGTGTCCCGAACCTGTATTGCGGATCAAAAGGGACGGATGTTAGGAATAAGCTGTTAGGGTGTGTTTCCACCATCAGGATTCCTTCAGTAAATGCTGCGTGTTTGACGCTGTGCGCTGGCGCAGCGTCAAAAATGCAGCATCCAGATGTTACAGCATAGAGGAGGGGATTTCAAGAAATCCCGTCTCCACTATGCGTAAAAACACGCAGGCGGCAGACCTGCGTTAACGGACATGTAGAGCGTCTTTCTAGATCACAGCATGTCCTTTTCTCTTGCGGCGACGCTCCGTCGCCGAAAGGGAAATAACACAGGCCTATCTAGCGCTGCGGTGAATCCAGATGTGTTCAATGAACACATCCGGATTCACCGTGTGTTCACAAGGGGGCGGGCTTTAGGTGGAGCAGACTTTCCGCTCCGTCCAAAGCGCTGTGGTTCCGGACCGTGGAACCACAGCCTAATAGCATTAATCCGAACTTTATGTCCGCAAGCAGGCCAGGGAGTGCCTATACAAATAACATGCAGTGGGTTTGGAAAGTATTCAAACCCCTTTAAATTTTTCACTCTTTGTTTCATTGCAGCCATTTGGTAAATGCAAAAAAGTTAATTTTTTCTCATTAATGTACAATCTGCACTCCATCTTTACTGAAAAAAACAGAAATGTAGAAATTTTTGCAAATTTATTAAAAAGAAAAACTGAAATATCACATGGTCATAAGTATTCAGACCATTTGCTCAGTACTGAGTAGAAGCACCCTTTTGAGCTAATACAGCCATGAGTCTTCTTGGGAGTGATACATGTTTTTCACACTTGGATTTGGGGATCCTCTGCCATTCTTCCTTGCAGATCCTCTCCAGTTCCGTCTGGTTGGATGGTGAACGTTGGTGGACAGCCATTTTCAGGTCTCTCCAGAGATGCTCAATTGAGTTTAGGTTAGGGCTCTGGCTGGACCAGTCTAGAATGGTCACAGAGTTGTTCTGAAGCCACTCCTTTGTCATTTTAGCTGTGTGCTTGGTTTCATTGTCTTGTTGGAAGGTAAACCTTCAGCCAAGTCTGAGGTCCAGAGCACTGTGGAAGTGCGGTGTTTTAATTCAAGATACCTCTGTACTTGGCCACATTCATATTTATTTCAATTACAATCAGTCTTCCTGTCCCTGCAGCTGAAAAACACCCCATAGCATGATGCTGCCACCACCATGTTTCACTGTTGGGATTGTATTGGGCAGGTGATGAGCAGTGCCTGGTTTTCTCTACACATACCACTTAGAATTATCACCAGAAAGTTCTATTTTGTCTCATCAGACCAAAGAATCTTATTTCTCATAGTCCTCCATGTGTTTTTTTAGCAAACTCTATGCAGGCTTTCATATGTCTTGTACTGAGGAGAGGCTTCCGTCGGGCCACTCTGCCATAAAGGCCTGACTGGTGGAGGGCTGCAGTGATAGTTGACTTTATGGAACTTTATCCCATCTCCCTACTGCATCTGTGGAGCTCAGCCACAGTGATCTTCGGGTTCTTTTTTACCTCTCTCACCAAGGGTTTTCTCTCACAATTGCTCAGTTTGGCTGGACGGCCAGGTCTAGGAAGACTTCTGGTGGTCCCAAACTTCTTCCATCTTAGGAACAGAAATTCTTTTGTAACCTTGGCCAGATGTGTGCCTTGCCACAATTCTGTCTCTGAGCTCCATGGCCAGTTCCTTTGACCTCATGATTCTCATTTGATCTGACATGCACTGTGAGCTGTGAGGTCTTATATAGAAAAGGTGTGAACCTTTACAAATCAATGTGAAGAAATACTGTGTGCACTACCAGAGTAGGTGCCTTAGTAGGTTCCCACACCATATGGCAAAATAGTGAAAAACTAGGCACTCAACTTAAAGATACATTTTTCATGATTTTTTAATGCAGCCAAGATAAAACGTTTCGGCCACGCACGGCCTTCTTCAATTGCCGGCTGAAAGGGAGCGAGTGGATTTATGGTAAATACATGTGCATGAATCAGACACATATCGGCAGTTTGCAGGCTTGGATCAACGGGTATAGTCAGCTCACTAGCGGTGGACGCCACGTCGCTGACTGACACGCCGACACTCCTCACCTCCGGGTCCTCTTACTTACTGGTCTATCCGTTTTATACCTATTGATCCAAGTCTGCAAACTGCCGATACGAGTCTGATTCATGCCATATGATTTTGCCATATGGCCATATTTACTTTTTTACCTTTACAAATCAAGTCCTATGACTTTAATTAAACACAGTTGAACTCCAATAAATTAGTAGAACCATCTCAAGGAGGATCAGAAGGAAATGGACAGCATGTGACTTAAATATGAATGTCTGAGCAAAGGGTCTGAATACTTATGACCATGTGATATTTCAGTTTTTCTTTTTTAATAAATTTGCAAAAATTTCTACATTTCTGGTTTTTGTCAGTCAAGGTGGAGTGTAAAGTGTATTTTAATGAGAAAAAAATTAACTTTTTTGCATTTACCAAATGGCTGCAATGAAACAAAGAGTGAAAAATTTAAAGGGGTCTGAATACTTTCCAAACCCACTGTATATTAAGGAGGGTTACACAGAAATATATTTACCCAGAATTGGCTTTGCAAAAGTGGACCCCTTTACGCGCGGTTCGACTATTCCTCCTCAGAAGGGGTGCTTGAGGAACAAAGGAGGAGGGAAGCCTATTTATGGAGAGTACTAAGCGCAATCATCTGTTCCTAATTGGAGGGGTGTAACAGGAAGTCTGGTAAATGGGAGCACTAGCATTTACCAGATGTCACAGTCAGCTCCCTACACTAGCTGATTCCGGAGCTGAATGTGATGAGCAGTGTGGCACCAGGTCTTATATAGACCTGATGATGCTGTGCGGCCAGCCAATCACTGTAATGCCACAACCAACATGGCTGCGGCATTACAGTGCATGGCAGACAATCCCTGCATGTTGATTGGCACTCTAAAGAGCGCCAAACATGCAGGGCGTGGACCTGAACTCCCTCCAAACAATCCTGGAAATGCTCAGCACTTGCCGAGCATTGCGAGTACAGCGATGCTTGGGCGAGTACTGAGCATTACCAAGTATGCTTGCTCATCACTAATGAATGTTTATTGTTTGCCTTTTATATCAGCTCCTACAACTTATTGTCTGCTATCTTTGAAATACAGTGATACAGGGTCATTAAACAATGGATGTTTGCTTAAGATGTTGAATGACCATTGTGTGGATCCTGGGGTTTGTTGAGTTGCAAACATTGAAGGACAAACTATAAATAATCAAATAATGTGAGTATTATTATTATTGTTATTTATTTATTTATATAGCACCATTAATTCCATGGTGCTGTACATGAGAAGGGGTTACATACAAAGTTATAGATATCGCTTACAGTAAACAAATTTACAATGACAGACTGGTACAGAGGGGAGAGGACCCTGTCCTTGCGGACTTACATTCTACAGGATAATGGGAAGAAACAGAAGGTCGGTTGTGTGGCAGCTCTGGTGGTGGTGGCGGCGAGGCGGCAGCTCTGGTGGCGGTGAGGCAGCAGCTCTGGTGGTGGCGGCGAAGCGGCAGCTAGGGTGGTGGCAGCGAGGTGGCAGCTCGGGTGGTGGCGGCGAGGCGGAATTGTTATTGCAGGCTGTAGGCTTTCCTGAAGAGATGGGTTTTCAGGTTCCCATCAGTAATAAGAACAGCATCCAATCCGGGTGAAATAACAAGACAATCCTTTATTCTGCCATACAGATACAACGTTTCGGCCCACTTGTGGCCTTTGTCAAGTGGGCCGAAGCGTTGTATCTGTATGGCAGAATAAAGGATTGTCTTGTTATTTCACCCGGATTGGATGCTGTTTTTATTACTGATGTGGACTTTTCTGTTCAATTGGATCCTTGAACTCTGAACGTGCATCCCACACACTCCTGTGTGCTGTCAGCCGCTGCTTTATTTTGGTGGGTTTTCAGGTTCCGTCTGAAGGATTCAAGGGTGGTGGATAATCGTACATGTTGAGGCGTGGAATACCAGAGGATGGAGGATATTCAGGAGAAATCTTGGAGGCGGTTGTATGAGAAATGAATAAGTTTGGAGGATAGTAGGAGGTCTTGGGAGGATCGAAGATTACATGAAGGAAGATATTGGGAGATTAGTTCAGAGATATAGGGAGGGGACAGGTTGTGGACGGCTTTGTAGGTCAGTGTTAGTAGTTTGAACTGGATTCGTTGGGGAATTGGGAGCCAGTGGAGGGATTTGCAGAGGGGAGAAGCAGGGGAGTAGCGAGGGGAGAGGTGGATTAGTCGGGCAGCAGAGTTGAGGACAGACTGGAGTGGTGCAAGAGAGTTTACGGGGAGGCCACAGAGGAGGGTGTTGCAGTAATCAAGGCGGAGATGATGAGGGCGTGCACAAAAGTTTTAGTAGATTGAGGGCTGAGGAAGGGACGAATTCTGGAAATGTTTTTAAGTTGGAGGCGACAGGAGGTGGCAAGAGTTTGGATGTGTGGTTTGAAGGACAGGGCAGAGTCGAGAGTTACTCCAAGGCAGCGGATTTCAGGTGCGGGAGAGATCGTGATGCCATTTACCATAATAGATAGATTGGGTAGGGAAGATACGTGAGATGGTGGAAAGATGATGAGTTCGGTTTTGTCTACATTGAGTTTTAGGAAGCGAGAGGTGAAGAAGGAGGATATGGCTGATAGACATTCCGGGATTCTGGACAACAGAGAGGTGACATCTGGGCCAGAGAGGTAGATCTGAGTGTTGTCCGCATACAGAGGGTACTGGAAGCCATGGGACTTTATGAGTTGTCCTAGGCCAAGGGTAAATGTAAAGGGTAAACCTCATCACATCTTTCTCTTGACCTCTTGATGCTAGCTTGAAGGACAGTTGTTAACTATAAAATGAGGATATGCGGCTCTGTAACATAGACATCCACACAGCCAAGAGCTCCAGAGATCCAAAGAACCAGAGACTCTTTACCAAACAGAAGCCAAGACATCATGGCTCCATCACGATGGACACAGACTTGTCATTCAACAGAATGTCAGCTTGGTGGAACACGGCCCAGTTGAAAGAATACAGATCTTCTCCATTGATCATCACTGAACCATGGATACGGGATAGTCAAGATTTGGACCCACCGACCACCTGAGCCCCATGGATATGTTTGGAAAAGCCAGGAATGGGACCCAGTGGTCACCTGGCTCTATGGAAGTGTTTGGAGAAGCCAGGTTGTGACCCTCCAGTCAAATGGCCTTGTACCTCAATGGACTGTCACCTTCCTATGCTTGTCATTACCTCCTCTCTGTACGTGACACAGGTGGGGTAGTCAGCCCTGGAAGCTCTGAAGTCACAGCTGCTCTTTTCTCAGCGAGTCAGCAGAAGGGAGAGACTCTATAATGTGCACCATCTTGGGTAATTTGCTGGGACTGTTATCTGCCTGTTTTGTGGTTGAATAAAGTATTGCCACACTGTTGTACCCTCATCCTGTGTTGTCTGACTAGTATTATGCCCACGTTAAAAGGAGAGTGTGCATTCGGTGGGATGTGCCCTGGTCCATGCGGTTTCGGTTAGTAGACCAGATCACCCGTTCACTTTCCCCCTGTGTATCCACAATTGGGGAGTGTGGTTACACAGATTAGTTGGACTGTCTGGCATGCGTGACCTAGTCATGCAGTGATAGTCTGCTGATAAAACACTGATTGTATTGAAACCACAACACACAGTTTAATAAATGACGCTTATACTCGCTGTCCGCTCATCTCTCCAGACCCTCTGTTGTCCATTGTCACCCGTCTGTTCTCCATGGTATCCTCTGATCACCTCCTCGAGTGCTGAAATCCCCAGGCCTGTCACACTGAGCTGAGACTTCTGGCTTTGATGGGACCTGGGAGGGTTCTGTGCATGTGTGTGGGTGGTCGCTATATCATGATGTAACACTGTACTACATGACCTTGCATGAACCATCCCAGGCCTCATCTAAACCATCAATCCTGGCCTAAAGAGAGGATACTCGGGGATTTAACACCGTGCTCCATGACCTTACATGAACCATCCCAGGCCTCATCTAAACCATCAATCCTGGCCTAGAGAGAAGATACTCGGGGATGTTGGTGCTCGTGGCGTCAATCAGAAGATGCAATGAGGACTGGACAGGTGACAGTCAGGAACGGAGTGGAGTAGCCAGAGAGGAGAGCGGTAAGGGGAGTATAAGGATTTTTGTTAACCTTTTCCTGGCCCTTTATGGTTTCAAAAAATGGTGGAAATCCACATTCAGGTGTGCATCTGTATAAGACTATGTTGATGACTTAGTGCATTCATAGCTCTGAGTTATGTAGGGGGCCTTGGATTTCCATTACATGTGGACAATCACTTTTGACATGCGGGTCTTAGTCTTATCTTACAGCCCTCATTTGTCTAGTTTTCCTGTACACTTAGAATTTCTACATGAAGATAAAACATCACTGGGGAAGACAGGAAATTGATGAGTTCTCCAATATATCAGCTGTCACTACCAGCATCCACATTAACACATTAGCCAGTAAATAAGATGACTCCATGCAAAGTGCTCTAAAGTGTCGGTCCGAGCAAGACGACGCCTGGACACATTAATATTGTCCTGCATCAGCTCTTTATAAAATATACACTTCCATTTTGCGGTATTTTAAGTGTTACTTATACACACATATAGAATGCAATTGAAATCCACAAAATTACTATTCAGCTGCCGACTAAGCACTTGGTGTCATCAGCACTTTAGTCTTTTGACCATTGAAACTGGTATAAAGTTATATTGTTATACATGTATAAGTATGTAGAAAAGCCAGTCATGTATGCCACCATTATTATATGCAGAAGATGCTGTTCTTTTCAGAGGAGTAAAATAACACACAGATGGAGGAGCCTCCAATGTTATTTGTTTGGCACAGTAATTACCAAGTGAGCAGTGCGATAAGAAAACAGAGTAAGTGCACTACACTATTTCTGTAGTATGTCACTGCTATTGAGTTGGCCGTTTTATTCACATAGAAGCTACATACTTAGTAGTTACAGCTTTACAGGCAACAATTCTGGTTAGTACAGTCTTACAATAGGTAACAACCGTGATGGTTACGGAGTGTTACACTTAGGTAAGCAGTTATAGAATCTTACAAGAAGCAACAAGTTTGGTGATTACAAAGTATTACGAGAGGGAATAAAAAATGGTTACAGAGATTTACACAAGACAAAACACTTGGGGGTTAGAGAGTCTTACACAAGAAAACACGCTTGGTGGTTACAGAGACTTAACAAGACAAAACGTTTGGTGGTTACAGTGACTTACACAAGACAAAAGTTTGGTGGTAACAGAGACTTACACAAGACAACACACTTGGGGGTTAGAGAGTCTTACACAATGCAACAAGCTTGGTAGTTTCAGAATCTTACAAGAGGGAAGAAATAGAAAAAAGTAGGGGGACACAAAGTGCAATAAGGTCTTATTCAAGGGAGGTATTAGGTGAAAATAAGGAACTGCTCACCTATCGGGGTTTATTAACCCACTAAAGAGGATAGAAGATGAATCAGCTGCATCCTCGGATTGGGAATCCCATCATATCAAACAGTTGGTAGGAGAATGAGGGTGATAGTCCATGATGTCAATCTAGAAAGCAAGAAACCGGGGAACAGCAATGACGTGGTTAAGCGTTTTTTTCTCAACTCATTTCAAAGCTGAATTAAATTGTTCCTCAGGAGACCACAGTAGTAAATTCAGAATTTACCAGGGATGTGTGCAGTTCAGAGAAAAAGGAGGTGGTCACACTGCCTCAGCAGCAAAGCAATTAAGGGAGCAGGGTGCAAAGGCACAGCGGGCGACCCCTTGTCAGTATGTTGGCTGCTACTGCCCATTGTGCCACGGAAATGAGCACACCAAATCCAGCTCAAAAGAGATCCCTGGCATGGCATTTCTTTAGAAAATGTGCTGACGACACATTGGGTCTCCAAATTGGACACATGGCCTGAGCTTGCCCTTTATGCCTTGGAGGTGCTGGCCTGTCCTGCGGCAAGTGTACTGTCTGAAAGTATGTTTAGCATGACATGGGATTTGATCACAGACATGTGCATCCGCCTGTCCACAGCCAACGTGGGGAACCTAACATTCATTAAAATGAACAAAGCATAGATCTCACAGGATTTGTCCATACCTTTTGGCTGACTAGAGAACTATACCAGCCCCACCCGGCCAATCTTCAACTCTGTTTGGCTTCATTTGGTTGCCTCTCCAAATAGAAAAACAAAAAAACTATGTTGGCTGCCTCCTACTCCACCTCGCCCACATCCACCTTGACGTACTCTATCTCCTCTAGTTAGACCAGCAACCCCCTGGTTCTAGCCTGTTAGTTTTTTTTTGTTAATTCTACATTCTTTTAAGGCAGTTTCCTCCTCCTCTGCCTCTTCCATCTACAATGCCAAGTCCACCTCCTCCTCCTCCACTTGGACCTAGGTCTCCCTCTTCTAGATTGCTATTTTTAGTTTTGTTAATTCTAGGTTCTTTTAAGTCAGTTCCATAAAAAATAAATAAATAAAAAAAACAAAACACTAAACTCCCCACACACAAAGACAGTATTAAATGACTCATCTCTTACCTCTTCATCTACACAGCCACGTTCACCTCCTCCACCTCTTTTTGTCTCATATTGGTATCGTCTGCTGGAGATGAGTGTTCATTCTGGTCACAAACATCTCTTCCACAGTCCATATCTGGATTGCTTTTCTTACATACATTCTTTGACAAATTCATGTTTTTTACTGTAATCTGTAGTGAGAAAATCAACAAAATTAACTCATGTAATGACACGCAGTTTCACGGTGCCATCCGTTTGTATGCAGTAGTCGTGATATAGGGCCTCATCTTCCAAAATTTTTTAAATCAAATCGACTTCATAATCTTTTAAAATTTATCCCAAAATTTTTCATAGGCCAATCAAATTCTTGCTTTTTGCTATCTTGGTGTGTTTTTTGTTCTGTCATATCTGTATAATTTGCTGGAAATGAGTTTTCATTCTGATCACATATATTTCTTCCAGAGTTTTTATCTGGACTGTTTTCTTCCATACATTCTTTGACAGATTCATGTTTTTCCGGTGATCTGTAGTGATAAATATATTTATTTATTTTACTCACTTACGCACCATTAATTCCACAGCACTGTACAGACATTATCAGCACTGTACCCATCGGGTTTCACAATCTATATTCCCTATCAGTATGTCTTTGGAGTGTGAGAGGAAACTGGAGAAACCAGAGTAAAAACATGCAAACACGGGGAGACCATACAAACTCCTTGCAGATGTTGTCCTTGGTGTGATTTGAACCCAGGACCACAGTGCTGCAAGGCTGCAGTGCTAACCACTGAGTCACCGTGCAGGCAAAATTAACTAATTTAATGACTATTCGCAGTTTCACTGTACCATGTGCTGTAGAGGTAGGAGACTTTAGTGGGTCCTACTGGTGCTGGAATTACCATGGCTCCTGGCAACAGATTTTCCCTCCAATAGATGCTCATTAAGAGGCTATTTGCATATTAAATTTCCCAGGGGAGCATTGCACAGAGAATAAGCCTTAGTACCTTGGCATCCATAGCCGATATGTCCCTCTCCACAGGGAGAAATATTATTCCTTAGTCCAGTCCAGAGCCTCTCACCTAGCCTAATCAGTTCTAATACTTTGCACTGATGAGGGCCAATAGCCCGAAACACTGTGTCTGCAAATTAAGATTCTGATTTGGCTTTTATACTTTATAGTTTTATCATATTGCAAGACTCGTTAAAGGGTCGATAGTGACTTGTAGGATAAGCTGCTTCCAACAGATGGTGCTACAGAGTTCAAATCCTCTTCTTCTCTGAAGAGGCAATTTGCATTTAAGATCTAACTATTCATTCAAACTACAGAACCTTTAAATTCAATTGTCATGGACAGCTTTTCTGTCTTGCAATGTCATCTGCTGACTCAGTTGAGGAGTGGTTAATTTGCTTAGCTGCTGTCTTCCTTGGATGTGGTACCCATTTATCAGGCTGCCTCTATGGAAAAGAAACCTGATTCTCTGTTATCTGTGTTCATCATGGAATAGTGCCCGTATGGCATGGGGATGGGGGGTGGTTGAAAGAGAGCGCGACTCGCTGTGATGGAAGTTCCCGAAGCGACAGACACACAGAAAACAACCTTTGCACAGGCAGGGTGAGGTGAATAGCCTCCAGAAGACACCATGATCACCCTGCCTCGTGACCCACAGGACCCACGGCGTTGCACAGAGTCACTCAGGAGAGGGACAAGGGTGTGGGGGCTTATGCAGTGCCTCTGCCAGGCTTAGACCTGCCTTCGCTGCGGGGGTCATTTTTTCGAGATTCTATATTATTTTAAGTCATTTCCCTAATCACATTTGGTTGCAGGGCACTTGTTCTGCTCTTACCCCTATTTTCCTTACTGTTGTAGCCCCCTAGCCCTTACTATCACCATTTTACAGCCATTTTAAGGCATTGAAGATTGGGTTGCCATTGACTTTCATGGGGTTCGAGATGAGGGTCAAGTTCGGATACTGAATTGAACTTTGAACTCCAGTTCGGCAGAACCTGATGAACTTGAACATCCATAGGTCCGCTCATCCCTAGTTGTGGGGATTGGAGTGGACACAGTATATGGAGCGGGAGTGTGGGGATTTGTGCCAACACTGTAAATGGAGTGAGGATGTGGGAATTGGTGCAGACACAGTATATGGAGTGAGTAAATAGGGATTAGTGTGGACACAGTATACGGAGAGGGGGTGTGGGGATTGGTGCTATCACAGAATAACGAGTAAGGGGAATTTGTGCAAATATATTATAAAAAGAGTATGGACTGGTGCAGACACACTGAGGAGTGGAGGGATTAGTGCAAACACAGTATCAGGAGAGGGGTATTAGTGCAGACACAGTATGAGGAGTAGAGGAGTTCTGTGGATGCAGTATGAGGAGTGGGGGGATTAGTGCAGACCCAGTATGAGGAGTGGAGGGGTTTGTTGCAGATACACTGAGGAGTAGGGGAGTTTAGTGCGGACACAGTATGAGGAGCAGAAGGGATTGTGCAGACACAGTATAAGGAGTCAGGGAATTGGCGCCGACACAGTATGAGGAGTGGGGGGATTGCTGAGAACACAGAATGAGTAGCCGGAGTAGGATTGGTGTGGAACTATATGAGGAGGAGGTGTATGGGGAATTGGTTCGAACACAGTATGCAGAGCAAGTGGGAAGTAAGTGGGGTGGAGGTGTAAGAGGGAGAATTGGTGAGGACACAGTATAACAAGTGTGGGAATTGGTGAAGATGCAGCGTGAGGAAGGGGTAGGGGGAATAGTGAGGACTTAGTATGGGAAGTGAGGGGAAACTGTGAGGAGACAGAATGACAGTATGGAGAGCAATGGGGACCTGTGAGGAGATAGTATGGAAGTATGGGGAGTAGGAGGATATGGGATGATATAGTATTGTGAATGCAGAAACAGTATGAGGAATGGGTAGAATGGATGTGGAAACAGTACAAGAAGAGTGGAGATGTATGAGAAGAGAGTATGAAGAGTGAAGGGTAAATGTGTGAAGAAACTTGATGGAAATAGTGTGAGGGGCCAGTTTGGGAAGAGAAAGGTGTGAGGGGGCACAGACTGGCAGAGACTGGGTAGTGTGGGGGGTAGTTCAGAGAGGGGGCAGCATAGGGGGCAGTGTGAGGAAACAGCAAGGAAGGGATAGTATGCTGAAGAGGGGTGTGTAATGAGGGCGCACAGTATAGCGACTGGGCACTATGGGGGGACATTATGAGAGGACAGTGTGAAGAGGGGGCCAAGTATGGAAAGGAGGGGGCAGCGTGGATGGCATGAACCATATGATGGACAGTGTGACGTCACATTTTGTGCTGGGAGCACAGTGAGGGGCAATTATTTATTCAGAGACTCAGCATACGGCAGATATTTTTTATTCAGGAGCATTATATTCATGCTGTTATTTTTAAGGGCACCATGTCAGAATGTGCTGCAGAACATCAGAGAAGATGGAAGTCTGCACAGATGAGCTGTGGATGTGAAAAATCATCATTGTGTCTGGACAAGATGAAGAAGAAAAGAAAGAAAACAACTCCAAACAGAGACAATGCAGTCTATAAGGTGCCTGGATGTAAATTTGTATATGTAATTCAGTACTTAGTTCCTGTATGGTCTGTAGTCTGATGGCTGATAACTAGTGTTGAGCGATACTGCTCGATATCTAAAAATATCGGATCGGAATGGTATCGCCGATATCACTAAATATCGGCGATACCCGATACCGGAAGTCCCATGTAAGTCTATGGGAACCAAATATCGACATTAAAAAAAACCCATTCTTGCCTTGTTGGTTAATTGTACATGTGTCGGGGTCGTAACGACAAACCACTCATCCTCCAGTCATTCCAAATTAGACTAAGAGCACGGGTCGACCGAGAATGAATCAGGCAATACGCTGGTTCAGACTTCAGAACGTGCCCTAAAGAAAATGGTGCTATTAGGCGGCCATCTCCAGTAACCACTGAACTTTTTATTCATGTACATAAGATTACATACACAGAATATTGGGGTGGAGTAAAGGCGGGATTGAGGAGAAAGAGATATGCTGAATCATGTCTATATATGTACACATTGAGCATCTGGTCATCCTAATTGGTCCTTAGATCTTCTTCTAAGTCCTCCTTGATCGTGTTGTCATCCTCAGTTTCGTTTCTTGAAGAAAGATTCTATTGTTCTCGTGTATCATGTATTTTCTCAATTCTCCAAAGGTGGGGGCATTTCAGTAGATCCATTTCAATTTAGTGTAATACAGTGATAGGACACAAGATGGAGACAAACACCAGCAGATACTAACATTGTCCTAAAATAAGTTTCAATCTGAATACTATCATTTAAGGGAAACTTCGTGTTTACAAAATACATATACACACTATAAATATAAAAGTATAGTAGACAATTATATTTTACCTTGACAATCCCCCCTAAACACTAAGTTTTTCCCTTAATTTATGCGGCCTTCGAGACTGTCCATGTGTGGGGACAGGGGTAATGGATTTCTTCGCTTGGTCATTTTAGAAACTGGCCCCTTATGGACCGCCCCAAACAACCAAGTCCCTACCAAACATGCACATGGAGTTCTCCCACTATCCCTAAACTAAATCTCTTATTTCCATTTGTATTTTGTTATAGGGGGTTTTATCAGGTTTATCCTGCGGAGTATATTTCTCCATATCACCATTATCAGTGTCTTCATATAGTAGCGACACAACTTCCTGATGAAGGAAAGTACCTGAGGAGGCGGCTGCATTGGTCACAGCTTTCCTATACATAGATATCACACAACATAGAATTATCAATCCTAGCACCAAAAGCCCTGTTACCACTAAGCAGGCTTGTTGGAGAAATTCTTTAAGTCCTTCAAACCATCTTAAGAAGAAAGAGGTATCTACTTCTGCATTGGCTTTTATTTCCTGAGCCAGATTTTTAATCTCTGTAAGGGCCACTATAGTTTTTACCATTGACTCCAGAATTCTGAGGAATATAAGTACAAAATTCTTCCCCTATCATCCCACAGACTTCATCTTTTTCAGCTAGAATCATGTCAATGGCCAGTCTATTTTGAAGAGTCAGTCTTTTGTTTTGGGCCCAGTTTCTCAACTATACCCTGGAAAGCATCTTGACTAAAATTGATATTGATAAATCTTTGCTTGGTGTAGTATATATATTTTATCCAATCTACATTGTAATTGATCTGCACAGTTGGGATGAGAGAACGGAAACCCGCCAGGATCTGATTCTGAGCTTTGTATTCGTCTGGGACCCCCCTAGGAACACCTATGGGATCCATATAAACTTTGGGATCCTCAGCATAACCGGTGTGCAGCTGACCCAGACTCCTTCTTTTTCTGGATATCAGTGGAGCTATATTCTCGGATCCAGACTCTTTCTCACGTGTCTTTTAATGACTACCTAGTCTCCAGGCTGCAGGCTGTGACTCCCAGGATCCTGGTTCGGATCTGGAAGAGAACTGAAAACATTATCATATACTTTCTTGAGTCTTTTATGCAAATCCCTTACATATGAACTTAATACATGGTTACTTATTTCCAATGCTTGGGAAAAGAAACATCCTAAACTAGGCACTTTGCCAAATAGTACTTTATACGGAGAAAGTCCAGTTTTTCTACTTGGAGTGTACCTTACTGAGTATAGGGCTAATGGTAAACATTCAGGCCAAGATTTCCCTGTTTCAGCCATGGCCTTTTAGATTTTTAACTTCAATATCCTATTTAGTCCTTTTACTTCTACACCGCTTTGTGGTAATATGGGGTGTGGAAAACTTGTTGAATTCCCAGCGCTGTCAAGACTTCATTCATTATTTCACCTGTGAAATGTGTACCTCTGTCACTTTCGGTCACCTCTGGTACTCCATACCTGCACACCACCTCCGCAAGCAGCTTCTTTGCGGTTGCCGCAGCCGTAGCCTTGGCAATCGGGAAAGCCTCCGGCCAACCTGAGAATAAATCAAAAACACACCAACACGTACTCCCATGAACCTGATTTTGGCAGCTGAATATAATCAATCTGCAGTCTCTGGAAAGGATAGAAGGGCCGAGGGGCATGTTTGGGTGGTGTCTTGACTACCCTTCTCTTATTATGTGTAGCACATACCATGCATCCCTGGATCAAACCTTCTATACAGGTGGAAAAGCCTGGTGCCGCCCAATGCTTCTGCATCACGCTCATTACAGCAGTTTTGGACTGGTGGGTTGGCCCATGTAACATCTGGGCGACCGCAGGGTACAACGCTCTTGGAAGGCATCGGCGCATCCCTCTTCCCCATACCCCAGTTGCTGCATTCAGACATGCACCTTCTTTTTCCCACTTTTCTACTTCCTCCTGGCGCACCTGAGCCTGCATCTGGGCTAAGGCATCCTCCGACACAAAGGGATTTTTGGGAGCGCTTACCTGGTGCATCGTTACCCCTTGGAGTGGTCTACTGGCTGCTGTTTTTGCTGCTGCATCGGCCATTGCGTTTCCTTTACTCACCTGATCAGTGCATCTGGTATGTGCTTTAACTTTTGACAACTACTTCTTTTGGTAATTGTAATGCATCAATTAACTGCTGGACTGCGTCAGCATTTTTAATGGGATGTCCTGCTGCCATCAGGAATCCTCTAGACTTCCAAATTGGACCAAATCATGAGCTATACCGAATGCGTATCTAGAATCTGTGTAGATGTTAACAATTCTACCTTCAGCTATCTTACAGGCCTCGGTCAGAGCCTTAAATTCAGCCTCCTGGGCCGACTAATGTGGGAGTATTGGTTCTGCTTTGATCACTGCATTCAGGGAGACGATGGCATACCTGGTGTGGAAGGTACCTGAGTCATCTTGGTAGCGAGTTCTACAAAAGATTTAAAGTCAACATTACATCTTTCAGTTTCAAACACTGTGGGTAGGCCTGCTGCCTCCTGTGCCACAAGCTGAACACAATCACAAGGAATCTCCTCTCTTGGATCTTCTTTGTACAATACCGTACCTGACCTCCCCCCTAGATCCGAGAGAGGCAACAATGTGGCAGGATTAAGTGTGGTACATCTCTGCAAACATTTGGAGGCATTAAAAGTGCACATTGCAATCGAAGATGACGTGCAGCTGAAAGGTGTGCCGGCTGCACCTGATTCAGTATGGTGTATACATCATGAAGTGTAAGTGCTGTCAGTGGATAATCAAGAACGATATCTGATGATTTGTGGAGCAATAGTCCTACAGCATGTACTGCCCGTACACAGGACGGGGCACCTCTAGCCACTGCATCTAGTCTTCCACTGAAATAGGCTACAGGCCTTTGATTGTCACCATATAACTGAGTCAATACCCCCGCTGCGTGTCCCTGCTGTTCATAGTTGGGGGTTCCTAGCGCTGGAGCTGCCACAATCCTGTTTTTGAGGGAATAAAAACAGTCTATACCTTCAGGAGTTAGTTTAAAAGGCACAATGGTGATACAGTCATAGAGAGGCTGCATGAGGATTGATACTGCCTGCAGTAGAAAATCAGTCTAAGAAATATCCTAAGAGCGGCAACATTAACAGGAATAGGAAAATTCTGTACAGCTTCTTTGCGAGCGCTGGTCCGATGTCGTTCCCCCCGGTATAATGCAATGTCCCAAAAAGATAACTGAAGATTTACAAAATTGCAGTTTATCCTTCAACGCTTTACAACCTGCTTGATACAGAAACAACATAAGTAATATTGTTGCAATACGACACTGTTTCCTGGAAGAACACAAATCAGTAAATCATCAACATATTATAAAAATAACATTGGCAAAATCAATAACTGTAAACTAAGCAGCATCCTGAGATATCTGGAACAAAAGTGTATATATATATATATATATATATATATATATATATATATTAGACACCACTGGAGTTTCCAGATCAGTAGCTGCATTAACTGCCCATAATTTTTGTACCAACCCGTACACAGGGTTAAGTTGAAGGGGGGCTGGAGTTTGCTATGTGGGCACTGATAAGAACTGTCCTTGGACCTGCAGCTGCCTGCTTGCAAAATGATTGTTCGGAGTGGACAGGGAAAACATACAGGATTACATTCTGGACAGCTTCAGTAAGTAATTGTTGGGACCTAGGCATATTAGTAGAAGTATATCATGATTTCATTGCATATATTGCATATTGACACGGCAACTGTCCTGCTCTGGTTGCTGGGACCTGTCCTACTTCTACCTGACCACACGTTTGTATATACAAATTAGATTCGTCCTGTATCATGGGTCCTCCTTTCTGTGAAATTGTTGCGGCCAGTCCTCCAGCATAGTGGAGTTGATTATTTGCAGCATCTACTATGACCCCAACATGTTGTTTCGTAAAATCCCCTGTCCTTATCCTAAAGAGTACATCATGACAGTGGGGTCCAGGAATAACATTGGAATATATTTCCTGAAAATCTTCTCTTTCCTCTGTGTACTAGCAACGTCTAGCGACATGATTTTACAAAGAGTGCTCGGCTTCAGTCCTGGTGTCATAGTGACAGTTCCAACCGGATGATACTCAATATATGCTTGCAATTGTGACAACACATCACTTCCTAAAAGATTACATTGACCCCGTGGTGATACCATTAACTGTGTGTGTACAGTGGTTCCTTGAATCTGCAGGGGAATCTTTTAGTGACGGGGAGCTGGAGAGTTGTAAGGAGTTGCTATAACATGGTGGGAGAAATCACTTTTCCCAAATGGCCAGTCCTTTTCTGTAACTACTGAATTGTCTGCCCCCGTGTCCACTTGGAACTCAACCTCATGTCCCCCTGGTAGGTTCACCTGTACTGTGCAATTAGGAGTGGGGGGTAAGGAGACAAGGGGGTTCATGTGCAAGCTACCTCTTTTTGCCTGCACTAAATCATGTTGTGCCCCTGTGCTATTCTGGCTAGATCCTCTGCTTTAACTGATCTCTAATCCGGTCTACTTACTTTCAGTTTTTCCTTGTCACTTCTTTTTTTTTTTTTTATGCCATTCATATAAAACTTGCTAGAACTTTCTCACTAGTCTTGTTTTCTTTGACAAAACCCATTTCCACCCAAGTTTTCCTTAGAGTCCAGAAATAATCTTTTGGCTCTTTCCTGAACTCTGTCTTCTAGTGTAACTTCCTTTCTCTGCCTGTCTATTTGCTTCTCACATACTCTGACCTTCTATTCTTACGTACTGTGTCTATTCCAAAAACCTATTCAACAAAATTTGAAAACTGTTGCACTCTTGCTCTGCGTCTCTATGCTGAATGCCTGATGGGAGGGGTAAGTCGGGTCGCTGCGCAGTTTGTTAGTGTGCTCTCCCTCAGCCTTCAGCTTCCTTATCTGTAGAATGACCTTGGTGTACAGCAAAATACCATCTCGCTGCTACCAGCACTTCCTCCCTCCCTTATACCTTTGCTTGCTGTCACTGACTCCTGCATTCTTAGATCCGTTCCTACAAATATAATACTTGTATATCTCATTTATCAATCTATTGTATCTAGCTTCATTTGCCAATTTTTCCCTTAAATTTAGTGTGTTGATCCCTTGAAATCATTCCTATCACAGTTAAATATTTGATAGAAATCGAACTTAAAGATAACCACAGGGGTTGTAGTATTAACCCAGAAGGTGGGCATGCTGGCACTACTGGAGATCAGGATATAGCTCAAAAGGATATGTATATCAGAAACTTCATGACTGCTGATTAATCTTGTCCTTCTTGCAATAGGAGGCGTGAATCCAGGTGCTCTTGCCCTCGAGCTTCGGGCAGTAGGGGTGGACAGGATCACAGTGTAGGGACCCTCAAATCTGGGCTGGAGACAGTCTCTTCCCATAAATTTTTATATATATAAGGTCATCAGGCGAGAAATCATGCACCGTGTCACCTGTAAATTCTGGGAGAGAAGCAGACACTATAGAGTGGGTGTTAGTTAACTCTTTAGACAAAGCAATCACAAATTTACTACTTTATCATTGGTTTCAAATAATTCCTGGTGCCTAATGTCTTCTGTTTTTAACATACCAGCATGATGGAGTATTGAATGTATGGTGGCCCGAAGGGTGGCCCGTGACTCATTTGAATTTAGAGGATCATGGACTGGACCTGCTGCATGGATGATGATATCAGCGGAAGGTCCCCTGCATGGGTTGTCAGAGTCTGTCCAGGTGGCAAAGGGCCATGAGTGTATATATGAGCCATGCATTCTGCAGTGACGATGGGACCACCAGCTTGGGCTACTAATAGAGCCAGACCCCCTTTCTTGGAGCAGTTTGAGTTGGCAGAACTAACTATAACACCAACCCGATGTGTCAGGATATCACCGTACCCTATGGACAATGTCACTGGATTTCCATTGTGGTCTGTGTAATGCTGTGAATGGCAGGGATACCAGTTTTCAAGTACACCTGGAGCTGGGGGCCTGACCGGGGTTTCCGTGAATCTTACAGAACGACTGTCCTCTCTGAGGATTTGTGAAGGAGAGGAAGATGCCCCATCTCTGGAGTAGGGGTGGAATAGGCCCTAGGACCAGGGGTTGACAATGATGGTGGGGGAATGGAGGAGGGAAGAAAAGATACTGGTGCTGCTGGGGATAGTGGTGGCTGTTGAGGGGCCCACCCTCTTCTATCTCCTGATCCTCCTCCCCTTCATTAGATCCCATAATATCATGGAGGCGGCTTCTGATCATTGTTTGAAAAACTGAAGATTCATGCATTGCAGCAATGGCCGGGTTGGGGTGTGTGAAAGGGAACAATGGTGTTGCATCTGGTGCCATATTGGGAGCTGTGGCCTGCACAGGTGCGGGCGGGGGCTGGTAGTAGGCCCTGGTTGGTATCAGCAAGGGATATAGGCCTGACTGGGTGTGCTTGGGTGTCCCAAGATGGCCGCCGGAGGAGATGGGGTGTTGGCCATTTCCGGGTGTATTAAGATGGCCACTGGGTTTACCAAAATGGCCGCTGGGTGTGGGAGGGGCGATGGGCTGGGCATTACACCAGGAGCGACCCGCCCCACAAACATGGCAGGTCTCCGCCCAGGGCGGATTCTGTTCACCACACACATGACAGGTCCAACCTCCCTTTGTTCTGAGATCGGCACCATTATAGGGCGGTGGCCGATGGCTTGGAGCGGCCATTTTGGTTACATCAACAAGATCATATGCAGAGCATTTTACATATCCGAACAAAGGCTCAGCACTTTCCGAACCTCCTTATTCCATCTACCTCTTTCCAACCTCAACTTTCAAATCATTTACTACTCTCAAATGTGCTTGGGCTTGATACAAGAGCCCCTGATCTCTCAACTTTCCCTCATTCTGTGCGACAAAGTCTTTCCACACTGAAGGCTGAAGCCTGCCTGTCCTCGGCAAGCTCATTATCTTCCTCACTTTCTTAACAGCCTTCTTGCCTCCACGTGATTTCATCAATTCAACCACTCCCAAAGCACCACCCTCTAACTTGTGGGTTTTGTTTGATTTAAACATGCGCATCATAATATTAACAGAGTGTAATGATCTGTCGCGACTCAGACCACCGGCGTCACTCGCAGGTCACCACCCGTCACTGCAGAGTCCCCCTCAATACTGTGACAAGACAAAGAGTCCCCCTCTATTCTGTCTTTTTCCCTAACTCTGGATGGTGACTTTAAAGCGCAGTACACCGTGACACTCTACACAGCACAGAGTCCCCCTCCATATGCTGACACCTGGGCTTCTCCTAATGAGACTTCCCGGGTTGGACAAAGAGTCCTCCTCTATTTGTCACTTTCTCAGACGAAGAGCCCTCCTCTATTCGTCTCCTAAGGAAATTTGGTTATGCGCACCCCTACCACAATTCTCTACAAGATGCTAGAAATTTAGACACTACCAAATAATCACGGGAGACAACTATCGGCATAAAAGTACAGTGACTGGAGGAGGAGGAACGTGGTGTTTCGACTCAAGCACGTGCAGGCAATGCAACGTCACTCGGTCACACTTGCTGGTTCGTGGCGTGGGATTGCCCTTGGTCTCACCACTCAACCAGTCACCCCTCCAGACCCAAATGGACAATACGACAGGACCAAATAGTGACTGACACACAGGCAAGTGGGACGCATATAAAATATATGATCCCAACTTACCGTGTTCAACAGAGGCTGCAGTCCTCGCATTCAGTCACCGCGGGCATCACCGCAAAGTCCTCAAGACGGGTCCGGACGGGCGGCAATCCACGGCCCCACGTTGGGCGCCAATTGTCGGGGTCATAACGACAAACCACTCATCCTCCAGTCATTCCAAATTAGACTAAGAGCACGGGTCGACCGAGAATGAATCAGGCAATACGCTGGTTCAGACTTCAGAACGTGCCCTAAAGAAAATGGTGCTATTAGGCGGCCATCTCCAGTAAGCACTGAACTTTTTATTCACGTACATAAGATTACATACACAGAATATTGGGGTGGAGTAAAGGCGGGATTGAGGAGAAAGAGATATGCTGAATCATGTCTATATATGTACACATTGAGCATCTGGTCATCCTAATTGGTCCTTAGATCTTCTTCTAAGTCCTCCTTGATCGTGTTGTCATCCTCAGTTTCGTTTCTTGAAGAAAGATTCTATTGTTCTCGTGTATCATGTATTTTCTCAATTCTCCAAAGGTGGGGGCATTTCAGTAGATCCACTTCAATTTAGTGTAATACAGTGATAGGACACAAGATGGAGACAAACACCAGCAGATACTAACATTGTCCTAAAATAAGTTTCAATCTGAATACTATCATTTAAGGGAAACTTCGTGTTTACAAAATACATATACACACTATAAATATAAAAGTATAGTAGAAAATTATATTTTACCTTGACACATGAAGGAAAACAACAAAGAGTAATGTAGAATGTATTGGGGGAGGTTGAGGAGACAATAAAGACATACATGTTTAACCCAATGCATTGGAATAGCATTAATATATTTTTTTTTGGAAATACGTTTGGATTGACGAACAAATTGACAATGTTGTTAACCTTTTTTCTATTTTGGCAAATATGTATGTTTCACAACTTCCATGCTCTTCACCTTTTTAACTTTTGCCAGTGACACACTTTCTCCTTCATAATCTTCAGCAGCATCATCTTTCTCATCAAATTATTCTTCATCTTCACCTTCTTAATCTTCTTCTTAAACTTCTTGCTATTCATGTTTTTGTTTACATTACTCATATTGTTATTATTAAACTATTAATCTTCTTCATATTCAAATTCTTCATCTTCTTCCTCTTCATCTTCTTCATCATATTCTTATTTGTGACAAAGATTCCTGTACTTGTAATCTGTAAAAGTATGAATTTTTCATTCTTCCGTTCTTGCTGTCACAAAAGATTTAAATTACAACAGTATTTGTCCGTGTTCAGTTTAGCCTGCAGCAGCAGTCATTTTCCAGGGGCACCACGAGGAGGAACGGACTCACCCCCATACACTGCTTAGTCTTCTTCTGCTTAGAATTTAGAGCATATATTTTGCTCTTCATTTTGGTCTTATACTTCATGTTCTTCTGCTTTTTGATCTTCTGCTTATTGTTCTTCTGTCTCTTGTTCTGTATCTTGTAGTTTGTCTTAACCTTCTTTGTCCTGTTGGTGATCTTCTTCTGGGTAATCTTTTATTTTTTCTTTGTGATGGTGTTCAGGCTGGTTGGCTTCATGCTCGTTGTCCTTGTTGTCGTCATCTTCTTCTGGGTGGTCTTTAAGGTCGTCTAATTTCCGAGAACCAGCTGACGTTACTGGAACCCGGACGGGTATCAGATGGAGCAAGAGACAATGGAAGTAACGAGGACCAGCTGACTGTGCTGGAACCCGGAGGGGCAGCAGAAGGAAAAGAGGCAATGTCACAACCGAGTACCAGCTGACGTTACTGTGACACGGTTACTAAGCAGGAGGTACCTGTGCTCCAAAGCACTACCAAGGACCAGCAGACGTTGGTGGAACTCGGATACGGAGATGGAGGCACCTAGGCCAAAGGCACTGGGGAGAACCAGTTGACGGTACTGGACCCCGGACGGGTAGCAGAAGGAAAAGAGGCAATGTCACAACCGAGTACCAGCTGACGTTACTGTGACACGGTTACTAAGCAGGAGGTACCTGTGCTCCAAAGCACTACCAAGGACCAGCAGACGTTGGTGGAACTCGGATACGGAGATGGAGGCACCTAGGCCAAAGGCACTGGGGAGAACCAGTTGACGGTACTGGACCCCGGACGGGTAGCAGAAGGAAAAGAGGCAATGTCACAACCGAGTACCATCTGACGTTACTGTGACACGGTTACTAAGCAGGAGGTACCTGTGCTCCAAAGCACTACCAAGGACCAGCAGACGTTGGTGGAACTCGGATACGGAGATGGAGGCACCTAGGCCAAAGGCACTGGGGAGAACCAGTTGACGGTACTGGACCCCGGACGGGTAGCAGAAGGAAAAGAGGCAATGTCACAACAGAGTACCAGCTGACGTTACTGTGACACGGTTACTAAGCAGGAGGTACCTGTGCTCCAAAGCACTACCAAGGACCAGCAGACTTTGGTGGAACTCGGATATGGAGATGGAGGCACCTAGGCCAAAGGCACTGGGGAGAACCAGTTGACGGTACTGGACCCCGGACGGGTAGCAGAACGCACCCATGAAAATGTAAGTTGACAGGACGCAAGCCGTCCGCAGTTACCGAATCACACAGTTCTACAGTGGGTGCTTGTCCTATTGTCACAATGGAAACAGCCTTTATTTACATATCCCACAGCACACATAGGAATCACCTAAACTGCAGGCACCATAGAGTCGGCTAACCCGAATGCAACACGACAGCACAACTTATTGGAGGATAATTGACGTTCACACTGCCAGGAAACAGCTGTCGTGCTGTAACCAGGCTGGCCAGAAGTCAGTACCCCTGCCAATTACTTACGAGCAACAAATGGCGGTGTTGTAGCCCAGGGAGTAGAGTTCAGGTGGTAGAAAGATGAACATAACAGGAGACATGGAAAACGTTGCCAAACAGTTATTTAATCTGAAAACGGACAGGCAAATTCAGGTGAGATCCATGCCTTGTTCATTTTCAGAAAAGTAAGCCGGTCTACATTCTCTGAGGATAGTCGCATGCGACGGTCTGTTACTACACCACCTGCAGCACTAAAGACGCGCTCAGATAATACACTGGCAGCAGGGCAAGCCAGTACCTCCAATGCATACTGGCTAAGCTCTGGCCATGTATCCAACTTAGAGACCCAAAATTTGAAAGGGGAAGAGGCATCTGGGAGTACACTTAGAGGGAAAGCCAAGTAGTCTGTGTTAGGGTTCAATTTCCCGCTGCTGCACAAGGGGAGTCTCGAACCCGTCCCGCTGCGGTCTCCCATTCATCTCTGGCCACAGTGGAGCCTGCTCAGCAGAGGCGTCGGTCCAGGCGTCTTGCCCACTCCCCTACTGGGCAGTGACTTGTTGCTGCCTTTCCTGGATCTGCTATTATAGCCAATGCTGGAGCAGACGTCTTTGGGACAAAGTACTGCATTTTCCCTTCTGAGCATGCCCAGAGTGAGATCTCTCATTGGAGATCAGGGGTCACATGTTCAGGTACTGCAGCAGCCCCTATTGGCCCGCCAGGAAGGCCCTGTTACTACTAGTCTTCTGGAACAGGTTTCTCATTGGTCCTTGTTCCTGGAAGGTCCTGTTGCTGTTACTATAAAAGGGTAGCATGGCTGGGCCACCATGCGCTAATATCAACCATTGTATGCTATGCGCCAGTGTGGTCATGCGTGTGTGTGGTTAGGGACCCGGCTGAAATAAGCCACTAGAATACCGACTTAATCGGTGAGGAGTTTGGTGTGCTAGCTGGTCAGGGTCGGTGTCTTAGATGCCCTAGATTACCGGCATAACCGGTGAGGAGTTTGATTGCCGTATTCAGGGTCTGGCGTTCAAACGCCATAGATTGCGGGTGACTCCCGCGAGGACATTAGCGCATGACCACGTATTATGCTCGCTTAGCAATTAACCGTGTACCTGAGAGCCTGACAGGACACGGTACTTTTTCTCAGCGGCTCTGTGACGTAACAGGGTTCGCTTTAGACGCTAGACAGCGCCCTAGCGTTTTACTTTGCGGCTCACTGAAGTTAAGTGAGTTCGCACCTATCGCCATATAGCGCTGTGGCATCCCGTTAGCGGCTCTGGGATTAACAGAGTTCGCACTTACTGCCACAACGCGCTACGGCGTTTATTTTTGTGACTCTGCGGGATAACAGAGTTCGCTACTTTCGCCATCTTATTAGCAGCGGGCTTCGCCTGCACGGTGGACCCCGGGCTGCGAACGCACCTCTCTATTATATCTATTAGGTGCGTTCCGCAGACCCTAACATAATATTAGCGCCAGGGTCTGGCTAGTAAAATGGCGGATGACCAGCGTCTAAGGCAGTACATCCAGCAGCTGGAGGGTAGGTTGGCGGCTCTTGAGCGCACAACCTCAGCTGTGGATATTACCGCAGTCGCTGTTCAGGCTGCTAGCGTGGCTGCAGCCAGTTTGTCCTCTGCTACCTCTGTCCCTACATTATCCCACCTCCCGCTTCCTGACAAGTTTGCTGGTGACAGCAAGCAATGTCGGGGATTCGTGAGTCAGTGCTCTATACATCTCGAGCTTCTGGCTGCACGTTTCCCCACGGTTCGGGCACAAGTGGGTTTTGTACTGTCTCTACTCTCGGGCAGAGCGTTGGAGTGGGCAACACCGCTGTGGGAGCGTGACGATCGTGTGGTGCGGAGTGCTCCTCGGTTTTTGGAGGCTCTGAAAAAGGTCTTTTTAGGACCTCAGGTCACGCACGATACGGCACTCCAACTGCTGACAATGTCACAGGGCTTGTCCATGGTCAGCCAGTTCTTAGTCCAATTTCGGACTTTGGCCTCTGAATTAGAGTGGCCAGATAAAGTTCTTATTCCAGTGTTCTGGAGAGGACTGGCAGACCATGTAAAGGACGCTTTGGCTACCAGGGAGATTCCTGCCACACTGGAGAAACTCATTTCTATATCTACCCGCATCGACCTCCGTTTTCACGAGCGGAGGTTAGAGCGGACCCAGTGTAGGCAGAGGTTTCGGCTGGCACCCACCTTTGCCAAACCTTTGGAATTTCCCGTTCGGGCGTCTGACTCCCCAGAGACCGTGGATAATACTCGAGTGGGATCTAAGTTTTGGACCACTCGAGTATCCGTGGTCTGTAGAGTGTGTCAGCAGCCAGGACATTATGCCAACCGGTGTCCTGAGCGAATAAGTAAACGGTCATGTTTCGTGACCATGGGTGCAGGGTCATTAGACGCGAGGGATTTTGCTCCGAAGATGCTCCTTAAAGGGTTAATCTCTCTAGGTTCATCCACCCTTCCCGCCAAGCTTTGTGTGGACTCTGGGGCAGAGGGGAATTTTATGTCCTCCTCCTTTGCCTCTCGCCATTCCATACCGCTGGTGACGCTCGCCGAGCCAATATCGGTGAGAGTGTTGAATGGAGCAATCCTGCCCTCACAAATCACCCACCAGACTGTCACTCTACCTCTGTCTATGTCTCCTTAACATCAGGAGAATATATCCCTTTTTGTTCTTCCTGAGGGAATAGATGAGGTTTTGTTGGGATTACCCTGGCTTCGCCACCACTCTCCCCATATTGAGTGGTCCTCTGGGAGAATACTGGGTTGGGGTGATCATTGCAGAGACAAATGTCTCAGAGAAGACGTTCAGGTTTCCACAACGGAGATACCCATAGATCTTGATTCCCTTCCCAAGGTTTATCGGTCATACGCAGACGTATTCTCCAAAAAGGCAGCGGAGACTCTGCCGCCTCATCGCCCTTATGACTGTCCTATAGACCTCTTGCCTGGAACGGAGCCCCCTCGGGGAAGAGTATATCCTCTCTCTCTTCCTGAGATGGAGGCCATGTCACAATACATCCAGGAAAATCTGGCCAGAGGGTTTATTAGGAAGTCAGTGTCACCAGCAGGGGCAGGATTTTTCTTTGTGCAGAAGAAGAATGGAGAATTACGACCGTGTATAGACTATAGGGGTCTTAACGCCATTACCGTTAAGAACAAATATCCTTTGCCCCTAATATCTGAGCTCTTTGATAGGCTCCGGGGAGCAAGGGTATTTACTAAGCTGGATCTTCGTGGTGCCTATAACCTGATCCGCATCCGTGAGGGGGACGAATGGAAGACGGCGTTCAATACCAGAGATGGACATTACGAATATCTTGTGATGCCCTTCGGGCTCTGTAATGCTCCAGCCGTCTTCCAAGATTTCGTAAATGACATCTTCCGGGACATGCTTGCCACCTCTGTGGTAGTCTATCTGGATGACATTCTCATCTTTTCTCCAGATATGGACACCCACCGGAGAGATGTTTGCAGGGTCTTCGACCTCTTGCGGGCAAATTCCTTATATGCGAAGTTGGAGAAGTGTGTGTTTGAGCAGGAGTCTTTGCCATTCCTGGGCTATATCATCTCCACTCAGGGATTGGCTATGGATCCTGCCAAACTACAGGCTGTAATGGATTGGCAAGAACCCCACTCTCTTAAAGCGGTGCAGCGCTTTATGGGGTTCATTAATTACTATCGCCAATTCATTCCCCACTTCTCTACTTTGGTTGCTCCCTTGGTAGCCCTCACCAAGAAAGGAGCCAATCCCAAATTGTGGTCAGAGGAGGTCTCCAAGGCCTTTACTTCAATCAAGTCCCATTTTGCTAGCGCTCCTATCCTACATCGTCCCGAGGTTGATAAGCATTTTATATTGGAGGTAGATGCCTCGTCCGTTGGTGCTGGAGCAGTCCTTTTTCAAAAGGATGCTCAAGGTCGTAAACATCCTTGCTTCTTCTTCTCCAAGACCTTCACACCTGCGGAGAGGAATTATTCCATTGGGGATAGGGAGTTGCTAGCCATGAAGTTGGCCTTTTCTGAGTGGAGACATCTCCTGGAGGGGGCTCGCTTTCCCTTCCAAGTGTTCACTGACCACAAAAATTTGGTCTATTTACAGACCGCCCAGCGGCTAAATTCCCGTCAGGCCAGATGGTCCTTGTTCTTCTCCCGATTCCATTTCACCCTCCATTTTCTCTCAGGGGAGAAGAACATTCGTGCTGATGCTCTGTCTCGCTCCGTGGTGTCCTCTGAGGAGGTGGAGGAGGAGCCTCGGCTGATTGTCCCCACAGAGAGCCTAAGAACTGTGGCCCCGGTTTCGCTTGAGTCTGTGCCTCCGGGCAAGACTTTTGTGCCCATCAATTTGCGACTGGAGGTTCTCTCTTGGGCACACTCGTCCAGGGTGGGTGGACATTTTGGGGCAAAGAGGACATCTGAGTTGCTGGCGAGGACATACTGGTGGCCACATATGGACCGTGACGTCAGGGAATACGTTCAGGCATGCGTCTCTTGCGCCAAGAATAAGTCCCCTCGACAACGGCCAGCTGGGTTACTCTTTCCTTTACCGGTGGCAGACAGGCCCTGGGAGATGGTCGGGATGGATTTTGTGGTTGGCTTACCCAAGTCTCGGGGCTGCACCATCATCTGGGTGATAACCGACCACTTCTCCAAAATGGTGCACTTGGTGCCGTTACCACGGTTACCGTCTGCACGGGCCTTGGCAGCATTATTCATTAGGCATATTTTCCGCCTACACGGTATGCCAGACAAAATTGTCAGTGATCGAGGTCCCCAGTTTGCGTCTCGGACCTGGAGAGAGCTGTGTCGTTTACTCAGCATTGAGTTGAATCTCTCCTCTGCATACCATCCCGAGACGAATGGGTTGGTAGAGAGGGCCAACCAGACCTTGGTCACATACTTGCGACATTTTGTCTCTGCCAGGCAGGATGACTGGGCATCCTTGCTACCGTGGGCTGAGTTTGCTCTAAATAATGCTGTGGCTGACTCCACCGGACAGACCCCATTCCTCCTGAACTACAGTCAGCATCCGTGGGTACCAGTGCCTATGCCCGTGTCTTCCGCCGATTCCAGGGTGGCAGACTGGGCTGTGGAGGCACGGGACATTTGGGACCGCACTCAGGATGCCATTCAGGCCTCCAAAGAGAGGATGAGGTCTTCGGCCGATGCCCATCGGCGCCCCGCTCCTACGTTTGCTCCGGGTGACCTAGTGTGGCTTTCTGCCCGAAACATCAGGCTACGGGTAGAGTCCACCAAGTTGGCACCTCGCTTTTTGGGCCCCTTTAAAGTTCTTGAGCAGGTGAACCCGGTAGTTTACCGCCTAGCCCTTCCGCCTCGCCTTGGTATCACTGACACCTTTCACGTATCCCTCTTGAAACCCGTGGCCATTTCCGGTTTTCCGAGTCATCTGCTGGGACGTCGGGTTCATCTACCGACGATCATGAGGTGAACGCCATTGTTGGGTGCAAGGTGGTACGAGGCAAAAAATTTTATTTGGTGGATTGGAGGGGTTATGGGCCTGAGGATAGATCCTGGGAGCCTGCCGAGCACGTTCAAGCTCCGCGGCTCGTCGCTGCCTTTGAGCGCAGCGAGGCCCAGAGAAGGGGGGGCCCTAGGAGGGGGGGTAATGTTAGGGTTTGATTTCCCGCTGCTGCACAAGGGGAGTCTCGAACCCGTCCCGCTGCGGTCTCCCATTCATCTCCGGCTGCAGTGGAGCCTGCTCAGCAGAGGCGTTGGTCCAGGCGTCTTGCCCACTCCACTACTGGGCAGTGACTTGTTGCTGCCTTTCCTGGATCTGCTATTATAGCCAATGCTGGAGCAGACGTCTTTGGGACAAAGTACTGCATTTTCCCTTCTGAGCATGCCCAGAGTGAGATCTCTCATTGGAGATTAGGGGTCACATGCTCAGGTACTGCAGCAGCTCCTATTGGCCCGCCAGGAAGGCCCTGTTACTACTAGTCTTCTGGAACAGGTTTCTCATTGGTCCTTGTTCCTGGAAGGTCCTGTTGCTGTTACTATAAAAGGGTAGCATGGCTGGGCCGCCATGCGCTAATATCAACCATTGTATGCTATGCGCCAGTGTGGTCATGCGTGTGTGTGGTTAGGGACCCGGCTGAAATAAGCCACTAGAATACCGACTTAATCGGTGAGGAGTTTGGTGTGCTAGCTGGTCAGGGTCGGTGTCCTAGATGCCCTAGATTACCGGCATAACCGGTGAGGAGTTTGATTGCCGTATTCAGGGTCTGGCGTTCAGACGCAATAGATTGCGGGTGACTCCCGCGAGGACATTAGCGCATGACCACGTATTATGCTCGCTTAGCAATTAACCCGTGTACCTGAGAGCCTGACAGGACACGGTACTTTTTCTCAGCGGCTCTGTGACGTAACAGGGTTCGCTTTAGACGCTAGACAGCGCCCTAGCGTTTTACTTTGCGGCTCACTGAAGTTAAGTGAGTTCGCACCTATCGCCATATAGCGCTGTGGCATCCCGTTAGCGGCTCTGGGATTAACAGAGTTCGCACTTACTGCCACAACGCGCTACGGCGTTTATTTTTGCGACTCTGCAGGATAACAGAGTTCGCTACTTTCGCCATCTTATTAGCAGCGGGCTTCGCCTGCACGGTGGACCCCGGGCTGCGAACACACCTCTCTATTATATCTATTAGGTGCGTTCCGCAGACCCTAACAGTCTGTCACCATCTTACGGAAACGTTTCTTCCTGGTGACTGGAGCCGTCTCGGATGGTGTAGACCTTGCTGGCGCTGTCACAAAACTTCGCCACATTTGTAACATACAGCTCTTGCCCTGTGCAGAGGCGCTGCTTGTGCTCCCTCTTGTTGTAGAGGTGTCTACACTGCCTCGACGCACAGAGCTGCTTTGTAAAGCAGTAGCAGCAGCAGCTCTCTCGGCTGGAATGTACAACAGTATGGATTGCACCAGTGTGTCTTGGTACTCCTGCATTTTACGGTCCCGGTTCACCGGTGTGATGAGGGTTTGTAAGTTGTCCCGGTAGCGAGGGTCTAGGAGGGTGTACACCCAATAATTTGATGTGGTGAGAATGTGGGTGATGCGGCGGTCGTTTCTCAGGCACTGAAGCATGAAATCAACCATGTGCTGCAGACTCCCAACTGGCCAACAAAGGCTGTCCTCTGGAAGAGGCGTCATCTCTGCCTCCTCTGCATCACCCCACCCTCGCTCTACATACTGACTAGAGCGTTGTGTACCTCCCTCTGTAGGGATTTCTTCCTCCTCCATTGACTCCTCCTCCTCCTCATCCTCCTCACAAAGTGAGGCCTGCCCAGCCCTTTGTGAGAAACCACGTTGCGCTGACTGTCCTGAAGGTAATTGAATTTGTGACTCCTCATCCTCCACCTCTTCCAAAACCTCTTCCTTTAGTGCTGTCAGTGATTTCTGAAGCAGGCAGATAAGGGGGACAGTCATGCTGACTAGTGCATCATCTGCACTCGCCATCCGCGTTGAGACATCAAACGCACGCAAAACGTCGCAGATGTCCTTCATAGAGGCCCACTCAGTAGTGGTGAAGTGTGAACGGCGCAAATTGCGAGTTGATTGCGCCTGTTGCAGCTGATACTCCATTACTGCTGGCTGCTGCTCACACAACCGCTCCAACATATGTAACGTGGAATTCCACCTGGTGGGTACGTCACATATGATGCGATGTTCAGGAAGGCGAAATCTGACTTGCAGAGCTGCAATGCGCGATCTGACCATGCTGGAACGTCGCAAGTGAGCGCACTCTAGGCGGACCTTGTGCAGCAGTGCATCAAGATCCGGATAGTCCCTCAAAAAACTCTGCACGACCAAGTTGAGCACATGTGCCAGACATGGTATGTGAGTGAGGTTGCCAAGGCCCAGAGCTGCCACCAGATTTCGGCCATTGTCACACACTACCAAGCCTGGCTGGAGATTAGCTGACAAAAACCACACGTCGCTCTCCTGCTTGATGGCATCCCAGAGCTCCTGCGCTGTGTGGCTTCGATTCCCCATGGAAATTAATTTCAGGAAGGCCTGTTGACGTTTGGCCATGGCTGTGCTCATATCGGTCGCAACAGGTAAGCGTTCATGGGTCCATGTGGAGGTATACCGTGACGGCTCGTGCAGCGATGATTCTGAGGAACTGGAGTAGGAGGAGGAATCAATGTGTACAGACTGGATTCCTGCAATCCTTGGAGTTGGCAGAACACGTACAGCGCCACTGGCAAGATCTGTACCCGGCTCCACAACATTGACCCAATGGGCAGTGAGGGAAAGGTATCGTCCTTGGCCATGGGTACTGGTCCACGCATCGGTGGTCAGGTGGACCCTGCTACTGACGGCGTTTAGTAGCGCATGTTTAATGTTTCCCTCGACATGTTTTTGCAGAGCAGGGACGGCTTGCCTGCTGAAATAAAATCGGCTTGGCACATTATATTGTGGGACTGCCAATGCCATTAAGTTCCTGAAACTGTCAGTCTCCACCAGCCTGAATGACAGCATTTCAAGGGACAGGAGTTTTGCAATGCCAGCATTCAGAGCCTGTGCTCGTGGATGGTTTGCCGAGTATGGCCGTCTTTTATCCCATGCCTGTGGTACCGATGGCTGTTTTGTGGTCTGGGAGTGTGACGATGACTGTGAACTTGCTGCTGTGGGTGGAATAACAGTTTGTCTATGGACAACAGTGACCGAGGTTCTTCCATGGAGATCCTGTGAGGAAGCCGAACCAGGTGTGTGTGAGCTGGAGGTAGAGGCTCCAACACGACCTGAAGATGTAGGTGCTGCTGTAGGTTGGCCTACATCTCCAGTGTGTCTTTGTAACTCAGCTACGTGCTTTGTCCGTACATGTTTCCACATATTTGTGGTATTCAGGTTACTGATATTTTTACCTCTTTTAACTTTTTGCTTACACAGCTTGCATTGAACATAGCAAATATCATCTACAAGTCTGTCAAAAAAGGACCACGCAGTGCAAGTCATGGGAGCGCCAATTTTGACATTTGTAAGAGAACTGCTCCCAACACGTGCCAAACTGGAGGCTACAGGCAAGCGAGTCTGCAGCCTACCTCTCCCTCCTCTTTGTACCGTTGGGCCAATCTCTTCCTCAGAGCTGCTCCCACCACCTTCCTGTTGCTCACGCCATGTTGGGTCTCGGACTTCATCATCTCCACTACCCTCTTCCAACACTTGCTGCTGTTGGATGGTCTGGGCAGCACCATGCTCCACAAAACCTGGCACCTGAGTCTCATCATTATCATGAGATGCGTTCTGCGGTGTGCTGTCCATCGGCACTGGCTCACCCGCCTCTTCAGATTGAGAGAGACACAGCTGTTGCGCATCACTGCATACTCCCTCTTCTTCAAATTGCAGAATGCTGCTTGCCTGTGCCCGTGTTTGCGAGCCAACAGATTCTGAGAACAGAAGCAGAGACTCAGCTGGCTCCTGTACAGAACTCTCTGACTGCCTGGCCAATTTGACAGGCGGTGAACAGACAGATGGTTGCTCAACAGTGTTGTGTTCCTGAGAGGAGGTGGGTGGAAGGAATTGAAGTTGATGCATTGGCTGCCATCCAACCAACAACGGCTTCAATTTGTTCTTCCCGCAGCAGGGGGGCACGCCGAGCTCCTACCAAAGTGCGCATAAAGGAACGCTCACGGGGATAAATGGTGGATGCTGTGTCACTGAGGGCGGCAGCAGCCACAGAATCCCCACGACCTCTCCCTGCTGAAACTCCACGGCCACGACCACGTGCCTTACTCACTGACTTCTCCATCTTGGTAGATTGATAAAGAAAGTCAGAAAAGTTATAAGGCCTAAGTGTGGTTATTACGCAGAGACTGAAGTGAACACTGAAACACAACTGTTCACAATCTGTGAAAGGCTACTCCTTTGTCTACTTCTATAGTGTTTGCAACCTATGTATTGGATACGGATGGAAGCGCGTCACACTAATAGATTATATTTATTTTAAATGGAATGGAGCAGAACCAATTGGAGAGAAATGAAAAGGATGAGGCACTGAGACACGCTCAGCAGAGTACAAGCAGCAGTGCTTGAACAAGTAACTGGAGCGTGATGTGCACTCAAAAAATAAAAAACACAGACTGAAGTGAACACTGAAACACAACTGTTCACAATCTGTGAAAGGCTACTCCTTTGTCTACTTCTATAGTGTTTGCAACCAATGTATTGGATACGGATGGAAGCGCGTCACACTAATAGATTATATTTATTTTAAATGGAATGGAGCAGAACCAATTGGAGAGAAATGAAAAGGATGAGGCACTGAGACACGCTCAGCAGAGTACAAGCAGCAGTGCTTGAACAAGTAACTGGAGCGTGATGTGCACTCAAAAAATAAAAAACACAGACTGAAGTGAACACTGAAACACAACTGTTCACAATCTGTGAAAGGCTACTCCTTTGTCTACTTCTATAGTGTTTGCAACCAATGTATTGGATACGGATGGAAGCGCGTCACACTAATAGATTATATTTATTTTAAATGGAATGGAGCAGAACCAATTGGAGATAAATGAAAAGGATGAGGCACTGAGACACGCTCAGCAGAGTACAAGCAGCAGTGCTTGAACAAGTAACTGGAGCGTGATGTGCACTCAAAAAATAAAAAACACAGACTGAAGTGAACACTGAAACACAACTGTTCACAATCTGTGAAAGGCTACTCCTTTGTCTACTTCTATAGTGTTTGCAACCAATGTATTGGATACGGATGGAAGCGCGTCACACTAATAGATTATATTTTAAATGGAATGGAGCAGAACCAATTGGAGATAAATGAAAAGGATGAGGCACTGAGACACGCTCAGCAGAGTACAAGCAGCAGTGCTTGAACAAGTAACTGGAGCGTGATGTGCACTCAAAAAATAAAAAACACAGACTGAAGTGAACACTGAAACACAACTGTTCACAATCTGTGAAAGGCTACTCCTTTGTCTACTTCTATAGTGTTTGCAACCAATGTATTGGATACGGATGGAAGCGCGTCACACTAAAATTTAAATTGCATGGAGCAGCAAGAATTACACTGAAGAAAAAAAAAGAGTCTGTGAGTGACATGTGCAGATGCCTACAGACAGCGTTGCATGCAGAGCAAACTGCAGCGTCACCTGCACTCTCACACACACACCTTGCACAGAGCTGTTAAAACAACACTGCAGGCAAAAGGAAGCTTTACACAGCGGTTGGTGCTAGCCTGCCTACAGCACAGTACACTAAATCGCAATCTCTAATTGTCCCTCAGAGTCAGCACAGAGGCGTTCTGTCCCTAACTGAATTCACAGCACAGTGACGCTAAAATGGCGGCGGCGCCTTTTATAGTGCATTCTGACATCATTTCAGCATCCAATCACAGCCATGCCATTAGTTAACATGACCGCAGCATTACAAGATGTGCCCACACTTCATAAGATTCCTCATTGGCTGACTAAAATCACATTGCCTCGCAAAGAATTATGGGAACTTCCGATTCCGGTATACGATATATGGAAAATATCGAAACAAAGTATCGAAAGGCCGATAGAGCTAATATCGGCCGATACCCGATACTTGCGGTATCGTATCGCTCAACACTACTGATAACATCGACTCCCTGTACCACCATAACATTATTAAGGCCATACAGAGAGTTGTAGGTTGATGCAATACAATAGTATGTGGAGCTGACCTGACATTACAATTGATTACTGTACTAAGCTTGGTGATGTAAAAAAGTACAACTCATCCTGCAAAAAACAAGCACTCATAAAACTATAATGACAGAAAAATTAAACGTTATGTCTATTGGAAGAAGGGATGGAATAAAAATGAAAGAGAAAAAACAGAAAATGGCCATGTCACGAAAGGGTTAAAAGACAAGTCTCGACTGTATAACATAGCCGGCACCGGAGTGGGCTCTGTCAGCAGTTTTTGTTCTGCAATGTGTCTATATGTGGCCACCCAGTGCTTGTGATATGGGTTTCACCTCTAAAAAGTTTGGCTAGCATGTCGTGGTATTGTATAGGATAGGTTTGTGAGATATTGGAGTCCTTAACCAAATTCCAGAGAAGGTAAGAGCGGAGATATCTGTACAATGTCTTTCCATTGTGTTATTTTTCTCCCTGCACTTCCCTATTATGGCCAGCAGGGGGCAGTCTTGCAACTTGTATGATCTCCGCCTTTCCGCGCTATCAGTGAACAATAGAACTCCATCCTTCCATTAGTTGTTATACAGGTAAGAATAATCTTATGTTTCCTCGGTCGGTGAAAACATCGGCTTTCCACCTGTGTAATCATTTTCAATACATTGATTGATTTAGAAATGGTAGAAACATCTTGTTGTATCCTTTCTTTCCTGGAATCTTTCACAATGAGAGGCAGACATTAACAAGCACAATGGTGTTAAACAGCATCATAGCGCAGCAATGAAAGCACAACAATAAGCCTGCAGCAGACTGACAATGGATCCGTGCGAAAAACAAGTTATAACTGTGTGCTAGTACCGTCCATAACGAAGGCCGCATTAAGCCCGCAGACACGTGATTGGCTGGATTTCTGCTGTACTTTCTCCTTATCTGGGACAGAACTTTAGGAGCTAACAACCCAATGTTTAGCTAATCACATAGAGGCCAGTGATTCTGCTGGATGTTTCTCTGACAACTTGTTTTTCTAGTCACATGAATGCTGCAGTTAATCACAGGTCGCAGCGGTTCTGTGAGAAAAAGCCTCCAGAACCAATACAGAGCACTGGAGCATTGTGTGCTTGATCTGCAATGGGTGACACAGGTGAGTTTGCCTCAGTTTGATATCTTTCTGAACCATCAATTCTAGCAAGTCAGCTCATGAAATTTCTTCCCTCCTAAATATCCCCCCAAAAGTTACAGAACGGGGTCACTGTGTGCTGAAGAGCAGAGGGAAAAAAGTCACCACCACTCTACTGACTTTGTAACCAAAACTCCACTGATATTAACATGAGCACAAACACTGCGTCCCCGCCGGGAGCTTCATGGCTGAGCAGCTGCATGCAGCCGTACATCACCAAGCACAATGCAGAGCTTCGGACAGAGTTGTAAAAAGCTGTGGCCACTGGACTCTGGAGGAAATGTGTTCTGTGCAGTGATGGATCCCACTTCTCAATCTGGCGTCTGATGGATGAGTCTGGGTTTGGTGAATGCCAGGAGAACGTTACATGCCTGACTGCAATGAGTCCAGTGTACAGTTTGGTGAGGGCTGGGTATTGTTATGGCCTTCTTTTCCAGGGGTCGGCTTTGGGCCCTTAGCTCCAGTGAAGAGAAATCTTAATCCTTCAGTATACAAGACATTTTGGACAACTTTGTGGCTTGGGAAAGTTTTCTGTTCCCCATGACTGTGTCCAGAGCACAAGGTCCATAACGACATGGTTAGAAAAGTTTGCTAAAGAAGAGGAACATGACTGGCCCCACAGAGCCCTGACTTCAACCTCATCCAACTAGAATGGACATGGCGAGTACAGTTTCTCCCTTAACATCAGTGTTTGACCTCACAAATGTTCTTCTTGAGAGAATGGTAAAAGATTTCTTCAGACATGTAAAGAAGTGGTGATCCTGAAGATGTGATGCCCCCTCATGTTCAAGAGCAAGCACTTACACTGGAGCCCAACAAAATGTCATAATATAGGACAGAAAAATATTTAGAATTGAGAGTCCTCAGTGGTTGATACCTTTTAATGGCTAACTGAAAAGATGGTAACAAACTGCAAGCTTTCGAGACTACTTAGGTCTCTTCATCAGGCAAGTACTAATACAAAATCTGAAGAATCACATATTTGTACACAACACA
>JARQOD010000001.1:514120421-514144306 GCA_033576555.1 Oophaga sylvatica
GGCATAGTACCTAACTACGGTTAGTTATAACAAATTGTAATGATTATATCTATATACAAGTATTCAGCTTTCTCCCCATTATGTAGATAGGGCCAAAATAGTTTGGCGATTTGGAACGTGCGGGGGTTAAAATTTCCATTCAACACATAGCCTATAATGCTCCTGGGGTTGAGATGTGCGGGCATGCAAAATTTCATGCCCGTAAGTACAACGTGCAGATTCCTATCCCGAGCCAAAATTATTTGCCGATTTGGAATGCATTTAAAATTTCGACTCAAAACCTAGCCTATGACGCTCCCGGGGTCGAGACGTGCGGGTGTGCAAAATTTCATGCCCGTAAATGCAGATTCCTATGCCGGACATACACACAAGCATTCAGCTTTCTCCCCATTATGTAGATAGGGCCAAAATTGTTTGGCGATTTGGAACGTGCGGGGTTAAAATTTCGATTCAAAACATAGCCTAGGACTCTTTCGGGGTCGAGACGTGCGGGCGTGCAAAATTTCATGCCCGTAAGTGCGACGGTGCGGATTCCAATCCCGGACAAACATACCCACATACATACACACATACATACATTCAGCTTTATATATTAGACTAGCTGAAGAGCCCGGCGCTGCCCGGGCATAGTACCTAACTACGGTTAGTTATAACAAATTGTAATGATTATATCTATATACAAGTATTCAGCTTTCTCCCCATTATGTAGATAGGGCCAAAATAGTTTGGCGATTTGGAACGTGCGGGGGTTAAAATTTCCATTCAACACATAGCCTATGATGCTCCTGGGGTTGAGATGTGCGGGCATGCAAAATTTCATGCCCGTAAGTACAACGGTGCAGATTCCTATCTCGGGCCAAAATTATTTGCCGATTTGGAATGCGCGGGGTTAAAATTTCGACTAAAAACCTAGCCTATGACGCTCCCGGGGTCGAGACGTGCGGGTGTGCAAAATTTCATGCCCGTAAATGCAGATTCCTATGCCGGACATACACACAAGCATTCAGCTTTCTCCCCATTATGTAGATAGGGCCAAAATAGTTTGGCGATTTGGAACGTGCGGGGGTTAAAATTTCCATTCAACACATAGCCTATAATGCTCCTGGGGTTGAGATGTGCGGGCATGCAAAATTTCATGCCCGTAAGTACAACGGTGCAGATTCCTATCCCGAGCCAAAATTATTTGCCGATTTGGAATGCATTTAAAATTTCGACTCAAAACCTAGCCTATGACGCTCCCGGGGTCGAGACGTGCGGGTGTGCAAAATTTCATGCCCGTAAATGCAGATTCCTATGCCGGACATACACACAAGCATTCAGCTTTCTCCCCATTATGTAGATAGGGCCAAAATTGTTTGGCGATTTGGAACGTGCGGGGTTAAAATTTCGATTCAAAACATAGCCTAGGACTCTTTCGGGGTCGAGACGTGCGGGCGTGCAAAATTTCATGCCCGTAAGTGCGACGGTGCGGATTCCAATCCCGGACAAACATACCCACATACATACACACATACATACATTCAGCTTTATATATTAGACTAGCTGAAGAGCCCGGCGCTGCCCGGGCATAGTACCTAACTACGGTTAGTTATAACAAATTGTAATGATTATATCTATATACAAGTATTCAGCTTTCTCCCCATTATGTAGATAGGGCCAAAATAGTTTGGCGATTTGGAACGTGCGGGGGTTAAAATTTCCATTCAACACATAGCCTATGATGCTCCTGGGGTTGAGATGTGCGGGCATGCAAAATTTCATGCCCGTAAGTACAACGGTGCAGATTCCTATCTCGGGCCAAAATTATTTGCCGATTTGGAATGCGCGGGGTTAAAATTTCGACTAAAAACCTAGCCTATGACGCTCCCGGGGTCGAGACGTGCGGGTGTGCAAAATTTCATGCCCGTAAATGCAGATTCCTATGCCGGACATACACACAAGCATTCAGCTTTCTCCCCATTATGTAGATAGGGCCAAAATTGTTTGGCGATTTGGAACACGCGGGGTTAAAATTTCGATTCAAAACATAGCCTAGGACTCTTTCGGGGTCGAGACGTGCGGGCGTGCAAAATTTCATGCCCGTAAGTGCGACGGTGCGGATTCCAATCCCGGACAAACATACCCACATACATACACACATACATGCATTCAGCTTTATATATTAGATTGAAGGCATACTGAACCAGAATGGCTACCACAGCATCTTGCAGCAGCATGCTATTCCATCCGGTTTGCGTTTAGGTGGACCATCATTTATTTTTCCACAGGACAATGACCCCAAACACTCTTCCAGACTGTGTAAGGGCTATTTTACCAAGAAGGAGAGTGTTGGGGTGCTACGCCAGATGACCTGGCCTCCACAGTCACCAGACCTGAACCCAATCGAGATGGTTTGGGGTGAGCTGGACCGCAGAGTGAAGGCAAAAGGGCCAACAAGTGCTAAGCATCTCTGGGAACTCCTTCAAGATTGTTGGAAGACCATTTCGGGTGACTGCCTCTTGAAGCTCATCAAGAGAATGCTAAGAGTGTGCAAAGCAGTAATCAAAGCAAATGGTGGCTACTTTGAAGAACCTAGAATATAAGACATATTTTCAGTTGTTTCACACTTTTTTTTTAAGTATATAATTCCACATGTGTTAATTCATAGTTTTGATGCCTTCAGTGTGAATGTACAATTTTCATAGTCATGAAAATACAGAAAAATCTTTGAATGAGAAGGTGTGTCCAAACTTTTGGTCTGTACTGTATATATATATATATATATATATATATATATACATATATATATATATATATACATATGTATATATATATATATATATGTATATATATATATATATATATATATATAGGAAAGGAAAGATACTTAGCTTCCCCAACACAGAGTAATATAAGGTCGCTTATAATGTCAGAAACACAACACTGCACTTTCTCACTGAGCCAGTGCACGTGTCCTGAGTAAAACACACTGTGCCCAAAGATACCTGTGGAGCGGGGAAGCAGCGGTGAGGATGCATGCTTCAGACAAACAGGACCTGAAGCATGTGACTGCCAAGGGACGGAGCCGGCCGCAGGTCTCTCAGAGGAAGCAGGAGCAGAGAGAGATTGCTTCAGGCCAGATAGGACCCAAAGCACCTGACTGCTGGGGGCGTGGCCTAAGCTCCAGAAAGCTAGCAGCTGAGGGAAAACTCTTAGAAAGGTAACTACGGGACAAAGTTACCAAGGGGCAAAGACAGAATGGATAGTCAGGACGAAGCCAAGAGGTAATACAAGAGAGGGCAGCGCAGTACAAGAGGGACGGGCAGAGAGTTGTGAGGACATAGCCAAGAGGTCATACACAGAGAGGGTGTTGCAGTACAGGAGGGGCAGGCAGAACTCTTAATGGGGACAAAGCCAAATCAGAACCTAACAGACACCAAGAAGCACAGGCACAAAGCACAGGCACAAGCACAACAGGGTCACACACACACACTCGGCCAGGGGTCAGAGTATAAGCGACAAGGAATTGTCCCACAATCAGGCTATAAGAAGCCCCCCAGAATCCCAGAGTGAGGCCATCCAAATTAACCCTTAACCTACCTTTTCCCACAAACTCAGCAAACCATGATAGCAGCTGCACCAGAGTGGGCCCGGGAAATCTGGAAGGAAATACAGGAAATGGTCCAGCCTAAGAAGAGTTCCCGCTTTATCCCAAAATACGTCAAGAGATAGAAGCGAATCAGAGTCCCGCTTGTTCTTTGATTCGACTTGTTTCAAGTGTGGGAACACTGGACACTGTGTCCAAGGTTGTGCAAGACGGGGACAGTCACTACCACGGCAGCCGTTAAACTAGTGAGCTCCGTGGCTGGGGGCCGCAGCCCACAGCCTGAAAGACCAAGGAGGAGAGACGGGAGTTCCAGAGGTTTAATCTCTACGAGCCCTACCATCTGAGCTGAAGTGAATGGGCGAGCAGTTCATTGTTTAATTCAGACTGGATTGCAGGTGACCACCATGCCAGAAGCTTACTTTAGACGTCATTTTCCAGAAGTGGCACTGCCAGAGTGGAGCCCAGTGATCAGGCTGACGGCAGCCAACCAGTTGCCCATCACGATAGCAGAGGTAGTCTGGATGGAGATTAGAGTGTGTGGAAAGGATGTAGGCCGAAAAGGGGTCATGTTGGTAGCTGGGGATGTCGGTGGTGGGCATGTGGTGACTCTCGGGATGAATGTACTGAAAGAGATCGGAACTCTCCAGTTCAGTGAGCCGGAAAAGGCCTTTTTGGACCGTTGGAACTCCCTAAAGAAAGGTGTTTCAGCAACTAATTTGAGCTGCCCAGGCTCAGGAAAAGTCAAGCGAAGGGATGGTTCTAGGAAAGGTGATGGTTCCCGCAGCTACTAAACTTACTCTACTGCCTGCCAGACTGTGCTCACATTGCCAGTACGAGTCTGTACGCCCCTCGAGGGGGTGGAGGTACAGATAGAGCCGACATCGATGGAACAGATAACCCCTGGACTCCTCATAGCTCGAACATTGGCCTGTGAAACAAGTCACGGCAGTAATTATGTATACTACTTACTGTAAGTAAAGCGAGGTCAAACAAACCGAGGTCAAGTCCAGGAAATGTCGCAGTAAGACAAAGGGAAGTCAGAGACAAAGTCCAATATACGATCTGAGGTCATAAAAGCCAGAGAGACAAAACAGTTACAGGGAGCAGGCACAAGTAAAGTCAGGTCACAAGCAAAGGGTCAGAGTCTGGGAAGAGAATCAAGTAAAGCAGGGTTAGGCACAGAGCGCAGAGGGATCAGTGTTCCACAGGCAACAGCAAGTGTACGACTGACACTGGGAGGAGGAACTAGCATGCTTAAGTAGAATCCTGATTAAGGAATATGAACACAGGTGATTGCAGCACTGACCCAGCACAGACTTACAGCCCCGACACAAAGTAACAAAAAGACAGAAATAGAGTGGAAATCGTGACATGGCCACAGTCCATGACGGTAACGTTGTAGTGCTGTGCGTCAACCTGGGTGAAGATAACCTCACTCTTTCGCCTAAGAGTGAAGTGGCTCAGGTCCTGAGAATGCCAGAAGAACTGGTGCAACCGGAGGCCGTGCAGTTGGCAGTAATGCAAGAAGATCCGTAGACCATAGCCATTAAAAAGACTCCGGAACACTCGTCTGGAGGTGTGAGCTAGGGTCACCGTATCTTGGAGCAAACACGGGCCGAATTGACGGGACTCTCGCTTCAGCAGGCACAACAGGTGGAAGCTGAGTTAAAGCAATATCAAAGGGTCTTTGCCTGTCTTGAAGATGACTTCGGGTGCACTCAAGCTATCACCCACAAAATTCCTACAGGAAGTGCTGCACCAGCTCGGGAGAGATATCGGCAGATACCTCCTCAGATATATAAAGTAAAGGAGATGCTGGCTCACATGCTGCAGAGTGGGGTCATACAGGAAAGTCAGAGCCCGTGGGAAGCTCCCATCGTTTTAGTCCGGAAGAAGGACAGAACCCTGCGCCTCTGTGTTGATTACAGACGACTGAATGCTTGTACAGTGTGGGACTCCTATCCATTACCCAGAATGGAGGAATCACTGTCTGTCTTTGGAAAGGCAAAGTACTTTTCATCCCTGGATCTGACCAGCGGCTGGTACTGGCAGGTGCCCATGGCTAATCACGACCGGCCAAAGACGGCGTTCATACTGCCTATGGGACTGTTTGAGTTTAATAGGATGCCCTTTGGCCTGACTCAACGCCCCCAGGACATTCCAGCGGTTGATGGAGAGATCTTGGGAGACTTGAATTTTGAAGCAACACTCATTTACTTCAATGACATCTTCGTCTATGTGGCCACCTTTGAAGAACATCTTCAACGGCTGGAGCAGTGTTGAGTCGGCTGCAGTCACGGCCTTAAGGTGAAGCCTCAAAAATGTTACCTTTTCAGCAAACAAATTGAGTATTTGGGACATATTGTATCTGATGAAGGAGTGCGGCCTCTGCATGAAAAGATAGCAGCCGTGCAAGAGTGGCCCACCCCTACAACAGTGAAAGACGTTCAGGCCTTCTTGGGGCTTACCGGGTAATAACGAAGATTCGTGAAGAATTTCACTTGTCTTGCTAATCCGCTATGGGATCTACTAAAGGGAGTGCCATCTGGTTCGAAGAATAGAGCTATTCAATGGGGAAGCAGCCAGGAAGAAGCATTCAAAGCCTTGAAAATGATCTTGAAAAAGGCCCAGTACTCGCCTATGCAGATTTCTCACAGCCCTTCATCCTTCACAATGATGGAAGTCTACATGGTCTGGGGGGCTGCTCTATCACAAATGCAGGAAAGAAAGGATCGAGTGATAGCCTATGCGAGCCAGTGTCTTCACGACTCGGAACGGAACCCGGACAATTACAGCTCCTTCAAGTTGGAACTGCTGGCGTTGGTTTGGGCAATTACCAAAAAGTTTGCAGAGTATTTGTCGTGGTCCTGGTGCACACTGATAATAATCCCCTAGCCCACCAGGAAAATGCAAAATTGGGGGCCTTAGAATAACGATGGGTGGCCCGCATGGCGAAGTATCAGTACAAGATCTCTTACTGGGCCAGAGCTGAGAATACAAATTCTGATGCTGTCTCGAGAGTGACTCATGAGCGGCTTGAATGCAACCGAGATGAAGAATTGGTTTTTGGGACCTTGCTAAGTCATTGGTGGTGACGCAGGGACAGATCAGAGAGGCATCTAGAGAACAGGTGCTGGGACGACCTCAGGATAACTAGGTGCAACTCCAGCAAGCAGATAAAGAATTTGCCCAGCTGAGACAGTGGGTGGCCCTGAAGCAACTTCCCAGTCGGTGAGAGAGATGCTCGGTCCCCAGGGCTTCTGCAGATTCTGAGACAGTGGGAGATGCTCCAGTTGAATGATGGATTGCTATGCAGAATAGTACAGCTTTTATGAGGATTGGGGGTCATTTGGCAAGTAGTGTCCCCAGAAAAGTTGATCCATGTGGTGGCTACGGAGGCCCATGAGAGAAGGGCTCACTTCGGTCCGGAGAAGATGTTCCAGTGGTTACAAAAGCTCATGTATCACTCCCGATTGAGGACTGCAGTAGAGGAGGCCTGTCAAAGATGTCGGAGCAGTGAAATAGCTAAACCTTCAGAGCAGAGGGCCCCGACACAGACCATCGTGACTTCTGTCCCCTTGGAGCTATTGATGATTGACTACTTAACCGTAGGCCCTGCACATCTCAGGTATGAACATTCGTGATGATCGACCACTTCACCAGGTTCACTGTAGTAACTCTGACCCAGGACCAACTGTTGAGTCAGCTGTGTTGGCCATTTGCCAAGACTTCATCCGGTTGTACGGTTGCACGAAAAGGATCCATTGAAGCGCCTGCTTCAAAGGTCAAGTGATGGAAGAGTTGCATCATTTGTACCGGATTGAGAAGTCAAGAACTACGCCTTATCATCCTCAGAGGAATGGAGCTTGTGAGCGCTTTAATCGGAGATTCATCAAGATACTCCGAACATTGGGGGAAGATCGGAAGATACGGTGGCCTGAGTTCGTGGCTGAACTGGTGTGGTTGTACAACAATCGAGTGCACAGTATAACGGAATACACCCCATATACCTTGCTGCTTGGGCAAAAGGGACAAGAGATCACTGAGCTCGAGTTAGACCCAGAAGAAGACTACCCACGGACTGGTTCGGGAACACCAACATTGACTACAGACTCTTCACAGACTGATGCAGATGAAGCTCAGAGAACTCCAGCACCATGAAATGATGCCTACTTGAGGGACAGCTCTGAGAGCAGGAGATTGGATATGGATCCAGAACAAGCAGCCCTGGGGAAAACTGGAACACCGATGGGAGAAGACCCCGCATCGGGTGACACGCCAAGTTGGTTCTGACGGGCCGGTGTATGAAGTCCAGCCTGAGCGAGAAGGAGTGCCTTCATTGTAGCATGTTGTGGCCCTGCCTGTCCCAGGGTCCTGAGGAAGGAAAAGAAGTGCCGAACATCACCAATGCGCCTACTTTGACAGTTCTCGACTTTGATGAAGAAGAGATGCCAGCCTCGCCTCCAGGCCTTAATAATTCACTGTCTACCGCCCCAGGGAAGTGAAAACTGAGGTGTCCCTCCTTGAACTGACAAAACTGGCAGACTCATCGGACTAAAATATCCCCTCGTCCCCTATCGGTCAACTTGGATTACGTCTATCGGAGTGGACAACAGCTGGAGTGCTCCCCACCCGTTATGAACAAGATCAATTCATCTGGCAGCGAATCATTCAAGTAGTGAAAGAATGCAAACCACTGGTGAAGGAGCTCTCAACCGTGGAATGGCGAGTTAAAGGAGAACGGGGGTGTAGGGAAGGAGACTGGGCTGTGGTTACCTATGAGAAACTGGGTCCCGAACTGCCAAGGCCGCATCCAGTGTTGCAGGAGGGATGGAAATGGGAGACGGAAAGGACCCATGATCTAGAGAGAAGGAGCGTGGTAAGCGAGAGGAAGAGGGAGAGTCGAGCGCGGGAAAAGGCAGGGGGTTCCTGCTGTAGGGAAGAGAGAGCAGGGACCTGCTGTGCGCTGCAGAGAGAGACAGACTGCTGAGCAGAGACCCAGGATGGGCGCAGTGGGGACTCTTGGGTACCAGTGAGAGTGCAGAGAGACAGGCACCGAGGGAAGCATCACGGTGCAGCTATCCAAGTTCCAGCAGGTATGATGAGAGTCGGGCATCATTGCAGTGCGGGTATCCAGGTTTTGGTGGGTGCACAGGAAAGCACACGCCGAGTAGAGACTTATGCAGAGCTTCACTCTTCGGCTCTGCCGTTCAATGGACTAGGGGCTCAGTGGGCAAAACCGATGACCACCCGCTGCCGCAAGAATCGGGACCGTGTTTTAGGCGGGAAAGCCTGAAGATGCAGCATTGGCCTCCGCCACCATTCCATCACTCATCGGACTGAAAGCATATAAAGGACAGCGGAGTCACAATAAGTTGAACCTGATAAAAGTACTGTTGAGTTAAAATAACCCTTACTCTGTTAAAGTTATTAACCCCTTGTTGGCTCCCTGCGAGGAGAACCCCTTTTGTGTTAAGTAAACCACACTCTTGTTAAACTTTGCTCTGTGCCTCTGTATTACTGCATCCTTTTACCTGCTTTACAGATGCGTCCTATTGTATTGCACAGGTGACAATTTAATCGCCTGCACAGGTAATGATTCCAGCACCTAGTGCAATGCTAAGGAAATCTTGAAAACACGCACGGTTTGCGGCCCTCAAGGAATGCAGCTTGAGACCCCTGCCTTAGAGCCTTGGGTTGGACATTGTCTTTAAGGTTTATGTGCACACTTTGAGCAAATGGATGCAGAAATTTCTGCACCATTTCTGCACCTCTTGGCAAGATAAATGTAAATGCAAAAACACAAGTTCTTATGCATTTTTGCATGGTTTGAGTGAGATCAATGGTGAAAAACTGGCAAAAATGCACAGAGAATTGACATGCTGCATCAAATCTGCAATTCAAAAATACTCAACGTGAGCATAACTCTTCTGGTTTCTCATTCACTTTGCTGGCATCAAGATTGCTTCAGGTTTAGCTAGGAAATCTGAATGGCAAAAAAACACCAAATCTGCAATGTGTGCAGAATACACGTTTTTGCAGTTTTGTTTTTCTGCCAAGAGATGCAAAAATGGTGCAGAAATATCTGCATCCATTTACTCAATGTGTGCACATATCCCAAGGGTAGCCATCTATAGTTGGTAGTACCAACTCCCTTGAACTTTATCTATGTAGCGTTGACTTTAAAAGTCCTTACCAGCTGGATCTCCAAGAGGAAGAAATACTGAGACCAATCCAACCCACAACTAAATCTGCCAATTTCTTTTTATGAACTACATTCATTCGTGCCAACATTCGAGGAACATATGGGAGTCTCCCGAAATGAGGGGTAACCTCTTGGACAGCAGCGATTCCAGGTTTCTTATGCCATGGATTCTCATTGAGGGTGAAACTGAGACTTGTAGAGGACAAAGAACAGGCAGGATATAGTTATAGGGCTTGGTTAAGGTTCTCCTCCAAGATGCCCACCATCAGATTAAAGCAAGTATGACCATAGCCAATAGCCTCAAAGATATTGATCAATCTGAAAGTAAGCAGAGGAAACTCTGGGAGGCCTAAGGAGTAGAAGACTCCATGGAAGGTGAGCAGCTTAATCTTTTTCATGGGCAATGTCGCATTTGTTAGGGGAAACACCTCTCCACTACGACCACATTTTTACATGGCATGGGTGTAGTAAACTATTATCAAACTCATTTTTACTGCGCAAGGGGAAATTAAACCTGTATTCCCTATATAGGGAAGAAAAATATTTAAACATATGGTGGTATGAACCCAACCATGTTATTTTAATACACCCATATACCCTGGTGTCAGTAAATTGTGGAAAATTACCTCCAAATAATGGCGTGGATATTCCAATAATCTGTACTGCACATTAGGGAAATATATCTTCCACCAGTTTTACATGGGGAAAATTAATTTATATTACCTTTTAGAAGTCTCAAAAGAATTTTCTGGCTGGTGGCATCTATGCCATTCCTTTGCTATGATCTTACGGGCAGCTGGACACAGAAATTTTGCACTCCAAAACAATACCCAAATGCACTAATTAATCTTTACTGATCAGACATAACACCTGAGCTGCGGTGTATCCCTGTTTTTGTTTCATAGTCTCTACTAATTGGCTGAGTCAAGGAATAAACTGTAATTGTCCTGAGAGGAACATGATTTATCTGGCATCTGAGGTCAGTAGGGCGCCTGGTGCCAAACTGGCACGTGAGTCCTTAAAATTATTGGCTCGTAAATATTTTTATTCTCAAACTTGGAGACCTGTAGCTTTCAATGAATCCATTAAAAGGAACAAGTCATTGGAAAAGGGCTTATCCTTTACATTAGGTTTTTTGTGAGATGTATTTTTTAACAATTTTTAGCAATTTATGAAATAAAAATTGTAATTTTTAATCTTACCACTGGCCACTTTAACTTTTTTAGACTCATACTTCCTGTGTTTTCAGGAAGAGTTTTCAGCAGTATAATGCTGTCTGCAGGGAATGCAGGGCAAGCGCTAAAAACGCTATAGTCAGTAATGAAATGAGGCTTGTAAGGAAGACCAAAAGCAGTAGAAAGGATTTTTGGGGTATGTCAAAAGCAAAAGAAAAGTGAAAGATGCTATATAATTTTTACAGGATGAAAAGGGTGAAGTGATCAAAATGATCTTGAGAAGCCAAACTATTAAATTCCTATTTTGCATCTGTGTTCTCTAAGAAAGCAATTGTAACATCAACTGATCTTTACGGTGCCATCGAAGGAATAAAATAATCCACATTATTCATAAACAGAGAGATGGTGAATTACATCCTAGAGGAAATTGCAGAACCGCTAACCAGAATCTTTGTAAAATCCTGGAGATTGGAGAAGGGCAAATGTTGTCCCTACCTTCAAAAAAGGAAAGACGATGGAGCCAGGAAATCACAGGCCAATGAGGCTTACTTCTATACCAGGGAAGATAATTGAACAAATTATTAACAGCATGTATGTAAGTACTTGGATTCGAATACAGTAATTAATCGGAGCCAGCATGGGTTTGTAGCAAATAAGTCATGCCAGACTCATCTAATTTCCTTCTATGATCGAATCACTGACTGTGTGGAACAGAGAACTGCGGTAGACGTAGTATATCTTGACTTCAACAAAGTATTTGATAAAGTATCTCATACTATCCTTGTTGAAAAAAATGACCAAATATGGGATTGACGAGGCTAAGATTGGGTAGAATTATAACTGGCTCAGTGATCGTACTCAAAGAGTGGCAAAAAATGGTTGCACATCCAATTGTAAGAGTGTTTCAAGTGGGGTACTACAAGGCTCTGTCCTGGCCCCAGTGCTGTTCAATATTTTTATAAATTATCTAGATAAGGGATCTGAAGGTAAACTAATCAAATTTGCAGACGATGCAAAGCTAGGAGGGATAGCTAACACTAGAAAAGACAGAGAAAGGATTTAGAAGGAGCTAGATAAACTTCAACATTGGGTAGCGACTAATAGAATGGTATTTAAAGGGAATCTGTCACCCTAAATTGGCGGGATATTTAAATGATGGCAGTCAGGTCAGATGGGCGGTGTTTTGGGTACTTGCCTTAACATGTTGTTCGCCGCTATCTCCATTATTTCTGGGAATTGTAGTCGTTGCCCTCCATATAACGCGCCTGCGCATAGCAATCTTGAATTGCGCACGCGCAGTATGCTTTGCCCACAGATTGCAATGCGGAGGCGCGTTATATGGAGGGCAACGACTACAATTCCCAGAAATAATGGAGACAGCGGCGAACAACATGTTAAGGCAAGTACCCAAAACACCGCCCATCTGACCTGACTGCCATCATTTAAATATCCCGCCAATTTAGGGTGACAGATTCCCTTTAACAGGGAGAATTGCAATATTCTACATCTGGGCAAGAAAAAAAACAAAAATTACATCTACAAAATGGAAGGAATAGAACTAAGCAACAACACGTGTGAAAAAGACTCACAGAGACCCACTCGGAGCTACCCTTAATTATATCTGCGTGCACAGCCCGCTATATAGCTAAGTTCCGTGTTAGAGCAGGGAGACACGATCTCCCTGCACTACCGTGGACAGTGGCCCTGGGAGAGGCAGAGGAGCATGTGCCCCCTGGGATGCTGGGTGTCGACACTGTAACTGCTTGCTGCTTCCAGTATACAGCAGACACGCCCACATTGCATGCTGTGTGAACATGTCTGCCCAGAGAAGTCAGGACCATGGTTCTGCTTCTTCAGTCCAGAGAGGAAGCAGGACAGGACAGGACACAGTGGTGCTGTAAGTAACAGCTCAGACTTCTGCCAGTAGCAGTCGGAGGTGTCTGAACTGTGCAGGGAGGAGGTGGCAGGACGCTGTTCCCCTCCTGATAAGCTCCGGCTGGATTCTTGTACTGTGTCTGCGGTCTGTATTGAGGCACAAGAGATTTGTGGCGGCTGCTTGAACTTTTACACAGATTGGGTCACCATCAGTGCGAGTCGCATCACCCGATCAGTATTTAGTCAGCCACCATTTATGCAAGTTCTCCCACTTAAAAAGATGAGAGAGGCCTGTAATTGACATCATAGGTAGACCACAACTATGAGAGAAATATGAGAAAACAAATTCAGAAAATCACCCTGTCTGATTTGGCAAGATTTATTTTGCAAATTATGGTGGAAAATAACTATAACTTCTTTTTAATAGGCTCCTCTGTCCCCCACTCATTATACTATAGTAATGGTATGAGCAGGTTGTAAGATGCAGAAAGGCATGAGAGGCAGAGCAAGGGTTAACAACTTTACTTTAACAATTGGATACTCCATGCAGGGAGATAAGCAGTTAAATGAGGGAGCAAACAGTTAAGTGGGGTAATAAATAGTTCAATTGCAAAGCTTATGTAGGGTCAAGGAACAATGGATAAGGTAAGGCAGTTCTTTGGGGTAACTTATCATGCCAGTAGCTCCTCAGGCTGTGGAGATGCAGGGAAACCAATGGCGCCACGATGGCTGGCGCGGTGCTGGTCCAACGAGGTCCTTTGAGCAACAACGATCCGGCTTCTGGTGGCAGCGGTTGGTCTCCAGTATCTTTCGCTGAGCCCCCAGTCTATAGTTTGATGCAGCTGAGACAGAGAAGGTCACAGCACTATTCGGGTCCAATGTAGAACTGGCAACTCAGGGCGTAAACGTCTGTCCCGTACCCGGTCTGTCTTAGGCGGCACGTGCGCAGTACTCACCGACACGGTACATGCGGCACCTTGCTCTCTGGTAGTCACTGAATACACTGCACTTCTCTCTCTCAATTCCCGATGGTGGCGGCGGGAGTAATCTGATGCAGGCCTGCGCGGTGTCGGTGCTCGAGGACGGAGCACTCCTCTCTCCCTGCTGCGCGCTGTCTGCTCCCACCAAAACTGACTGCTTCCGTTCCCGCTGTGGCTGCTGATGCTTAGCCATGCCCCCTGCTTCCTGGTGCAAAGGTTTGTCCGATCTCTTATTCTTTCCCCCTGACAACAGAGGAGACAGCTCTGACAGTTCTGGACCCGGCACAGAACAGGTACCCACAACCCGGTCCTCCTCCTTACAATGGCACCTGTTTTCACTTGTTATCAGTATAAAAGACGCCTGTCCATAACCTCAAACAGTCACACTCCAAACTCCACTATGATGAAGACCAAAGAGCTGTCAAAGGACACCAGAAACATTAGTCTGATATATATTCTATCAGGGTCCTATCATACTAGAGTCTGTATGATCTCATATCAGTAAATCCAAGGTGGTGAACATGAGAACCCCATTATAAAACCTTTTATTTTTAAAAAAAGTTGATGCTGAATATATGATAAATGGCCAGACAGAAGAAAATAGAAATAGCAAATAATAAATAGGTGCGTATAGAAAGTTGCATATAGGTGCAGGCCCCTGAACATATACTCAGCCTGGACAGCAAGACCCCAATGGGGGAGAAGGGGAACAGACAAGACAGGGGCGCACTTTCTTCCTGAGATTGGTAATATTCTACCTCCCTCTCTTTTTTCTGGTTCCTTCGTTTCTGTTTCCCTCTTTGGGGTCTTGTCCAGACAAGAATTTCCTTTAGAGTTACCTGGATACATTTAGGGAGCTTTACCCATTTGTTGGCCTCTATATGCACCTACTGGCTGTTTCTGTTTTTTTCTATTTAGCTCTTTGTCATATACAGCTCTGGCAAAAATTAAGAGATCACTGCAAAATTTTCAGTTTGTCTGATTTTTCTCTTTATAGGTATATTTTTGGGTAAAATGTAAATTGCTCTTTTATTCTATAAACTTGTCACGCTGTCTAATGATATTATACAATGTCAGTAAACTATAATACAGGAACAACACTCTATACAACAAGTAGTATAGCAACATCAGCATGTAAGTATAGAATAGATTTACCTGACACGATATCTGCTGAACTCAGGTTAATCTTGAGGACTTGATGAGCTGAAACAGGAAAGAGGTGGACCGGGATCTAACCTGACCTAAACTGGGGTCCTAACTAATCCCTCACCTTGGAGGTACTGATAATGGTTCAGAGGTCCAAGTCTCCAACCTAACCCTGTCTCCTGTCAGACCCTGAACCCTGTAATCAGTCCTAAGAAGGATCCTGACTACCACCAAAGGGATATGGGCTGATCTCAGCTAAATACACAGATTAGACATATAAGACAGACAGGATAACACACGCTTGCATACACACTCAAACACCAAAGGAACATAAATGGTCTGGGAAATAAACTCTAACCAAGTTGAGCTTAGAACAACTAAGGAGCTCACAACTAAAGTCTATACAGATTCATTCCTATCTGTGGTCTGCATGAAGGTTTCACTGGCAACTCCCCAAGCAGACAGCCAGGAATTTAAAGGAAACCAATCAACAAATAATCAATTGCAGCCGGGAGAAACTGCACCCAGTCCCAGCACCGAGCACAGACAGAATTAACTCCCTAGCTGCCAAACACAAAGAAACAGCAGCTCAGCTGTGAGAAGTCAAAATGTGCAACCGCGACGATCTTCGTGGCAATGCACACATGACAGTACCCCCCTTCTACGAGGGGCCTCCGGACCCTCAGGGCCAGGCTGCCCGGGTGAGTTCTGTGGAAGGTCCGAACCAAACGATCTGCGTTAACATCAGACGCAGGGACCCACGTCCTCTCCTCCGGACCATACCCCTTCCAATGCACCAAGCACTGAAGGGACCGGCGATTCAGACGTGAGTCAATGATCTTTGATACTTGAAATTCCAAGTTACCATTGACCAACACAGGAGGAGGAGGTAGAGGTGATGGTATGACTGGTGCCACATACCTTTTAAGTAATGACTTGTGGAACACATTATGAATTTTAAACGTAGGAGGGAGGTCCAGACGAAATGCCACAGGATTAATTATGGAACTGATCCTGTACGGCCCGATGAATCTGGGACCCAGTTTCCAGGAGGGCACTTTAAGTTTTATATTCCTGGTAGACAACCATACCAGATCGTTCACATTCAGATCTGGACCAGAAACCTCCCCCTATCAGCCATACGTTTGTAACGGTTCCCCATCGCACTCAGATTATTCAATACACCTCTCCACACAGAAGCAAGTGACGACGAGAAACGCTCCTCCTCAGGAACCCCAGAAGGCCCCCCCCCATTGAAAGTACAAAACTGGGGATGGAAACCATATGCCCCAAAAAACGGGGACTTACCAGTGGACTCGCTCCGCCTGTTGTTAAGAGCGAACTCTGCCAGAGGCAAGAAAGAAGACCAGTCCTCTTGGTTCTCTGAGACAAAACACCGGAGATATGTCTCTAAGCTCTGATTCAGACGCTCTGTCTGACCATTGGTCTGCGGATGAAAAGCCGAGGAAAATGACAATTGCATCCCCCGACGTAAACAAAATGCCCTCCAAAATTTGGACACAAACTGAGACCCCCTATCTGATACCACATCAGAAGGCAACCCATGAAGTCTAACGATCTCCCTAATGAACACCTGCGCCAGAGTTTTTAGCATTAGGGAGTGCAGGAAGAGCAACGAAATGTGCCATCTTACTGAACCTGTCAACAACCACCAGTATGACAGTATTCCCTGACGACGGAGGAAGGTCCGTAACGAAGTCCATAGATAAATGAGTCCATGGACGCTCCGAAGTTTCAAGGGTAAAAGGGTCCCAGACGGACGGGTATGAGGGGTTTTAGAGCGAGCACACACCCCACATGACGCGACAAAAATTATAACATATTTATTAGCATTAGGCCACCAAAACCGGCGAGGGAAAAGGGGATCTAAAGTAGCCTTACTCCCTGGATGTCCTGCTAGAGCAGAATTATGATGTGCCTCAATAACCTTTTGTCTCAACAGATTTGGGACAAAAAAGTCTCCCTGGAGGTCCTGCAGGGGCGTCCCCCTGAGCCTCTAACACCTCCTCCTCAAGCTCAGAAAATACAGCCGACACTACCACCCTCTCCTGAAGGATAGGATTCGGGTCATCCGTTTTCCCGGCCCCTGGGAAACTGCGAGACAAGGCATCAGCCTTTATATTCTTAGACCCCGGGCGATAAGTGACGACAAAATTAAACCTGGTAAAAAACAACGACCATCGAGCTTGTCTGGAATTCAGACGCTTAGCGGATTCCAAATACAACAGGTTCTTGTGATCAGTAATAACGGTAACCGGGTGGACTGCCCCCTCCAAAAAGTGACGCCATTCTTCAAAAGCTAACTTAATGGCCAAAAGTTCCCTATTGCCGATATCATAATTCCTTTCGGCGGACGACAATTTCTTAGAAAAGAAAGCGCACGGATGCCATTTACCAGGGGACGGACCTGGGACAATATAGCACCCACCCCTACGTCAACGCATCCACCTCCACAATGAACGGCTGAGATGCATCTGGTTGGATGAGAACGGGTGCCGAAGCAAAACATTTCTTCAAAGAGGAAAAGGCTTGGCAAGCTTTGTCCGACCATTTAGAAAAATCCGTCCCTTTTCTTGTCATGTCAGTGAGAGGTTTGACGACAGATGAGAAATTACAAATAAATTTCCGGTAGTAGTTAGCAAACCCCAAAAAACGCTGCAGAGCCTTAAGATCCCTGGCTGATCCCATTCAAGCACTGCTCTCACCTTTCAGGGTCCATACGGAAACCGGAGGCTGACACAAAAAAACCCAAAAAACTGAAGTTCCTGTACGGCAAATACACACTTCTCCATGTTTGGCGTATAGTTTATTGTCTCGCAAGATCTGCAACACCTGTCTCACATGCTCCTGATGAGACACAAGATCTGGCGAGTAAATTAAAATGTCGTCCAAATATTACAACCACAAACAGCCCCACAAGGTGACAAAAAATGTCATTAACAAAATGTTGGAATACTGCTGGTGCAGTATGTCAGACAAAAGCATGACTAGGTTTCATAATGTCCCTCCGGCGTGTTAAACGCCGTTTTCCACTCATCCCCCTCTTTTATCCTAATTCAGATTATAGCCCCCCTGAGATTCCAATTTTTGAGAACCATTTGGCGCCAACAATTTGATTGAAGAGATCAGGAATAAGAGGGAGTGGATACGGATCTCGAACAGTAATCCGATTAAGTTCGCGGAATCCAGCAAGGGCGTAGGCCTCATCTTTCTCTTCACAAAGAAGAACCCGCGGCTACTGGGGAAGATGAAGGTCTAATATGCCCTTTGGCCAGATTTTAGAAATATAATCTTTCATAGCCCTCTCTGGCCAGAAAGATTATACAACCTAGCTTTAGGCAACTTAGCATCAGGAAGGAGATTAATAGAGCAGTCTACACGCGATGAGGAGGCAACTCCTGACAACCCCTCCTCAGAGAAAACATCCCCAAAATCCTCCAAAAAAGGAGGCAATGTATAGGCACGACCGCACTGATGACTGTGTTCATGCAGTGCTTTTGCAAACTCACCCCATGGCTTATTTCTCTGGACTGCCAATTAATCACAGGGTTATGTTTAACCAACAAGAAGTCCCAACACAAATGGGAGTAGGTAGACCCTTCCAACACAAAACAAGATAATTGTTTCCCTATGTTTGCCCCTACCCGAAGGTCAATGTTATGAACCTCATGAACCAAAGCTACCTTGGCGAGAGGCCTGGCGTCAAGTGGAATAAGGGATCGGTTTGACCAATACACTCAGATGCATCCTTGAGCCTGAGCAAACTGAGCGTCAACCAGGTTAGCCCCGGAACCACTATCAAGAAGACAGACAATCTCTCCACTCTCCGTACAACTACCACCCACTGTACAAGGAACTGAGAAGAATGGGGATGAAATACATACTCCAGGTTGTCGTCCACCAACAAACCTGGGATTAACAGTTTTCCGGCGATCTTTTGGCCTCAACAAGGCACGGGATGGACATTCTCCAACAAAATGTCCTCTTTCCCGCAGAAAAAAACATCTTCCAGTCCTGCGGCGTACCGCCAATCCCTCCTACGAAAGATGTCCCTCCAACTGCATAGCTCATCCGAACAGACAAGGGGAACTTCAACATAAGGGGGCTTTAGTGGTAGGTGGAGAAACAACAGGGAGTGGGGTTACCCTCACCCCTCTCCGAAGCCGTCTATCAGTACGGATGCTAAGGCCATAGCAGCCTCCAGTGAATGAGGGACTCATACTGAGCCAAAACGTCTTTTATTTATCAGAAAGCCCATGACAAAATGGCTCCTAAGAGCTGGTCATTCCACTGAGTATCTGTGGCCCATCTACGGAAAACTCAGAGCAAATTCCTCTGCCGGACGAATCTCCTGCGTATCTTACGTTAATTTTGTCTCAGCAAGAGAGACCCGATCTGGGTCATCATATACCAATCCCAGGGGCAGTAAAAAATTGATCTACAGACTGTAGAGCTGGGGATCCCGGAGGAAGGGAAAATGCCCAGGATTGAGGGTCCCCTTGCAGAAGTGAGATAACAATTCCCACTCTCTGCTCATCACTCCCTGATGATCGGGGCCGAAGCCGAAAATACAATTTACCATGCCTCCCGGAAGGTGAAAATTTGTCTCGCCCACCAGTGAACTTGTCCGGGAGAGTACTTTAGGGTCAACTCTGGTTTGCTCCGGGGAGACAAAACTTTGGATTAATGTCCGTCAGCTCCATGGATAATCCTGCAACTGCAGAGCCAGCTGGGCTACTGGATCCATGGTAACGGAGATAATTTTTTAGTGGCCAGTGAAAATGTCACGCTGTCTAATGATATGTATACAATGTCAGTAAAATATTAATACAGGAACAACACTCTATAAATAAGTAGTATATGCAACATCAGCATGTAAGTATAGAAATAGATTTACCCCGACACGATATCTGCTGAATCAGGGTAATCTTGAGGACTTGATGAGCTGAAACAGGAAAGAGGTGGACCGGGATCTAACCTGACCCTAAACTGGGTCCTAACTAATCCCTCACCTTGGAGTACTGATAATGGTTCAGAGGTCCAAGTCTCCAACCTAACCCTGTCTCCTGTCGACCCTGAACCCTGTAATCAGTCCTAAGAAGGATCCTGACTACCACCAAAGGATATGGGCGATCTCAGCTAAATACACAGATTAGACTATAAGACAGACAGGATAACACACGCTTGATACACACTCAAACACCAAAGGAACATAAATGGTCTGGGAAATAAACTCTAACCAAGTTGAGCTTAGAACAACTAGGAGCTTACACTAAAGTCTAGACAGATTCATTCCTATCTGTGGTCTGCATGAAGGTTTCACTGGCAATCCCCAAGCAGACAGCCAGGAATTTAAAGGAAACCAATCAAAAATAATCAATTGCAGCCGGGAGAAACTGCACCCAGTCCCAGCACCGAGCACAGACAGAATTAACTCCCTAGCTGCCAAACACAAAGAAACAGCAGCTCAGCTGTGAGAAGTCAAAATGTGCAACCGCGACGATCTTCGTGGCAATGCACACATGACAAAACTACTGACAACATGTCTCCGAATTTCCAAGCAATAAATTTTGCATTTATTTTCAGAAATGAGAAATGGTTTTAAATAACAAAAAAAAATGCAGTGCTTGCAGACCTCAATAATGCTAAGAAAACAAGTTCATAGTCTTTTAGAAACAACAATACAATGTTTTAACACAGAATCAATATTTAGAAATCAATATTTTGTGGAATAACAATGATTTTTAATCACAGCTTTCATGTGTCTTGGCATGCTTTCCACCAGCCTTTCACACTGTTTTTGGGTGGACCTTATGCCACTGTTTGATGGCTTGTGACTATCGATCTTCCTCTTGATTACATTCCAGAGGTTTTCAATGGTGTTCAGGTCTGGACATTGGGCTGACATGACGGGATTGATGTGGTGGTCTTCATCCACACATTGATTGACTAGCTGTGTGGCATGGCACATTGTCCTGCTGGAAAAAACAGTCCTCAGAGTTGGGGAACATTGCCTGAGCAGAAGGAATCTACTGTTTTTCAAGAAATTTGTATACGGCTAGATTCATACATCCTTTGCAAAGATTAACCGCCCAATTCCCAGCCTGTGAAGCATCCCCAGATCATCACCGATCCTCCACCAAATTTCACAGTGGGTGTAAGACACTGTGGCTTGTACGCCTCTCCAGGTCTCCATCTAACCATTAGATGACCAGGTGTTGGGCAAAGATGAAATTAGACTCATCAGAGAAGATTAACTTACTCCAGTCTTCTATGGTCTAATCCTTATGGTCTGGCAAACCTGGTTCTCCTTTGCTTCTCATTGACGAAAGAGTTTTTTCTAGCTTACATGACTTGAGCCCTGCCTCTAGGAGCCTGTTACGAACTGTTCTTTCGTGCCTTCACCCAGCTGCCATTTGCCATTCCTTTTTGTAGGTTAGTTGATCTCTTCTGTGGTTGCTGAGTGACATTCGAATAAGATGACAGTCATCCCGGTCAGTGGAGAGTTGTTTTCGTCCTCTGCGGTCTGTAGCTTTGTTGTCCCAATGTCTGCTGCTTGACCTAGTTGTAATGGACTGCCGTCTTAGAAATTTTAAGAATGAAGGCAACATGATTCTCACTGTTATCCCTTGCTAGTAAAGCCAGAATTGAGCCCGTCTTTTCCTCACTCAAAACTTTTCTTTTCACTCTTGGCTGGTTAAAGTTATTTTTTTTCATCTATTACTTTTGGGATATTACTAGCACTTGTTTCGCCCATCACTTGTCCTATTGCAAGAGGATTGTGAACACCACAGCAGTGTTTTTTATACTTTCCTTCATTAAATAAGATTTGTTTGGTCAGGTGATCACCTAATCAGAAGCACATTAAGTAGAATGAGGTGTACTCTGGTTGAATTCAACTGACATGGAATGGAATGGTTGTCAGACATGTAGAGAAGCTGATTTTTATTAAAACTGTGCAGTGTCTCTTAATTTTTGCCAGAGCTGTTTATCAGTAAGGGAGCTTTTGCGGGGTCCATTATATACAGTAAGAGAGCTTTTGCGGGAGCCATTATCAACATGGGAGCTAATGCGGGGCCATTATACAACGTGGGAGCTAATGCGGGGCCATTATAAGTTTGAAGGCTGCTGTCGGGCATCATACAGTTAAGTGGCCTATATACAGTGTGGGAGCTACTTTGGGGGCCATTATACAATGTGGGAGCTACTGTGGTGGCCTTTAAAGAGTTTGGGACTACTGTAAGGGCACATAGGAGACATTTTACTATGTAAGGGTAAAGTGGTGGCATTACTATGTGAAGCAGTGTGAGGAGCATTGCTTTTGTACCACACGCAGGAGCATTAAAGGGTCAGAACAGCAGCAGCAGCTCAGTATTGGCTCAGTATTGGGGTGATTGCAGGATAAGGTGTTTATGCAGGTAAAACAGGATCCACCATCACAATAGTCAATGTCCAGTCACCTTGCACATGACTTTTAAACATGCTCATTAGATGCTTCAAAACATGTCGTTTTTGTTTTTACTGAAACAACAGGAAGTATGAGTCTAAAAAATTGCCCCAGTGCCCCAGTATGAAAATTAAAGATTTCGAATTTTTCTATTTAATGACTATTGAGATATGAAAAAAATGCCAAAAAAATTGAAAAACATTTAACACAGTAGGTAATTTTTGAAGACACATTCCCTTTAGTTGGAGAATATACTGTATAAAGTCATATTAGAGTTAGTTATTCTAATTCTGATTTTTTAGGGTGGGAGATGGGCACAACTCTATCTATGGCCTTACAGCAATGCTATAATCCAAGCTTCAAATGCACGTTGAATGGTAGAAAACTCGCCATGTAAGCCGCAAGAAGAAGAGCAGCTATACAGTTGTCCTAAGAAACGATGTGACAAAGACAACAATTAATTAAAGAAAATAATTATGTTTAATTAATTGTAAGTGCCTTTAAACCCTTGAGAGCGCGGACATATTTAGGTTTTTTTTGCACCTTTTTTTCTTTTTTCACTTTAAGAAGTAGCTACTTTTTTATTTTATATTTTTCAATTGATTTAGCCCATTGGTGGTTTGATTCTATCTCATGTTTTTTGTGGGATGAGTTTATATTTTAGTGGCATCATTTAGTTTAACTGATAATCTATTGAAATTATCACTATTTCCTTTTATAATTTTTTTTTATAAAAAATGTTTTCTTACTTTAACCCTTAACAACTGCCGATACCCTTTAAAGGCAGTTTGGAAAAAAAAAAAATAGCGCCCCCCCCCGTCGGAATTTCTCCCCGGTCTCGATGTGGGGGTAGCCCGAGCCCCCGAGAAACATGATTTGGGTGGTATTTTTGCCCCGTGTTGCTATCCCGTTTTCCGTATAACAGTGACCGCAACAAAAAAAAGCGCAAAATTTTGCATTTTTTTTTCTTCCCCGATGTGTAACCTCAGAGGGGAGATAAATAGGTCCACGGGGCCCCGATCTGTCCCCCCTCCTCCGGTTTCCACCCCCCCCCTCCTATGGCTCCCACGGGGGCGTCTTTTCCTGTAAAAAAAAAAATGGGGGGAGATGGCGTTTGCCCGCGGATCTCGGGGGGCACCCGGCAGATTCCATTCATTCCAGGGACTTTTTATCACTGTGATAAACCCCACACGGATAAAAATAAAAAAATAATTAGAACCCCCCTTTTTCGCCCCTTAGTTAGGGAAAAAAAAATAAAAAAAAATATAATATATTTATTTCCCCTTTTTCCATTTAGGGGTTTTAAAATTGGGCTAAGTGGTTGGGCTAAAGTTGGGGTTGGTTAGGATTAGGGGTTCGGTTGGGGTAAGGGTTTTGGTTGGGATTAGGGGTTTGGGGTTGGGGTAAGGGGTTTGGGTTGGGGTGGGTTTGGTTAGGGGATGTTTCCCAA
>JARQOD010000001.1:514144406-514187882 GCA_033576555.1 Oophaga sylvatica
TGGAGCATGATTTTGGCCCATAAGACACTGGAGCATCATCCATGGGGCCCATCATATACTGGAGCATTGTAAATGGGGCAGATCAGACACTGGAGCAGCATCTACGGGGCCCATTATACACTGGAGCATTATAAATGGGGCCCATTATTTATGGAGCATTATTTTGGCCCATCAAGCACTGGAGTATTATCCATGGGGCCCATCATATACTGGAGCATTCGAAATGGGGCAGATCAGACACTGGAGCAGCATCTACCGGGCCCATTATACACTGGAGCATTATAAATGGCGTCCATTATATATGGAGCATTATTTTGGCCCATCATACACTGGAGCATCATCCATGGGGCCCCTCATATACTGGAGCATTCTAAATGGGGCAGATCAGACACTGGAGCATCATCCATGGGGCCCATCATATACTGGAGAATCATATGGGGTTCATTATTTATGGGGCATCATATAGGGTATGGAGCATCATATGGGGCACATATGGGGCCTATTCTGTATGGAGCATTATATGGAGACAATTCTGTATGGAGCAATATACGGTGCCCATCATATACTGTATGGAGCTTTATATGGGACTCATTATACTGTATAGAGCAATATGTGGGGCTCATTGTACTCTATGGAGACCGTCCTAAACTTATGGCACATTATATGGGGACTATCATATACTGGAGCATTATGTGGAGCTCATTATATACTGTATGGAACATTATATGGGACTAATTATTCTGTATGGAGCAATATATGGTGCTCATTATTCTGTATGGCGCACTATGTGGTGACCATAATACTGTATGGAGGAATATACTGTCTGATTTTTGAGCTATTGTAGATTTTAACATAGATATCAGTCATGTCATGTAAGAAGTGAAGTATTTTTCATTGTACTATACTATATTTCTGTGCCGTATTGGAGCATGATGAATAGTGGTATTTGTTAAAGGGGCCCACTGAAACTCTTTGGCCCGGGGCACGCGAAAACCGGGAGCCAGCCCTACCCCCCCACAAGTTTTGCCAAATAACCCCCAGTTTTCAATGCGTAACTATTATTATAAAATTAATTAAGGTTGCCAAGCTTAAGTAATAAGAATTTATGTTGTTGGCATTGAAATGGGCACTGTAGGTGTGTTTACTGTCCTCCACTCCATGGCGACTTTGCTTCCCCATTGACTTGCATTGGGTTTCGTGTTTCAGTTGGACCTCCGACTTTTCCCGATAGTCGGCCGATTTCGTTCGACCCGACTCGACCCTAAAAAAAGGGAAAGTCGCTCATCTCTAGTCTTCAGTGCTGTTGGATCAATCCTGACAGAAAGAAGGACCCAGCTGTCAACCCAAAATGTTGCTGATCTCACCTTCATTAAAATAACCATGCCTGGGTTTCAAAGGATTTTGTACCACCTTCCCCTGATGACACATAGGTTGCCAGCAAAATGGCTCGCTTTGTCCTCCTCTTCCTCTGACTTCTCCAATTACTCCATTTGCAGCTGCTGAACATCCAGCCTACACCTCAACATATGCCAGTTTTCCCACCTCCTTAACTGGGCTGTACCCCCCCAGGGCCGGCGTCAGCACCTGGCTCACCCGGGCAAGTGCCGGGGCCTTGAGCAGGTGGGGGGGCCCACTCGCCGTCAGAGACACCGGCATACTATGGGGGGCCCTGTGCCAGTGCCGGCGTCCATGAGTGGACCCCCCCTGCTTGCTCAGGGCCCAGCACTTGCAATACTTACCTCTCCCTGCTCTACCTCTGTGACGTCTTCCGCGTTTCCTGATAGTGACATTCAGGTCGGAGAGCGCGATGACGTCATGTCTGTGCGCCCTTTGCCTGAACAGTCACAGTTCAGAGAGCTGGAAGATGGCGAAACTGAAGAGTCCAGAGTAGAGCAGTGACCAGCGATGAGAGGTATTTCATTTTTTTAAATGTTTGGAGCAATATATGGGGAACATTATACACTGGAGAATTATATATGGGGCCCATCATACACTTGAGCATCATAGATAGGGCCCATTATAAACTGGAGCATTATATATGGGGCCCATCATACACTGTAGCATTATAAATGGGGCCCATCATACACTGGAGCATTATAAATGGGGCCCATCATACACTGGAGCATCATATGGGGCCCATTATATATGGAGCATTATATTGGCCCATCATACACTGGAGCATCGCCCCAATCCTCCTGTATGGCAGCGAAGTCTGGCGTCCTCACACCTACCCAGACTGGTCAAAGTGGGATTCCAGCACAACAGAAATATTCCACCTGGAATTCTGCAAATACCTTCTCCAAGTCCATCGGAGCACCTCCAACAGTGCTTGCCGGGCCAAGCTGGGCAGATTCCCTCTACACCTAACGGTTCTAAAGAGGGCACTGTCATTCCGGGCTCACCTACATAGGAGCAATCCATGCTCCCATCACCATAAAGCCCTGACACATGTAGGTGAAACAGAAAAACCAGGACCCTCGGAACAGCCCACCCAAATCCAACCTGACCAGAACACCAATCACAACAACCTGACAAAAGCAGGAATCAGGAAAATGGTAGACGAAGGTCAGGAGAGGTACAGTATGTCAGTGACTGAAAGAATGACATCATCAGCTCCCAGAGACTGACCATGTACCGGAGTCTACAGAGAGACTACAGACTGGCCCCATACCTGGAGAAACTCCCGGACTCCAGAGACCGCAAGATCCTGAGCAGGTATAAACTCAGTGCCCACAGTCTGGCCATCGAATCCGGCCGACACAGGCAGAGCTACAAGCCCAGGGAGGAAAGACTATGCCAACACTGTGACCAGGAGGCCATAGAGGACGAAACCCACTTCCTGCTACACTGCTCCAAATACTCAGCAGTGAGGGACACTCACTTCAGGAGACTCTCACATCTCTTCCCGGATTTCATCACCATGAAGGAGGAAGAGAAAACATATATCTTGCTGGGGGAAGAAGAGAGAGCAGCGGAGATAGCAGCGCGGTATGTGAGCGAATGTCATAGACTGCGAGAAAGAGAACTATGATATGCCATGGACTTCTATAGCCCCCACCCCGGATCTGCCCACATCCCCATCCACCTTCACTATGCATGGACTTCTATAGCCCCCACCCCGGATCTGCCCCCATCCCCCTTCCCTATGCATGGACTTCTATCGCCCCCACTTCGGATCTGCCCCATCCCCCCATCTACCTTCCCTATGCATGGACTTCTATAGCCCCACCCTGGATCTGCCCCCAAACACCTTTCGTACAGCCCCTACCCAACATCCCTACAGTCCCTATCCTTATTCCCTTTTGTACACTTGCTTTGGCAAAACTAATGTGTATTTAGTCCTGCCAATAAAGCTTCTTTGAATCTTGAATCTTGCATCAGCCATGGGGCCCATCATATACTGGAGCATCATATGGGGCCCATTATATATGGAGCATTATATAGGCCCATCATACACTGGAGCATCATCCATGGGGCCCATCATATGCTGGAGCATCATATGTGCCCATTATATATGGAGCATTATATAGGCCCATCATACACTGAAGCATCATCCATGAGGCCCATCATACACTGGAGCATTATAAATGGGGCCAATCATACACTGGAGCATCAGCCATGGGGCCCATCATATACTGGAGCATCTTATGGGGCCCATTATATATGGAGAATTATATAGGCCCATCATATACTGGAGCATCATCCATGAGGCCCATCATACACTGGAGCATTATAAATGGGGCCCATCATACACTGGAGCATCAGCCATGGGGCCCATCATATACTGGAGCATCATATGGGGCCCATTATATATGGAGCATTATATAGGCCCATCATACACTGGAGCATCAGCCATGGGGCCCATAATATACTGGAGCATCTTATGGGGCCCATTATATAGGGAGAATTATATAGGCCCATCATACACTGGAGCATCATCCATGAGGCCCATCATACACTGGAGCATTATAAATGGGGCCCATCATACACTGGAACATCAGCCATGGGGCCCATCATATACTGGAGCATCATATGGGGCCCATTATATATGGAGCATTATATAGGCCCATCATACACTGGAGCATCAGCCATGGGGCCCATCATATACTGGAGCATCATATGGGGCCCATTATATATGGAGCATTATATAGGCCCATCATACACTGAAGCATCATCCATGGGGCCCATCATATACTGGAGCATCAAATGGGGCCCATTATATATGGAGCATTATATAGGCCCATCATACACTGTAGCATCATCCATGGGGCCCATCATACATTGGAGCATTATAAATGGGGCCCATCATACACTGGAGCATCATATGGGGCCCATTATATATGGAGCATTATATAGGCCCATCATACACTGGAGCATCAGCCATGGGGCCCTATATACTGAGCATCATATGGGCCCAATATATATGAGCATAAGGCCCATCATACATGGAGCATCACCATGGCCCATATACTGGAGATATAGGGCCCATTATATATGGAGCATTATTAGCCATCATACACTCACATCATCATGGGGTCCATCATATACTGGAGCATCATATGGGGCCCATTATATATGGAGCCTTATATAGGCCCATCATACACTGGAGCAACATCCATGAGGCCCATCATACACTGGAGCACTATAAATGGGGCCCATCATACACTGGAGCATCATTTACTGGGCCCATTATAAGCTGGAGCATCATATGGGGCCCATTATATATGGAGCATTATATAGGCCCATCATACACTGGAGCATCAGCCATGGGGCCCATCATATAATGGAGCATCATATGGGGCCCATTATATATGGAGCATTATATAGGCCCATCATACACTCTAGCATCATCCATGGGGCCCATCATATACTGGAGCATCATATGGGGCCCATTATATATGGAGCCTTATATAGGCCCATCATACACTGGAGCATCAGCCATGGGCCCATCATATACTGGAGCATCATATAGGGCCCATTATACATAGAGCATTGTATAGGCCCATCATACACTGGAGCATCAGCCATGGGGCCCATCATATACTGGAGCATCATATGGGGCCCATTACATATGGAGCATTATATTGGCCCATCATACACTGGAGCATCATCCATGGGGCCCATCATATACTGGAGCATCATATGGGGCCCATTATATATGGAGCATTATATAGGCCCATCATATACTGGAGCATCATCAATGGGGCCCATCATATACTAGAGCATCATATGGGGTTCATTATTTATGGGGAATCATATAGGGTATGGAGCATCATATAGAGCACATATGGGCCTATTCTGTATGGGGCATTATATGGAGCCCATTCTGTATGGAGCAATATATGGGGCCCATCATATACTGTATGGAGCTTTATATGCGACTCACTATACTGTATGGAGCAATATGTGGGGCTTACGGAGATAAAAGTTAACTATGTACTTCATGTTCATTTTTGAAGAGTTTTTGAAGAATCTTCTCTAGATATGGAAGATCAATGTAAAGTATTTGGATATACGGTCCATGCTGAGCCCACTCTACACATGGCGGTGCCTTTATCAGCAACGATCAGAGCTGAGCTCCAACAGGTGCTGTTGAACCCCTTAAATCCCATGCCAATCCCTAATTTATAGGACATGATCATGATGGAATGCTTATAGTAGGGTGCCAATCAGCTTTTGGTGTGTCAACCAAAATGTATGTTTTTCACATCTCATCTATATGTTATCTATATGGTCATTTCTTATATCTATAGGAGATCCATGTGGAAATCGACTTTATACATCAACAGTTACAAACTTTACAAGACCAAATACAGTTACGTTAAAAACGCAACATATCTCTAAAAATGGGATGATCCATATGGGATCCTCTTTTGGTGTTAACTCAGTCCATGTGAGCTAATTCATATGACCCACCTTATTCTAAAAAGTTGGTCCGTATGCTATACGATTTCAACATGGGCATAACATATGTGTGAAATACATGTGTCTCAACCTGGCCTTTTCGGCAGTTTTGGTCTGTTTTACGAGGTTCTGGAACAATGTAGCAAGTCCTACTGAGGACCTTGGAGCTGCTTGGAGGTTGTCAGAAGACCATAACACCAATAATGGCATCATGTGCACTTAGTCATACCATCAACATCGCTTCGTCACTTCTTCATACCCCCTAAAAAGACTATTACCGATAAATAAATAAAGCTTTTAATGATAGGCTTAGTGCCAACCATTATTGTGGTAAATTGGATAGCACATTTGGATCTCCACATTCAATTTGGTGCCATTTGTAAGTGCATGAGTTATGAATGCAAATGATAGACTTGACCATAAATTGTTTTTTTATATTTTTGGACTGTTAACATTGCATTTGACACCAAATATCCCTATATCCTTTTACAATGGATGCAGATGCCTGGCACAAGCAGTACAGAAGCTTTTAGGACGGCAGGAAGCAATAATTTAACATTTTCATGATGCTCGTTAGATCAAAGAGCGGAGCCCTGTTGACCACCAAATTGATATCATAAATAAAGTGTAACTCCAGTTTTGAACCTAATTTAGCTTCTCGGGGGGCTCTCGGATAATTTTTTTCAGAATATATTTTTATTGGGTTGGAATTATTTGATATACAGGTTAAATGACATTGTTTTTCTGTTGTGCAGAACATAAAGTCGAAGGGGTTGTCTCAAGAGAGACATTTATGGCATAGTCTTTGGATCAGTTGGCTACATACAGCTATTTCCACGATGGTGGGTCCCCGATACCTCATTCCTAGCGGTGTCTGAACTCTAGTGAGTGGAGACGTGGTGATGCATGTGACGGATTTCTATATTCATTGCTTTGAGAGTTGCAAATAAAGCCAATAGTATTTGATTAGCTGTGTTCGGAACTCCTATAGAAATTAAAGAGAGAGATGACATGCGACGTTGACTCTTTATTAGTCACTGGTAGACAGACAATAGTCAGAAATGGCTTAAGGAGACCTCATTCTGGAGACTGTGCAGTTCTCAGGGGTGGAACCTACATTTATCAGACATTTATGGCACATTTGATGTATATGCCGTAGATATTTCTCATGAGACAACCCCTTTAGAGAAGTCATCTCACCACCATTAATCACCTATCCACCTGACTGTTGGAACTACCACTGATTCACATAATGGGGGTCCTGTGTCTTCTGGGTGAACAAAATTGTGAAAGAACAAGGACACACAGGCACACAGCGGCTACCATAGACCCATAGAAGTGAATGGAGGAGTGGTAACAATACCACTTCCATAAGACCAGAGAAATGGATAAAGTCATGGTTACACATGCGCACAACTATAAGATCAATGAAAGTGAACGGAGCAGTGGACGCGCATGCACTTTATCACTCCATTTAATGGAGGAAACAAAAGGTCCATTTTGGGGATAAGAATGTTGCAGATTTCAGCATTCAGCAGAATCATTCAGTGCTCAGATATTATGGGAAAATTATCTGTTTCACCAGTGACTGTTGTGAATGTGCTAGAAATGAATTCTGAGCAGAAGCTCCCTCTGGTGGTTACAAACAGTACTGAACTATCCAATGAAGATTGTGAAGATTGGCGATCAGGTGTTACTGACTGGTCTTATATAAGGGAGGTTCCCTCCATCAGGGTTGCCGGTGATCAATTGTTCTGGTCTCATCTTTGATTCCTGTTCACTTTGTAGCTTGCTGTTTCGTGCCTGCATCTTCTGCTAACAGATAAGACATTTTCTTCTTTTAGTTTTTTGCGCTTGCTTTTTGCATTTTGTCCTGCACTTCTGTGGGGGTCTGCCGGGTCCCCTCCGGGGGCTTGTGCTCCTCTCAGTTTAGTTCAGCCACTGTTGTTTGTTCATTTGCCTTTTCCAGTTTTTTCAGTGGCTGCTGTTTAGTTTTGTTACACCAGAGAACTAATTTAGGTGGTAGAGGTCGTGTGATCTCAGGTGTTTTTGTAATTAGTAGAGTTGGTTCTTTTCAGGGTTTTTTGGGATTGCAGTAAGTGTCCTTCCTATCCTTTTCTATTTAGGAAGTTTGGGCCCCAACGTTTGCTCATACTATTTTCTGTCTGTGTCTGTATTTCTTCTTGTCTAATCGCCATTACATGTTTGGGGGCTTTCTATGTTCTTTGGGGATCTGCTCCGGGGCAGATAGTTTTCCTCTTTCTGTCTTTAGGTGTAGTTAGCTTCTCAGGCTGTGACGAGGCGTCTAGGACCAACGTAGGTACGCTCCACGGCTGCCTTAGTTGTGGTGGTTAGTCAGGGTACTGCAAACCCATAGATTCCAACCTCTCTGGTGTATTTCCTTTTTTGCCTGCTCTCCTCAGCTACCAAATCATAACAGTATCACCGGCCCAAAAACTGATATTTGTATGGTACTCACAGAAGGGAAAAATAGTGTTAAAGAAAGAAGATTGTCAGAGTTGTCAGAGATTTTTTTTTTTTTCCCTCTGTTTCTATGAATGCTGAGGAGGATTTTTTTTTCTCTCAATGGAGTTTGCACAGTTGTCTGGCCGTGTGGATCAGCTTGCCACTGAAGTTCGGAGTATTGCTACCTATCTTGCAGGGTTGCCTGTTGTGGAACCTAGGATTCCCATGCCAGATTTGTTTTTAGGGGATCGAGCTAAATTTCTGAATTTCAAAAATAACTGTAAGTTGTTTTTTGCCTTGAAATCTAAGTCCTCAGGGAACGCAGCACAGCAGGTTCAAATTGTCATCTCTCTCCTGCGCGGCGATCATCAGGATTGGGCTTTTTCCCTGACACCTGGGGATTCTGTTTTGAGTAATGTTGATGCATTTTTTCAGGCTCTGGGGTTATTGTACGATGAGCCTAATGTCACTGATCAAGCTGAAAAAGCCTTGTTGGCATTAAATCAGGGGCTTGAGGACGCTGAGTTATACTGTCAGAGATTCCGAAGGTGGGCAGTCCTGACCAAATGGAATGACGATGCTTTGGCAGCCCTTTTTCGGAAGGGTCTGTCAGAGAATGTAAAGTATGTTATGGTGGGATTCCCTGTACCCTCTGGTCTCAATGATTCTATGTCATTAGCGATTCAAATTGACAGACGTTTGCGTGAGCGTAGAGGTATGCGTGGAACAGTGTTGCCTTGTGAACCAGCTTCTGAACCCATGCAGTGTGATAGAGTGGCTTCTGGGGCACAGCGTCATGAGTTTGGAAAACGCAATGGGTTATGTTTCTACTGTGGTGATGTCTCTCATGCTATTTCAGTCTGCCCTAAGCGGGGAAGACGTTTTGCACGTTCAGTTGTCTTGGGTAGTGTTCAGACTAAATTTTTGTTGACTGTTACCCTGATTTGCTCCCTGTCCACATTTTCTGCTCAGGATTTTGTTGATTCAGGAGCAGCTATTAACCTGATGGATTTTGATTTTGCTAAACGTTGTGGGTTTCCCTTGATACCCCTACGGAAGTCTATTCCCCTACTGGGGATCGATTCTACCCCTTTGGCTGAGAATAAACCTCAGTTCTCTACTCAGGTGATAATGAGGGTGAACCTGATCATCAGGAGAGTTGCAAATTTTTGGTGCTGTATAATCTGCATGACATTATCGTACTGGGTTTCCCTTGGTTACAGTCTCATAATCCTGTTTTGGATTGGAAATCTGTGTCTGTAACCAGTTGGGGCTGCCAATGTGTTAATACCAACACTCCTGTTTTTCTGCCTCCCCCCAGGCTCAGGATGTTCCTGACTTTTTGACTGATTTTTCTGATGTGTTTAGCGAAAGTAAATCTGCATCCTTGCCCCCCCATAGGAGCTATGACTGCGCTATTGAATTAGTGCCTGGTAGTAAATTCCCTAAAGGTCGCCTTTTTAACTTGTCTGTACCTGAACATGACGCTATGCGATCTTATATCAAGGAGTCATTGGAGAAGGGTCATATCAGACCATCCTCTTCACCCTTGGGTGCCGGTTTTTTCTTTGTGGCCAAAAAGGATGGTTCATTAAGGCCGTGTATTGATTATCGTCTCTTGAAAAATATCACTGTGAAATATCAATATCCGTTACCCTTGATTTCTGACCTGTTTTCCAGGGTGAAAAGTGCTACTTGGTTTACCAAGCTTGACCTTAGGGGGGCATATAACCTTATTCGCATTAAGCACGGGGATGAATGGAAGACGGCATTTAATATCCCAGAGGGGCATTTTGAGTACCTAGTGATGCCCTTTGGGCTCACTAATGTTCCTTCTGTCTTCCAGTCCTTCATGAATGACATTTTCAGGGATTTTGTGGATAAATTTCTGATTGTTTATTTGGATGATATCTTGATTTTTTCCAATGACTGGGACTCTCATGTGAAACATGTTCGGACTGTGTTCCAGATTTTGAGAGAGAATGCTCTGTAGTGAAGGGATCAAAGTGTCTTTTTGGCGTACAGAGGATCTCATTTCTGGGATTCATTTTGTCCACATCTGTTATTGAAATGGACCCCGGTCAAGGTTCAGGCCATCTGTGATTGGGTCCAACCTACTTCATTAAAGGCTCTTCAAAGATTCTTGGGTTTTGCCAATTTTTTCGTAAATTTATTGGTAATTTCTCTGTTATTGTTAAACCATTGACTGATTTGGCCAAAAAGGGTTCTGATGTGGTGAATTGGCCTCCTGAGGCAGTCTCTGCGTTTCAGGAACTTAAGCAGAGATTCACTTCTGCTCCTGTTCTACGGCAGCCTGATGTTTCTCTGCCATTTCAGGTGGAGGTTGATGCCTCTGAAATTGGGGCAGGTGCCGTTTTGTCCCAAAGAGATCCAAGACCTCTAAAAGTAACCCTTGTGCCTTTTTCTCTCGAAAATTTTCTCCAACTGAACGTAATTATGACGTGGGTAATCGGGAGTTATTGGCATGAAGTGGGCTTTTGAAGAGTGGAGACATTGGCTGGAGGGAGCCAAACATCAGGTGGTGGTCCTCACGGACCACAATAATCTGGTTTATCTGGAATCAGCCAAGCGACTTAATCCTAGACAGGCCAGGTGGGCCTTGTTTTTCACACGTTTTAATTTTGTGGTTTCCTTTCTTCCTGGCACTAAGAATGTTAAGGCGGATGCCCTCTCGAGGAGTTTCCTTGCGGACTCTCCTGAGTTATCTGATCCTGCTGTTATTTTGAAAGAGGGTGTAGTTCTTTCCGCCATCTCGCCCAATTTGAGACTGGCTCTGGAAGGGTGTCAGGAGGATAAACCCGAGCGCTGCCCTATTGGGAAATTGTTTGTCCCAGACCGGTGGAAAAAGAGTGTGATGTCTGAGATTCATTGTTCCCGTTGGCCGGTCATCCCGGAATTTTTGGTACCAGAGACTTGGTTAGTCGGTCCTTTTGGTGGCCTACTTTGTCTCGTGACGTCAGGGAATTTGTGCAGTCCTGCGGGACTTGCTCTCGCTCCAAGCCTTGCTCTCGCTCTAGTGGTTTGTTGATGCCATTGCCTGTGCCCAAAAGACCATGGACCCATATCTCTATGGATTTCATTTCCGACCTCCCTGTTTCTCAGAGAATGACCGTTATCTGGGTGATTTGTAATAGGTTTTCCAAAATGATACATCTTGTGCCATTACCTAAGTTGCCTTCCTCCTCTGAATTGGTGCCTTTGTTCCTTCAGCACGTGGTTCGGTTACACGGCATTCCTGAGAACATTGTGTCTGACAGAGGAGTCCAGTTTGTTTCCAGATTTTGGAGGACTTTTTGTTCTAAACTTGGTGTTCAATTGTCTTTCTCCTCGGCTTTTCATCCTCAGACCAATGGACAAACTGAGAGAACAAATCAGACATTGGAGACTTATCTGAGATGCTTTGTGTCTGCTGATCAGGATGACTGGGTCTCTTTTTTGCCTTTGGCTGAGTTTGCTCTTAATAATAGGGCTAGCTCTGCCACTTTGATGTCTCCATTTTTCTGCAATTTTGGGTTTCACCCTCGATTTTCTTCAGGACAGACGGAGGCTTCTGTCTGTCCAGGTGTTGACTCTGTTGTGGAGCGTATGCAGCAGATTTGGGACCAGGTAGTGGAGAGGTTGTCCCTCTCTCAGGAGAGGGCCCAGCGGTTTGCCAACCGGCATAGGACTGATGGTCCTCGGTTTGAAGTGGGGGACTTGGTCTGGTTGTCCTCAAGAAATATCCCTATGAGAGTTGCATCTCCTAAGTTTAAGCCTAGGTTCATTGGACCTTATAAGATCATGGAGATTCTTAATCCTGTTTCCTTTTGTTTACTTCTTCCAGGGACATTTAAGATCCGTAACGTGTTCCACAAGTCCTTATTGAAGAGGTTTGTCGAGCCAGTGGTTCCTATGGCTGTGCCTCCTGACCCTGTTTTGGTTGAGGGCAATCTGGAGTATGTGGTTGAGAAAATATTGAATTCTCGTTTTTCTAGACGGAAACTCCAGTATTTGGTTAAGTGGAGAGGTTATGGTCAGGAGGACAATTCTTGGGTGTTTGCTTCGGACATCCATGCTAGGAGACTCATCCGTGCGTATCACAGAGCTCATCCTGACCGACCTGGTTGCTCAAATGAGGGTTCGGTGACCCCTCCTCAAGGGGGGGTACTGTTGTGAATGTGCTAGAAATGAATTCTGAGCAGAAGCTCCCTCTGGTGGTTACAAACAGTACTGAACTATCCAATGAAGATTGTGAAGATTGGCGATCAGGTGTTACTGACTGGTCTTATATAAGGGAGGTTCCCTCCCATCAGGGTTGCCGGTGATCAATTGTTCTGGTCTCATCTTTGATTCCTGTTCACTTTGTAGCTTGCTGTTTCGTGCCTGCATCTTCTGCTAACAGAGAAGACATTTTCTTCTTTTAGTTTTTGTGCTTGCTTTTTGCATTTTGTCCTGCACTTCTGTGGGGGTCTGCCGGGTCCCCTCCGGGGGCTTGTGCTCCTCTCAGTTTAGTTCAGCCACTGTTGTTTGTTCATTTGCCTTTTCCAGTTTTTTCAGTGGCTGCTGTTTAGTTTTTGTTACACCAGAGAACTAATTTAGGTGGTAGAGGTTGTGTGATCTCAGGTGTTTTTGTAATTAGTAGAGTTGGTTCTTTTCAGGGTTTTTTGGGATTGCAGTAAGTGTCCTTCCTATCCTTTTCTATTTAGGAAGTTTGGGCCCCAACGTTTGCTCATACTATTTTCTGTCTGTGTCTGTATTTCTTCTTGTCTAATCGCCATTACATGTTTGAGGGCTTTCTATGTTCTTTGGGGATCTGCTCCGGGGCAGATAGTTTTCCTCTTTCTGTCTTTAGGTGTAGTTAGCTTCTCAGGCTGTGACGAGGCGTCTAGGACCAACGTAGGTACGCTCCACGGCTGCCTTTAGTTGTGGTGGTTAGTCAGGGTACTGCAATCCCATAGATTCCAACCTCTCTGGTGTATTTCCTTTTTGCCTGCTCTCCTCAGCTACCAAATCATAACAAGTGACCTACAAAAATAATTACGTGCATCATCACAACAAGAGAATCTGAGCACAAATACACCACGAAGGTCACACAGTACAGATGAGGGCCTAAATACATAAAAACTATAACAGTTAACAGTGCCTTCTACAGTGCTCCCAACAAAGTCCCTCCACAACATAAGCCTACATCTGTTATATCCTCCAGCTGAGAAGAGGTACCAATAATTGGACTCCCGACCAATCATACATTTATCATCTGTCCTGAAAACAACTTCTACCAAATTACCCTTCTGAAGATGTCAGCCAATCACTTGTCGTATGCACCACTGTATTCCTGTGAGAGCTATTGATCTCTGATGACCTACTGGTGTACTGACCAGTGACCACCACTGTAAAAGTGAACATAATACTATTAATAAATTGGTTTGTGATGACATAGCTGTAGGGCATTATGGAGAAGCCAGCCTGGTCGCAGAAAACTACAATAGTCCCCTCCAGTGTAGAACATGGTGCTGGTGAGTTTTTTTTCCTAGCATTGTGAAACGAAGCTCAAAGGGTTCGAATTCACCTGGAACAATGAATTTCAGGAAATTTGACTCAAACTCGATTCTCAGCGGATTGTTTTGCTCAGCTCTAAATGTATGCTTCAGTTTCAAGTTAAAACTGCTTTCCCCAGACGAATGGTTGGTCTCTACCCCTTTAAGCATGTCCCGGTTCTTTGCAAATGTGATTTTATGCTGCTATATGTATATATATTGTATGTCTATGTAATGTATTAATGTTTATTATAGGGAGAGAGCATAGTGCAGATTTTGGCCACTAGATGGGGGCATTATAGTGTACATAGTCACAGCATAGGAGTTTCACATAGTAAATAGTTAACATAGGAGAGGTTACTGTGGATAAGGCAGGAACAGTTTCCTTGATAGATTCAGTAGGGGCCAGGGTGCCCAGGCAGCTAGGATGGGCATCAGAGCCCAAGCCCCCAGTAGCTCCGCAACGTTATTCAAGCAGGATCCCAGCCATCCAGGGCAGCAGGCCAGAACAGCAGCAGGCCAGAACAGCAGCAGGCTACAGCAGTGTTGGAACAGAGGCTAAAGACATGACCAGGACAGTACAGGGACGCAGGTGGCTCCATAATGTGGCAACTTATCGCATGGGCTGATGCCCTCAGAACCGGGTTGAAACGGCTGAGTGAACCCCCAAGCACAGTGAGTTTGGACCGGGAGGACGCTGCATCACCACGAGAGGCAGTACAGAAGGGCAGGTCGCTCACTATGTGGCAACTGACTTCGTGGACTGATGCCCTCATGTCTGGGGTGAAACAGACGAGGGAACACCTAAACATAGCAAAGCTGAACAGGGAGGATGCTGAGGAACCGTATGATACGGTTCAACCTGGGTACGTGCTGTGTGACAGAGAGAAGTACAGGGAAAAAGAAAGAAAGGTGCATTGTGGAACCTCTTGTTAATGCTGTGACGAATATGGATGTGCTGCATAAGGAAACCAGTAAAGTTGATCATTTGAAAGCTGAAATGGACTGCATCTCAATTTGTGCAAAACCGTATAGAGGGCGCCTTCAGCAAAGCAGAGGAGACCCTGATGGTGCAGAGAGTGAAGCCACAGGTATGCTGAGTAATGAACACTGTTTGTATGTGACGGGAGGCCAGGTTGCGCCAGAACCGTTAATCTCAACCACGACTACGGCCCTGGCCCTCCCTCACATATACTTTGATTATTGAGCATTAGATCCTCTGCTTATAGATGTCTGTAGATCTCCTGTAAACAACAGCAAGAGACCCTGTTTTGGTTGTAAGTCACACTTTCAAATTACAGCTGCTTTCCCCTGGGACACAGGCCAAAGTGCAGATCAACAGCTGGCCATCAATTCTACGGTGGCGGTGTAATAGCTGGACTTTTGGAATTTTGATTCCCTGCCTGCTGTGGGATTTACCTTGCTTGCAGTTGGCGCAGTTCATTATTAACCATATGTTAGGGAATGATTCTACGATGAAATATACATAGTGAAATCCCCTAATACATTAGCCAAAGTACCTACAAACTTGAAGGTAGGCTTTAGATGAGGCACACAAGGAGGGGGTAGAGCATTGCCTTTGGGGGTCAAAAATCCATTCCTTCTCCAGACTTGAGGTTTTGCGTATCACCAGGCGGGGGTTGGTTTAGGCATGGAAAACACACTTGGCCTCATGAAAGTAATGAAGAAATTAAAGACTAGTGACAGCATCTGCCATCAGCTCAATATTACAATACAAGTGGGACTCTACAGCAGCGTATTTCATCTCTCCATGCAGAGGAAACATTAGAAATAAACACACAGAAATCATGTGCCCATGTTACGGCCTGACTCTTAAAGCCGCTTCGCTCTGATCTTAAGACGCACCTCTAGGGCAATCACATTTTTCACCATTTTCTTTAGCGTTGGGAAGTTGAAGATGTGAAGATACAAGGAAGAGAATAACTGTGTGAATGATATAACAGTACAAGGATAAAGATGAAGATATAAAACACACTGGCGCTAACTACAGAGATATACTTGAATGAACAAAGATGTGTGAAGAGGCTGCTGGAGTTGAGTCAGCTGCTGTGCTAATGCTGACTCCAAAGTAACCAAGTGATGGTGTACATAAATGAAAAAACAAATAACTACCTGCGCCTCTACACCAATAAATGCAAAAAGAAATGTCCCCACAAAGTGAAAAACTGCTGGATGAATGGCGATGCAATTGTGACAGAATTGTTTAGCTGGCATACATAAAAGTGTTGGCGTAGAACACTTACTGTCACAACAGCAGAGGGCTGGATTGAAGAAGAGGAAGTCCTGGCTCAGTACAAATGGTAATCGGACCGCGCGCCCAGATCAGGCAAGCCGAATGTGCCGGGGCAGGGAGCGTCCTCCCTGTTGCTGGAACAACTAAGCTGGACTGGGAAACACGGAGTCCGGAAGTAGCGCGGCGTCCTCAGGCCACGAGGCGCCGCTAGTACGAGATGGACAGGACGGGGGCGGGACAAAAAATAGGTGACGTCACCGTGGTACCGTGGTACGAGAGGCAGGAAGGGTCTAAAATCGTTCCAACGCGTTTCGAAGGTACACGGACCTTCTTCGTCAGGGATCGAGACCCATAGCAGAGCCTGCCTTATGTACCTTTGACAAACCCCCGCCCTCTCGCCATGTGACAGTAAACCAAAGAAAGAATATTGATTGCTGCACTATGTGTTTACAGAGAAGACAGCAAGGAGTAATAAAACAGAAAAGTGTACAAAGAAAAAGGTGAATAAGTAATGTTTACATCTATGTGTATGGCATTGCCTGAATGATACCTTAAAAGTAAAAAATCTTTATTTGGTTAAAATAGGAATAGACCTAAAAATAAATATATTTAATAGAGCCCTTAATGAATCCATAGATGTATATGTATGTGCACAAACACTTAATGAGGGTTAAATCGATATTATAATGTATTACCGTATTAACAAGTTCACTAGCTGGCTCACACATTACACATATACAAAATAAATAAATTGGGGTAAAGTAAAATAAAATAAAATAAACCATGCAAGTTGTGAGGAAGTAAGATAGTAGTCATAGAACTAATCTCACAAATAGTGGAGCTTTAAAATATTTTTCATAAAAATACACTTGCATGCGTGTGTTCATTATTCAGCCTAATACATGACTACGGCTAAAAAGTACTAAAAACCACCCCCTACCCCCATATTCGTACAGGGGTAAGAGCGTAAATAACATAATGCGACACAGGTTCTGATTGATGACCTAAGGAAACGCATATAATTCTATCTCGTGGTTTAACCCAGTAGGGGCCAGGCTATCCAGGGTGAAAATCCATTGGGATTCCACCCTAGACATTTTTCTAATGTAATCCCCACCCCTCTTATTTTTATGGATAACCTGTATGCCACAGAAATGAATACCTCGAACAGATCTACTGTGGCATTCAAAAAAGTGTCTAGAGAGGGGGTGACCTAAAAAGCCCTTGTTGATGTTGTTAAAATGTTCCCTTAAACGGTCACGGAGCCTGCGTTTTGTACGCCCAACATATATTTTGCCACAAGGGCACTGAATTAGATAAATGACTCCCGCGGTAGAACATGTAATAAAGTCTCTAATCTCGAATTGTTGTTTATTATGTGCATCTAGAAATATAGTCTGCCTAGTTTTCTGGAAGTGGGTCTTAATGCAACATAAACAAGTACCACAAGGTACAAAACCTTTAGAAGAGGTAGCTAGTGGTATGCAAGATCCATCCTTAACGGTGGGAGCAATCAGGTTACCCAGAGTTTGGCCTTCCTAAAAATAAATTTTGGATGGGGTGCCAAAAATTCACCAATTTTTCTATCCCCCTGAAGGATAAACCAATATTTAGATATTATGTTTCTAAATTGTTTATAATTGTGATGGAACTGGGTAACAATAGGTAAATCCCCGATTTGTTCTATAATAGAGGGTGAGCGAGTAGTCTCGGGTTGATCCTTATGGACCAGACTATCCCTAGGTAATTGCTCAACTTCTTTTTTATTTTTTTGTAACAATGACATAGGATAGCCTTTTTCTATAAACTGTTGTGTTAAATAATCGGTTTCCTGATGGTAGTCCTGAATTTTCGAGCAATTACGTCTCACTCTCGTAAATTGGCCCTTGGGGATACTGGTTAGCCAAATAGGAAGATGACAGCTACTGATGTCAATGTAACTATTAGCATCTACTTCTTTACGATGACATTTGGTACAGATGGTCTCCTTCTCAATAAATATTTCCAGATCCAAAAAGTTGACATTAGTTGTACTTATGGTAGACGTGAATTCCAGGCCAAACGGGTTAGTGTTAAGGTTAGAGATGAACCTGTTAAGGCCTTCTAATGGACCTTCCCAGATAAATAGGACGTCATCGATAAATCTACGCCACATGACCAAACCAGGATATAGTTGGCCAGACTGAAAGATATATGACTCCTCCCACTTGGCTACGTACAGGTTCGCGTAGCTAGGGGCAAAGCGGGTACCCATGGCAGTTCCCCAGGTTTGCAGGTAGAACTGGCCTTCATATGTAAAATAATTATGGTGTAGAATGAAGCGAATACAATCAATAATAAACCTAATTTGTGCCTCTTTATGAATCCCTAATTTTCTGAGGAAAAGAACCTGTGTCGCATTATGTTATTTACTCCTTACCCCTGTACGAATATGGGGGGTAGGGGGTGGTTTTTAGTACTTTTTAGCCGTAGTCATGTATTAGGCTGAATAATGAACACACGCATGCAAGTGTATTTTTATGAAAAATATTTTAAAGCTCCACTATTTGTGAGATTAGTTCTATGACTACTATCTTACTTCCTCACAACTTGCATGGTTTATTTTAGTTTATTTTACTTTACCCCAATTTATTTATTTTGTATATGTGTAATGTGTGAGCCAGCTAGTGAACTTGTTAATACGGTAATACATTATAATATCGATTTAACCCTCATTAAGTGTTTGTGCACATACATATACATCTATGGATTCATTAAGGGCTCTATTAAATATATTTATTTTTAGGTCTATTCCTATTTTAACCAAATAAAGATTTTTTACTTTTAAGGTATCATTCAGGCAATGCCATACACATAGATGTAAACATTACTTATTCACCTTTTTCTTTGTACACTTTTCTGTTTTATTACTCCTTGCTGTCTTCTCTGTAAACACATAGTGCAGCAATCAATATTCTTTCTTTGGTTTACTGTCACATGGCGAGAGGGCGGGGGTTTGTCAAAGGTACATAAGGCAGGCTCTGCTATGGGTCTCGATCCCTGACGAAGAAGGTCCGTGTACCTTCGAAACGCGTTGGAACGATTTTAGACCTTCCTGCCTCTCGTACCACGGTACCACGGTGACGTCACCTATTTTTTGTCCCGCGCCCGTCCTGTCCATCTCGTACTAGCGGCGCCTCGTGGCCTGAGGACGCCGCGCTACTTCCGGACTCCGTGTTTCCCAGTCCAGCTTAGTTGTTCCAGCAACAGGGAGGACGCTCCCTGCCCCGGCACATTCGGCTTGCCTGATCTGGGCGCGCGGTCCGATTACCATTGTACTGAGCCAGGACTTCCTCTTCTTCAATCCAGCCCTCTGCTGTTGTGACAGTAAGTGTTCTACGCCAACACTTTTATGTATGCCAGCTAAACAATTCTTTCACAATTGCATCGCCATTCATCCAGCAGTTTTTCACTTTGTGGGGACATTTCTTTTTGCATTTATTGGTGTAGAGGCGCAGGTAGTTATTTGTTTTTTGATATAACAGTACCATGCAGGCAGCCATTAGGCAAGATTGGAACTGTGTACACAGAATTGTATCATTGAGCCTGCAGACTGTACAGGGAGCAGACAGGACGTGCCCCTCTTATAAAAATCAATATATCACACGTAGTCTTGAGCGATACGATACTGCAAATATCGGGTATCGGCCGATATTAGCTGTATCGGGCTTTCGATTCCGAGTACCGATATTTTCGTCATATCGGATACCGGAATCGGATTTGTCACTGTCACTGTGAGTGTCCGTCGGTCGGGTCTGTCAGGAGTCAGCGGCACTTACCTGGCAGAAGATCTCCGGCGGTCACGTCCTGGACTGCTTGATGGCCGCCATTATCTTCTCCCTGGCGGTCACATGCAGTTTTTCGCGATAACTGCAGTGACTGCTGGGTAATCCCGGCCGTGAAGCAGTCAGTCCGATGACGTCACCGCCGGGGAAGCAGGTAATCAGCTGTGCTGCGCCGGGATGACAGCCTCTGCCTGCCTGCCTGCCTCTGATGTCATTCTGATGTAGCAGAGCTGGATTGTCGTGGGACACTCGTTACTATGGACTGCGTCGGACAGGTGGTATACTGCTGTTTTTTTTTTTTCCATTTTTTTACAGGAGATCGATGGCGTCGCAGGATGAGACTGTAATAAAAGTAATGAAAACTGTTTTGTTTTTTTTATTAAATTAAAAAACTTTTTTATGAACATTCACCCGTCCGGGTACATCAACAATTTAACTATTTACATACAGGGACCCTGTCCGGGTTATTTATAATTCTTTGACAGGGGTGTTCCAGGTACCACCTGGTACTCTTCTGATGCTTGCCAAACATCCGAGACACCAAGGACCACCAGGACCTGATGACGTCGTGTGGCCTGTACAGTCAAGTCGTGACCCGCTATCTGTGTCTGTGTGGCCACCTCTTTCATCTCCCTCCGGGTCTGGACCCCTATGTCACGGACTGAACGAACCCCAGGGGGCCTAACAGGCGCCGGGTACGGGCCAGCTATAGTTATCATGTCCATAGCTGGGGCTGCTGAGGAGACCACTGAGGGAGGCTGGGGAGATTTACGGCGTGGGGTGGGCACTTGTGCAGAGGCCTGGATGTGGGAGGCTGAAGGCTCCGAGGGTCTCACAGGTTCCTGACACTCTGGGGACCAGGGGTCGCACCTGGTGACATTTAGGGCATACCATCCATTGTAACCCCAGTGTCGGGTGTAAGTTACCAAGTCTCCTGGCAACAGGTCCCTCCCCGGGTGTCCTTCTGGGAGGTGAGTCTCCACGTCCCGCCGGGTCACAAACACTTCTAAATAAAGTCCAGGCTCCTGGATGAAGCCCCAACCAGCTTTCAATTTAAAGCTCCGTACTGCACCCTTACGCCGCGGCTCCCTCAGGGTTCCTTTATCTTTTCTCATCCGGTCCTTATCTGCCCGGTCCTTCTCGATGTGATGTTGGCGAAGCTTCTGGGATTCGCGCTGCTCCCTTTGTCGCTCGGCTTCTCTCTCCCAACGTCTCCACTCTTCCTCCTGACGCCGGTTGTAATTCTCCTCCACCAGCATCTCCATGTCTCCACCATCAAACTGCAGCTTACGATGTCCGGTTTGCGGCAGCTCTCCTGGCGCCCGACAGTCCTGGCGGCGCTCACCTGCGGAGGAAGCAGCCGGCTCTGGAACAGAGGACAGTCGGGGCTCCGGTACAGACAGGTAGACCTCTGGTGCCTGCGCGGCCTCCTCCATGAGGACGGGTGTCGCTTCTTCTGTCTCAGCGACGGGGGCAGACAGCGGGATCTGGGGTGCTGCCGGTGCAGCGTTTTTTGCAGGAACGGGTGCCTCCACTGCGACAACGTCAACCGGATCACATTGCAAGGGCTGGGATGCCCGCACTGACTCCTCTACTAGAACGGGTGCCTCACCATCCGGTACAGACACTTCAGGTAAGAGGGATTGGCGCCGCTCCAAGTTTAGTTTTAGGGCACGCCAGCTGGCTTCCATCCTGGCGACCTCCTCCCGGTGCCGGGCCAGGCCTCTTAGGGTATCCTCCGCTTCTTGCAGCGTAGGAGGGTTTCCAGGCCGGGTGCCCAACGGTGGTTCCGTGGCGATCGGGTCGCTTCCGTGGGGGGAGAGCTCTGACTGCTCCATCCCTTCACACTTCTGCTCGTGTCCATTAGCCATCTCTGCCAAGTCACATGTGTCATTAGCATCTGGAAAGGGCCCCTCTTTTGTAGTGAGGCGGGACCTTCGTGTTAGTTTCCGCACACTGAGGAGGATGAGGAGGCGGAACTCAAGAGCTGTGGGGCACGATCTTACATTGCAGTACCATTTAGAGTGGTCGGCCATCGTTTTCGCGCCACTGAGTGAGTGTACACCCACGAAGAGCTCGCCCTTCTTCTTCACCAGTGCCTCGTCGTGACGCAGATATGGCGGAAAAATGGCAAATACATTCTCTGATGATTTTAGCAATTCTCAAGCACAAAACCAGTTCAATTCAGGCACACAGGACTCGCTTATAGCGAGCTACAGAATCCTGTTCGTGACGCCCAAGTTGAGTCGCACAGAGCCAGAGGTTTTGGGGGTACTCGGCACCGAGCCCGTCGACTTCTATGGGGTATGTCACGGCTTTACCCGGCAATTGAATCAGAGTCTATTTTACTATGTAGAAGTGTATAAACTATAAATATATGTATATATATATATGTCACAATGACATGTATATATATATATATGTATTCTATGTGTGTATATTTTGTGTTTACAAGGAAAGAAAGTGTTTTTTTAGTTGCGATATTTTGTTCCCATAGACTTACATGGGACTTCCGGTATCGGAATCGGATATCGACGATATTTAGTGATATCGGTGATACCATTCTGATCCGATATTTTTAGATATCGAGCAGTATCGCTCAACACTAATCACATGGCTAATTTTTCACAACAATTTGTCGCGTTTTTGGTAAGTAGCGGAATAGATTTAGCCTTTTCCTACTGGACTCATTTTTTTTATAGCACCTCTACAGAAGAAGAGCTTTGAGCCTCGAAAACCAGAGGCTATTCAGCCGATAACAGCTACAACATTTGACATTAGCAGGTGCTGGCACCCAACACATTTGTGAGACTGGGACACGGTCTTTGTCAAGTAAAGCAACCACCGGCCATTGGGGTAATTTGAAGAGGTGGACCTGGTGGGTCATTTACCTAGGGTACTCAGTACTATTAAGAGGCTCTGTCAGTGGCTCCTTGCAGCTCTAGAAAAGGCTACCAAAAACAGATCAGATCCCAGAAATTACCCTGGTTTTCACTCTTTAACTCCTGGATAGGGATCTGGACTTACACATGGGGCCCCTGGGTTGGGCAAATGAAGTCAGCTTATAGCTGCAGACTGGCAGAAGTGGTGCTCATGGTATGTTTCAGTAGTTGCTATGCAACTTTAAAAATGACTACCACAAACAGATTTAACGCAAGTCATTGTATACCAAATCCCAGGGTCTCTGGATATACGCAAGGGTCCCTTGGGGTCTTCTGACCAAAGATACAGGCTGACAGAAGTGGTCCGATAGTCGGGTCAGTACCAAGAGAGCAGTCGAGGTAAAAAGTCAGAAGGCAAAAGAATAGTCTGGAAATGGGTCTTCATGGTCAGACAACAGGGATAGTAGCAAAGTAAACAGGAGCTGAAAGCAGAAGTCTGACCCAGAGTAAATAAATGTTTAACTGAGAGTGAGAGTCAGAGGTTCATGAGTTTAAATCGAAAACAGTCTGGCCAAGACTCATAGAAAGGAGAAATCTAAGCAACCAGCAATACAGACATGGTAGACAGGGAGATTTCTGCTGTGGCTAGTTTTTCCACAGCCACACAAATGACTGTGAGCGTTGAGCTCCTGAGACACTGAGAAACTTCTTTGACTACTTTTCCATTAAAAATTCCAATGTGAGGCCAAATCGGAGTAAAGAAAGTGAGAAATTAAGTAAGTGCTGGCATAATTTAATTTTTTGTGTTTTTTCTGTATTTAGTGTTTCTTTATGTATGGTATATTTATGGAAACCTGAAACAAGACGGCATCTTTATTCTCTTACATTCACTAGAACTAGTAGGTTGGGGGAGTTGTGTTTGTAATTAAGATATACAAGAAAAATGGGAAACCCATTAGACGAAAACCATTTCCTCCGTACTCAGTCATGAAATTGAAGGTCAGCAGGTCAGAGATCATTGGATTCAATCGGAAAAATTACATTTATTATTCATATGAAAAATAAACAGGTTGACACAAAATCCAAAACAAAATCTGTCAGATACATCAAAGTCAATTTGTTACTCCATAGGGGATACAAAGGTGACAAAACAATCAGCTGCCAACAGATGTCTCACATAATGTGTCTATAGTACTTCCCATTTATGACTCATTTGGGTCAGGTATGAAATGCTGCTTAAGAGGCAACAAAATTATATATTTTTTTCCTGCTGGTGTAAAGTGAATTTATCCCCTGTTCTCATCACGTTTTGTGTCTACCTTTAACCCCTTAACCCCCAAGGGTGGTTTGCACGTTAATGACAGGGCCAATTTTTACAATTCTGCCCATGTCTCTTTATGAGGTTACAATTCTGGAACGCTTCAACGTATCTTCGCGATTCTGAGAATATTTTCTCATGACATATTGTGCATCAAGTTAGTGGTAAAATTTCTTTGATGTAACTTGCGTTTATTTTTGAAAAAAAATGGAAATATGGCGAAAATTTTGAAAATTTTGTAATTTTCAAACTTTGAATTTTTATTCTCTTAAAACAGAGAAATATGTCACAGAAAATAGTTAAGAAATAACATTTCCCACATGTATACTTTACATCAGCACAATTTTGGAAACAAAATTTTTATTTGTTAGGAAGTTACAAGGGTTAAAAGTTGACCAGCAATTTCTCATTTTTACAACAAAATTTACAAAACCATTTTTTTAGGGATCACCTCACATTTGAAGTCACTTTGAGGGGTCTATATGGCAGAAAATACCCAAAAGTGACACCATTCTAAAAACTGCACCCCATAAGGTACTCAAAACCACAATCAAGAAGTTTATTAACCCTTCAGGTGCTTCACAGGAGCTGAAGCAACGTGTAAGGAAAAAATGAACATTTTACTTTTTAGTCATAAAAATGATCTTTTACAAACATTTTTTTTATTTTCACAAGGGTAAAAGAAGAAAATGGACAGATAAAGTTGTTGTGCAATTTCTCCTGAGTACGCCGATACCCCATATGTGAGGGAAAACCACTGTTTTGGCGCACGGCAGGGCTCGGAATGGAAGGAGCGCCGTTTGACTTTTCCAAAACAAAATTGGCTGGAATTGAGAATGGACGCCATGTCGCGTTTGGAGATTCCCTGATGTGTCTAAACAGTGGAAACCCCCCACAAATAACCCAATTTTGGAAACTAGACCCCCTAAGGAACTTATCTAGATGTGTGTTGAGCACTTTGAACCCCCAAGTGCTTCACACAAGTTTATAATGTAGAGTCGTGAAGAAAAAAATCATATTTTTTCCACAAACATGATGTTTTAGTCCCCAATTTTTTATTTTCCCAAGGGTAAGAGGAGAAATTGGACCACAAAAGTTGTTGTCCAATTTGTGCTGAGTACGCTGATACCCCATATGGGGGGAAATCACTGTTTGGGTGCATGGCAGGGCTCGGAAGGGAAGGAGCGCCGTTTGACTTTTCCAAACCAAAATTGGCTGAAACCGAGAATGGATGCCATGTCGCGTTTGGAGAGCCCCTGATGTGCCTAAACAGTGGTAACCCCCCACATGTGACTCTATTTTGGAAACTAGACCCCCTAAGGAACTTATCTGGATGTGTGTTGAGCACTTTGAACCCCCAAGTGCTTCACGAAAGTTTATAATGTAGAGCCTTGAAGAAAAAAAATCATATTTTTTCCACAAGCATGATGTTTTAGTCCCCAATTTTTTATTTTCCCAAGGGTAAGAGGAGAAATAGGACAACAAAAGTTGTTGTCCAACTTTTCCTGAGTACGCTGATACCCTATATGTGGGAGGGAACGACTGTTTGGGTGCACGGCACGGCTCGAAAGAGAAGGAGCGCCGTTTGACTTTTCAAAACAAAAATTGGCTGGAATTGAGAACGGACGCCATGTCGCGTTTGAAGAGCCTCTGATGTGCCTAAACAGTGGAAACCCCCCACATATGACCCCATTTTGGAAACTAGACCCCCTAAGGAACTTATCTAGATGTTTGTTGAGCACTTTGAACCCCCAAGTGCTTCACACAAGTTTATAATGTAGAGCCGTGAAGAAAAAAAATCATATTTTTTCCACAAGCATGATGTTTTAGTCCCCAATTTTTTAATTTCCCAAGGGTAAGAGGAGAAATTGGACCACAAAAGTTGTTGTCCAATTGGTCCTGAGTACGCTGATACCCCAAAATTGGCTGGAATTGAGAACGGACGCCACTTCGCGTTTGGGGAGCCTCTGATGTGCCTAAACAGTGGAAACCCCCCACATTTGACCCCATTTTGGAAACTAAACCCCTAAGGAACTTATCTAGATGTGTGGTGAGCACTTTGAACCCCCAAGTGCTTCACGAAAGTTTATAATGTAGAGCCGTGAAGAAAAAAAATCATATTTTTTCCACAAGCATGATGTTTTAGTCCCCAATTTTTTATTTTCCCAAGGGTAAGAGGAGAAATTGGACCACAAAAGTTGTTGTCCAACTTGTCCTGAGTACGCTGATACCCTATATGTGGGGGGGAACCACTGTTTTGGTGCACGGCAGGGCTCGGAAGGGAAGGAGCGCCGTTTGACTTTTCCAAACCAAAATTGGCTGGAATTGAGAACGGACGCCATGTCACTAAAGTTTATAATGCCCTAGTGTGAAAAAAAAAATTTCTTTTTCCACAAAAGTGATTTTTTTTTGTCCCCAATTTTTTATTTTCCCAAGGGTAACAGGAGAAATTGGACCCCAATAGTTGTTGTCCAATTTGTCCTGAGTACGCTGATACCCCATATGCTGGGGGGAACCACTGTTTGGGTGCACGGCAGGGCTCAGAAGGGAAGCAGTGACATTTTGGAATGCAGACTTTGATGGAATAGTCTGCGTGCATCATGTTCCGTTAGCAGAGCCCCTGATGTGCCTAAACAGTGGAAACCCCCCACATGTGACCCTATTTTGGAAACTAGACCCCCTAAGGAACTTATCTAGGTGTGTGGTGAGCACTTTGAACCCCAAAGTGTTTCACTAAAGTTTATAATGCCCTGACATGAAAAAATAATAATTTTTTTTTCCACAAAAGTGATATTTTAGTCCCCAATTTTTTATTTTCCCAAGGGTAACAGAAGAAATTTGACCTCAAAAGTTGTTGTCTAATTTGTCCTGAGTACGCTGATATCCCATATGTTGGGGGGAACCACTGTTTGGGTACACGACAGGGCTCGGAAGGGAAGTAGTGACATTTTGGAATGCAGACTTTGATGGAATGGTCTGCGGGCGTCATGTTCCATTAGCAAAGCCCCTCATGTACCTAAACAGTGGAAACCCCCCACAAGTGACCCAATTTGTAAACTAGACCCCCTTAGGAACTTATCTAGGTGTGTGGTGAGAACTTTGAACCCCTAAGTGTTTCCCTAAAGTTTATAATGCCCAGGTGTGAAAATAAAAAATCCTACTTTTGTCCTCACAAAAATGATGTTTTAGTCCCCAATTTTTTATTTTCCCAAGGGTAAGAGGAGAAATTGAACACCAAAAGTTGTTGTCCAATTTGTCCTGAGTACACTGGTACCCCATATCTTGGAAAAAACAGTTTGGGCACAAGTCGGGGCTCAGAAGGGGAGTAGTGATGTTTTGGAATGCAGACTTTGATGGAATGGTCTGTGGACGTCATGTTCCATTTGCAGAGCCCCTGATGTGCCTAAACAGTAAAAAAACCCACAAGTGGCATAATTTTGGAAACTAGATTCCCAAGGAACTTTTCTAAGTGTGCCCCCTTTTTGGAACTAATCTGTTTCCTGTAAAGTAAATTAGTAGTGCATGGAGGTGTGGTACAATTTGAAACAATCCTTCATACACAGGCCAGGTTTTTCGGGGCAGGTGTCGCATTGGTAAGTGGTGTCCTTGCGTATTCTCCTTTTGTAACATACTCGGCACCTTTTTTGCAGCTTACCTTTTTTTCCAGTTGGCGGGACCACCCCCGGGAAATGCTGACCTGGTATTAAACGAGCACCTTCAGTTCCAGAAGTACTGGGGCCCTCTCCTTCCTGAGCGCCAAACATCAGGGCCTTAACCACTACCTCCTGAAACTGAAGGTACGACGTATTGCTGTTGCATGCACATCGTGACAGCAGGAAAGCGTTGAGCATTGCCATTTGTACGATGTGCACGGACAGCTTTTTGTACCACACCTTGGCCTTTCTCAAAGCACTGTACAGTTTATGAGTTGATCAGAGAGATCAACACCCCCCATGTTTTTATTGTACCCCAGTACACATTACGGTTTGCGGACCTGTGTAGAGGTACCCCATACAGTGCTGAGGGCGCTGCCATCACCGTGTATGGTGGTCAAGAGAAGGACATCCCTCTTGTCCTTGTACTTGACCACCAGCAGGTGATCGCTACATTGGGCTCTGCTCTCACGCTTTCTGAGCATCTGCCCAAGTAGCGTCTTCGGGAGGCCTGTCTGATTTTTGCTGACAGTACCACAGGCTATGGTACCTCGCACAGAGAGGGATTTGTAGAGTGGGACACTGGAATAAAAGTTATAGGTGTAAAGGTGATAACCTTTATCCAGCAGTGGGTGCACCAAATCCCACACAATTTTCCCACTGACTCCCAGGATTGGGGGACACTCAGGAGGTTGAATCCTGGTGTCCTTTCCTTCGTAAACTCTAAGGGCTCATACTCACTTGCGCTGAAAACGGATGATATTCAGCCGAAAAAAAATCGGATTCAAATCTGACCAATGTTATTCAATAGGTGACATCTCATTTGCAATTTTTTTCTCAGCCGAAATTGGTGTGAGAAAAAAATCGCAGCATGCTGCGATTTGATGCGATTTTGGCATGATAATCGCCAATGCAAGTCAATGGGTGCGAGAAATCATCGCACAGCACTCGCACCATGCGAGTGCTGTCCGATTTATATGCACCAGTCTCCTATGAAAAGCCGGCAATTCATCCCCGGCTACTGTAAAATCACACTGACAGCTCACAAAACACTAGATACATACACATAGAATACATATTATATATATATATATACACATGTCATTGTAACATATATATATATATACATATATTTATAGTTCATACACTTCTACATACTGTAATAGCCGCTAATTCAATTGCCAGCTTTTGTGAAATCACAAAAGCCGACATGAAATGATACATTGTTTACACACAGTTAACCATGTAATTTCATGTATTTTGATCTATGGTTTTAACTTACAATTACATAAGTGTATGTGTGCAAAATTTCAGACATGTAGGGGTTAATTAAAGGTGTAAATAATAATAGCCTAGGGAGGGTACATTTTTTTTGTGCCCCCCCTGGCTACTAACATCTGCCCCCAGACACCCCAGAAAAGGCAAATCTCTAATTAGATTAGCCCTTTCTGGCACTTTGCCCGTCTATTCCCATTGCCCTGTAGCGGTGGTGAATGGGTTAATAAGGGGTTAAAGCCACCTTGCAATTGAAAAGTGACTTTAAGCCAGGTTAATAATTGAGAGCTGTCAATTAGACAACTATCAATTATTAATCATATTGTATGAAAGAAAAATCAAACACTCACACTTTAATAAAAAAGAAGTTTAATGAAATAATCAAACAGTTTTTGACCATATTTTATTTTCCTGCTAAAACCATTTCCTGTAATAAAAATAAAATAAAAAAGCAAAATTATTCTTACCTATCTGATGCACAGTCAGGTCCCACGCTGTAATCCATCAGAAAGATTTAACAGGTTACAGCTAGCAGGGAGCTAATGCTGCCTGCTGAGCTGTTACCCCCTGAATGAATCAGTTCCTCTCCCGGCGAAAGGAGAGGAAGTGATTAACCCCTTCACCCCCAAGGGTGGTTTGCACGTTAATGACCGGGCCAATTTTTACAATTCTGACCACTGTCTCTTTATGAGGTTATAACTCTGGAACACTTCAACGGATCTTCGCGATTCTGAGAATGTTTTCTCGTGACATATTGTACTTCACGTTAGAAGTAAAATTTCTTCGATATAACTTGCGTTTATTTTTGAAAAAAAACGCAAATATGGCGAAAATTTTTAAAATTTTGCAATTTTCAAACTTTGAATTTTTATTCCCTTAAAACAGAGAAATATATCACACAAAATAGTTAAGAAATAACATTTCCCACATGTCTACTTTACATCAGCACAATTTTGGAACCAAAATTTTTTTTTGTTAGGAAGTTATAAGGGTTAAAAGTTGACCAGCGATTTCTCATTTTTACAACAAAATTTACAAAGCCATTTTTTTAGGGACCACCTCTCATTTGAAGTCACTTTGAGGGGTCTATATGGCAGAAAATACCCAAAAGTGACACCATTCTAAAAACTGCACCCCTCAAGGTACTCAAAACCACATTCAAGAAGATTATTAACCCTTCAGGTGCTTCACAGGAACTAAAGCAACGTCGAAGGAAAAAATGAATATTTAACTTTTTAGCCACAAAAATGATCTTTTACAAACTTTTTTTTTATTTTCACAAGGGTAAAAGGAGAAAATGGACAGATAAGGTTGTTATGCAATTTCTCCTGAGTATGCCAATACCCAATATGTGGGGGAAAACCACTGTTTGGGCACACGGCAGAGCTCGTAAGGGAAGGAGCGCCGTTTGACTTTTTCAAACTAAAATTGGCTGGAATTGAGATTGGACGCCATGTCGTGTTTGGAGAGCCCCTGATGCACCTAAACAGTGGAAACCCCCACAAGTGACACCATTTTGGAAACTAGACCCCCTAAGGTACTTATCTAGATCTGTTGTGAGCACTTTGAACCCCCAAGTGTTTCACAAAAGCTTATAATGCCTGGGTGTGAAAAAAAAAAAAAAACAATTTTCCACAAAAATGATTTTTTAGTCCCAAATTTTTGAATTTTCCCAAGGAAATTGGACCCCAAAAGTTGTTGTCCAATTTGTCCTGAGTACGCTGATACCCCATATGTGGGGGGGGGGGATTGTTTGGGTGCACGGCAGGGCTTGGAAAGGAAGTAGTAACGTTTTGGAATGCAGACGTTGATGGGGGTCATGTTCCGTTTGCAGTGCCCCAGATGAGCCTAAACAGTGGAAACCCCCCACAAGTGACCCCTTTTTGGAAACTATACCCCCTAAGGAACTTATCTAGATCTTTGGTGAGCACTTTGAACCCCCAAGTGCTTCACACAAGTTTATAATGCCCGGGCATGAAAATAAAAAATCCTATTTTTTTCCCACAAAAATTATCTTTTAGTCACTAATTTTTTATTTTCCCAAGGGTAACAGGAGAAATTGGACCACATAAGTTGTTGTCCAATTTGTCCTGAGTACGCTGATACCCCATATGTGGGTGGGAACCACTGTTTGGGTGCACGGCAGAGCTCGGAATGGAAGGAGCACCATTTGACTTTTTCCAACCAAAATTGGCTGGAATTGAGATTGGATGCCATGTTGCATTTGGAGAGCCCCTGATGTGCCTAAACAGTGGAAACCCCCCACAAATGACCCCGTTTTGGAAACTAGACCCCCTAAGGAACTTTTCTAGATCTTTGGTGAGCAATTTGAACCCCCAAGTGCTTCACACAAGTTTATAACGTAGAGCCGTAAAATTTAAAAATCATATTTTTTCCACAAAAATGATCTTTTCACCCCAATTTTTATTTTTCCAAGGGTAACAAGACTCCAAAAGTTATTGTGCAATTTGTCCTGAGTGCGCTGATACCCCATATGTGGGGGTAAACCACTGTTTGGGTGCATGGCAGAGTTTAGAAGGGAAGGAGCGCCGTCTGACTTTTTCAACGCAGAATTGGCTGGACGCCATGTCGTGTTTGGAGAGCTCCTGATCTGCCTAAACAGTGGAAACCCCCACAAGTGACACCATTTTGGAAACTAGACCCCCTAAGGTACTTATCTAGATCTGTTGTGAGCACTTTGAACCCCCAAGTGTTTCACAAAAGCTTATAATGCCTGGGTGTGAAAAAAAAAAAAAAACAATTTTCCACAAAAATGATTTTTTAGTCCCAAATTTTTGAATTTTCCCAAGGAAATTGGACCCCAAAAGTTGTTGTCCAATTTGTCCTGAGTACGCTGATACCCCATATGTGGGGGGGGGGGGATTGTTTGGGTGCACGGCAGGGCTTGGAAAGGAAGTAGTAACGTTTTGGAATGCAGACGTTGATGGGGGTCATGTTCCGTTTGCAGTGCCCCAGATGAGCCTAAACAGTGGAAACCCCCCACAAGTGACCCCTTTTTGGAAACTATACCCCTAAGGAACTTATCTAGATCTTTGGTGAGCACTTTGAACCCCCAAGTGCTTCACACAAGTTTATAATGCCCGGGCATGAAAATAAAAAATCCTATTTTTTTCCCACAAAAATTATCTTTTAGTCACTAATTTTTTATTTTCCCAAGGGTAACAGGAGAAATTGGACCACATAAGTTGTTGTCCAATTTGTCCTGAGTACGCTGATACCCCATATGTGGGTGGGAACCACTGTTTGGGTGCACGGCAGAGCTCGGAATGGAAGGAGCACCATTTGACTTTTTCCAACCAAAATTGGCTGGAATTGAGATTGGATGCCATGTTGCATTTGGAGAGCCCCTGATGTGCCTAAACAGTGGAAACCCCCACAAATGACCCCGTTTTGGAAACTAGACCCCCTAAGGAACTTTTCTAGATCTTTGGTGAGCAATTTGAACCCCCAAGTGCTTCACACAAGTTTATAACGTAGAGCCGTAAAATTTAAAAATCATATTTTTTCCACAAAAATGATCTTTTCACCCCAATTTTTATTTTTCCAAGGGTAACAAGACTCCAAAAGTTATTGTGCAATTTGTCCTGAGTGCGCTGATACCCCATATGTGGGGGTAAACCACTGTTTGGGTGCATGGCAGAGTTTAGAAGGGAAGGAGCGCCGTCTGACTTTTTCAACGCAGAATTGGCTGGACGCCATGTCGTGTTTGGAGAGCTCCTGATCTGCCTAAACAGTGGAAACCCCCACAAGTGACACCATTTTGGAAACTAGACCCCCTAAGGTACTTATCTAGATCTGTTGTGAGCACTTTGAACCCCCAAGTGTTTCACAAAAGCTTATAATGCCTGGGTGTGAAAAAAAAAAAAAAACAATTTTCCACAAAAATGATTTTTTAGTCCCAAATTTTTGAATTTTCCCAAGGAAATTGGACCCCAAAAGTTGTTGTCCAATTTGTCCTGAGTACGCTGATACCCATATGTGGGGGGGGGGGATTGTTTGGGTGCACGGCAGGGCTTGGAAAGGAAGTAGTAACGTTTTGGAATGCAGACGTTGATGGGGGTCATGTTCCGTTTGCAGTGCCCCAGATGAGCCTAAACAGTGGAAACCCCCCACAAGTGACCCCTTTTTGGAAACTATACCCCTAAGGAACTTATCTAGATCTTTGGTGAGCACTTTGAACCCCCAAGTGCTTCACACAAGTTTATAATGCCCGGGCATGAAAATAAAAAATCCTATTTTTTTCCCACAAAAATTATCTTTTAGTCACTAATTTTTTATTTTCCCAAGGGTAACAGGAGAAATTGGACCACATAAGTTGTTGTCCAATTTGTCCTGAGTACGCTGATACCCCATATGTGGGTGGGAACCACTGTTTGGGTGCACGGCAGAGCTCGGAATGGAAGGAGCACCATTTGACTTTTTCCAACCAAAATTGGCTGGAATTGAGATTGGATGCCATGTTGCATTTGGAGAGCCCCTGATGTGCCTAAACAGTGGAAACCCCCCACAAATGACCCCGTTTTGGAAACTAGACCCCTAAGGAACTTTTCTAGATCTTTGGTGAGCAATTTGAACCCCCAAGTGCTTCACACAAGTTTATAACGTAGAGCCGTAAAATTTAAAAATCATATTTTTTCCACAAAAATGATCTTTTCACCCCAATTTTTATTTTTCCAAGGGTAACAAGACTCCAAAAGTTATTGTGCAATTTGTCCTGAGTGCGCTGATACCCCATATGTGGGGGTAAACCACTGTTTGGGTGCATGGCAGAGTTTAGAAGGGAAGGAGCGCCGTCTGACTTTTTCAACGCAGAATTGGCTGGACGCCATGTCGTGTTTGGAGAGCTCCTGATCTGCCTAAACAGTGGAAACCCCATAAATGACACCATTTTGGAAACTAGACCCCTCAAGGAACTTATCTAGATGTGTGGTGAGAACTTTTAACCCCCAGGTGTTTCACTAAAGTTTATAACGTACAGCCGTAAAATAAAAAATCCTTTTTTTTTTTACAAAAATGATTTTTTCGCCCCCAATATTTTATTTTCACAAGGGTAACAGAAGAAATTGGAACCCAAAAGTTGTTTTCCAATTTGTCCTGAGTACGCTGATACCCAATATGTGGGAGAAAACTACTGTATGGGCGCACGTCAGGGCTCGGAAGGGAAGTAGTGACGTTTTGGATTGCAGACTTTGATGGAATGGTCTGGGGGCGTCATGTCACATTTGGAGAGCCCCTGATGCACCTATACAGTGGAAACCCCCCACAAGTGACCCCATTTTGGCAAATAGACCCCACAAGGAACTTATCTAGATGTGTGGTGAGCACTTTGAACCCCGAAGTGCTTCACAGAAGTTTATAACGTACAGCCGTAAAAATAAAAAATCCTTTTTTTTTTTACAAAAATGATTTTTTCGCCCCCAATATTTTATTTTCACAAGAGTAACAGGAGAAATTGGACCCCAAAAGTTGTTGTCCAATTTGTCCTGAGTACGCTGATACCCAATATGTGGGAGAAAACTACTGTATGGGCGCACGTCAGGGCTCGGAAGGGAAGTAGTGACGTTTTGGATTGCAGACTTGATGGAATGGTCTGGGGCGTCATGTCGCATTTGGAGAGCCCTGATGCACCTAAACAGTGGAAACCCCCACAAGTGACCCCATTTTGGAAAATAGACCCTACAAGGAACTTGTCTAGATGTGTGGTGAGCACTTTGAACCCCGAAGTGCTTCACAGAAGTTTATAACGCACAGCCGTAAAAATAAAAAATCTTTTTTTTTTTTTTGCAAAAATGATTTTTTTGCCCCAATATTTTATTTTTACAAGGGTAACAGGAGAAATTGGACCCCAAAAGTTGTTGTCCAATTTGTCCTGAGTATGCTGATATCCAATATGTGGGAGAAAACTACTGTATGGGTACACGTTGGGGCTCGGAAGGGAAGTAGTGACGTTTTGGATTGCAGACTTTGATGGAATGGTCTGGGGGCGTCATGTCGCATTTGGAGAGCCCCTGATGCGCCTAAACAGTGGAAATCTCCAACAAGTGACCCCATTTTGGAAAATAGACCCCACAAGGAACTTATCTAGATGTGTGGTGAGCGCTATGAAGCCCCAAGTGCTTCACAGAAGTTTATAATGTACAGCCGTAAAAAACAAAAAAATATTTTTTTTTGTACAAAAATGATATTTTCGCCCCCAGTTTTTTATTTTCCCAAGGGTAGCAGAAGAAATAGGACAAATTGCACAATAACTCTTGGGGTCCAGAGTACGCTGATACCCCATATGTGGGGATAAACTACTGTTTGGACGCATGGCAGAGCTGAGAAGTGAAGGAGCACCGTTTGACTTTTTCAACGCAGAATTGGCTGGAATTGAGATCAGACGCCATGTCACATTTGGAGAGCCCCTGATGTGCCTAAACAGCGGAAACCCCCCAATTCTAACTCCAACCCTAACCCCAACACACCCCTAACCCTAGTCCCAACCCTAACCACAAACCTAACCCTAACACACCCCTAATCCCAACCCTAACCCTAATCCTAACTTTAGCGCCAACCCTAACCCTAACTTTAGCCGCAACCCTAACCCTAACCCTAATGGGAAAATGGAAATAAATACTTTTTTTTAATTTTATTATTTTTCCTTTACTAAGGGGGTGATAAAGGGGGGTTTGATTTACTATTTATAGCGGGTTTTTATGATTGGCAGCTGTCATGCTAAAAGACGCTTTTTATTGCAAAAATAGTTTTTGCATCATCACATTTTGAGAGCTATAATTTTTGCATATTTTGGCCCACAGAGTCATGTGAGGTCTTATTTTTTGCGGGACGAGTTGACGTTTTTATTGGTACCATTTTTGAGCACGTGACGTTTTTTGATCGCTTTTTATTTCGATTTTTGGGAGGTTAGAATGAACAAAAATCAGCAATTCATGAATTTCTTTTGAGGGAGGCGTTTTTATTGTTCCGCGTGTGGTAAAATTGATAAAGCAGTTTTATTCTTCGGGTCAGTACGATTATGGCGATACCTCATTTATATCATTTTTTCATGTTTTGGCGCTTTTATAGAATAAAAACTATTTTATATAAAAAATAATTATTTTTGCATCGCTTTATTCTGCGAGCTATAACTTTTTTATTTTTTCGCTGATGATGCTGTATGATGGCTCGTTTTTTGCGGGACAAGATGACGTTTTCAGCTGTACCATGTTTTTTTATATTGGTCTTTTTGATCGCGTGTTATTCCACTTTTTGTTCGGCGGTATGATGATAAAGCATTGATTTTTTGCTTCGTTTTTTTTTTTAAGGGGTTCACTGAAGGGGTTAACTAGTGGGACAATTTTATAGGGGGGGTCGTTACGGACGCGGCGATACCAAATATGTGTACTTTTATTGCTTTTTTTTTTTTATTTAAGGAAGAAGTGAATTTATTGGGGAAATTATATTTTTTTTTTTATTTATTTTGGATTTTTTTTTAAAACGTGTTTATTTTTATATTTTTAACTTTTTTACTTTGTCCCAGGGTGGGACATCACAGTATTTTATCAGATCGCTGGTGTGACAGTGTGCACAGCACTCTGTCACACCAGCGATCGCTCAGGCAGTGCAGCAGGCTTCTCAGGGCACTGAGGTAGCCGCCTCCCTCCAGGACCCCGGCGCCATCTTGGATCGGGTCCTGGGAGGGAGGAAGCCTCAGAACAGCGCGATCACATCGCGCTGCTCTGAGGGTCTCAGGGGGGCGCGCAGGGAGCCCCCACCCTGCGCGATCCTCCCCTGTGCCCCCAGTACACCGCGATCATGTTTGATCCGGTGTGCAAGGGGTTAATGTGCCGGGAGCGGTCCGTGACCGCTCCTGACACACAGTCATGGGTGTCAGCTGTGATAATCAGCTGACACCCGGGCGCGATCGGCTGCGCTCCCCCGGGAGCGCGTCCGATCGCACGAGACGTACTATCCCGTCCATGGTCATACGGGCCCAGGTACCATGGACGGGATAGTACGTCCGATGGCAGTAAGGGGTTAAGGGGAATCTGTCATCCCAAAATAGCCATATCAGATAAAGATATGGCTGAATAGTGCGTCCCATAACTAAGCTAACGGTGGGTATCATATATCATGATACCCCCGTTTTCATATCAAAATACCTTTTTAAAGTTGGTGATTGTATGTGTCAATCACTGCAGTCAGGTCAGGAGGGCAGCGGTTTTCATGTCCTCCCCCGCCCCCGCTCCTCGTCATCTGTTGCGTATCGCCGTCTGTGAATACCACAGACGGCGTTAGGTTCCCGCAATTGCGCAATTCAAAATCCGGCCCGGCGCATGCGCAGTATACTTTGCCCAACAGTGGGCAAAGCATAAAATGACTACAGCGCATGCGCTAGTCTTTCCTTGCCCCGGAAATTACTGCTTGCCTTGGATGACTTCCGGGGCAAGGAAAGACTAGTGCATGCGCTGTAGTCATTTTATGCTTTGCCCACTGTTGGGCAAAGCATACTGCGCATGCGCCGGGCCTGGATTTTGAATTGCGCAATTGCGGGAACCTAACGCCGTCTGTGGTATTCACAGACGGCGATACGCAACAGATGACGAGGAGTGGGGGCGGGGGAGGACATGAAAACCGCTGCCCTCCTGACCTGACTGCAGTGATTGACACATACAATCACCAACTTTAAAAAGGTATTTTGATATGAAAACGGGGGTATCATGATATATGATACCCACCCTTAGCTTAGTTATGGGACGCACTATTCAGCCATATCTTTATCTGATATGGCTATTTTGGGGTGTTTGATGACCGGCCGAACTTTGAACAGACGGTCAAAGTTGGGGTCATCTCGTGGGGGACACTGTACATTATCATTATAATGCAGGAATTTGTGGATGGCCTTCAAACGTATGTATAAAATATCAACACTCCAATATTGCTGAAGTTCTGGCTTCTTCAGGATCCCCATATGGAGGACCAGGCCCGAAAACTGCATAATTTCAACTGCGTCTATAGGAGACCAGTTGGAAAATGATGACACGGGGTTTTGCGCCAAAAATTGCCAAGCGTACAAATTAGTTTTCTCCACCATGAGGTTAATAAAATCCTCAGAGAAAAAGACTTTGAAAAAGTCTATTTCTCTGAGGCCGGTGGTGTCAAACTTGATTCCTGATTCTGCCACAAAATCAGGAATCAGTGGCTCGTAATTTTCGGGGGGCGAGGTCCATACAGGGTCCGAAGAGGGGTGCGCTAGTTCATCTTCAGGAGTGGGCGCTGCCTCATCTTCTGTCCTGGGGTGTCTGCATGGCGGTTCCTCAGGACCCGAGGAGGATGAGGAGGAGGAGGAGGAAGAAGAAGAAGAGGATGAAGAATCTGAAAAGTAAAGAAATGTGGGATCCTCTCCCTCGCTATCAGTGTCGGAGGCAAGGAAAGCGTATGCCTCCTCCACTGAATAGCGCTGTTGGGATGAACGTGACGGGTGGGACATTTTTTGTGTGAATGTGGTGCTTTGTGTGTACTTTATTTATAACTATGTGTGTGGGGGCATAGTGCTTGTTGCAAACTATTCTGAAAAGAAAAAGCTAAAAGAAAGAAAGAGAATAGGGAAAAAAAATGCCTGTAAAAAAAGTCTAAAACAGCAGGCACGAGCTCTGATAAGTGACCGGTGTCACTTATCAAAGTTCCGCGGCTGCTGGATGTGCACACGGGAGTGGCGGAAAGGGGAGTGAAAAAAAACCCGACAGGCACGAGCTCTTATAAGTGACCAGTGTCACTTATCAAAGTTCCGCGGCTGCTGGATGTGCGCACAGGAGTGGTGGAAAGTGGAGTGAAAAAAACCCCAAAAACCGGCAGGTATGAGCTCTGATAAGTGACCGGTGTCACTTATCAAAGTTCCGTGGCTGCTGGATGTGCGCATGGAGTGGCTGAAAGGGGAGTGAAAAAAAAAAACGTCAGGCACGAGCTCTGATAAGTGACCAGTGTCACTTATCAAAGTTCCGCCGCTGTTGGATGTGCGCACGGGAGTGGCGGATAGGGGAGTGAAAAAAAAAAACGGCAGGCACGAGCACTGATAAGTGACCGTGTCACTTATCAAAGTTCCGTGGCTGCTGGATGTGCACACGGGAGTGGCGGAAAGGGGAGTGAAAAAAAAAAAAACGGCAGGCACGAGCTCTGATAAGTGACCGGTGTCACTTATCAAAGTTCCATGGTTGCTGGATGTGCGCACGGGAGTGGCGGAAAGGGGAGTAAAAAAAAAAAACCGGCAGGCACGAGCTCTAAAAAGTGACCAGTGTCACTTATCAAAGTTCCGCGGCTGCTGGATGTGCGCACGGGAGCGGCGGAAAGGGAGTGAAAAAAAAAAAAACGGCAGGCGCGAGCTCTGATAAGTGACTGGTGTCACTTATCAAAGTTCTGCGGCTGCTGGAAGTGCACACGGGAGTGGTGGAAAGGGGAGTGAAAAAAAAAAACGGCAGGCACAAGCTCTGATAAGTGACCAGTGTCACTTATCAAAGTTCGGTGGCTGCTGGAAGTGCGCACGGAGGGGGGTGCAAAAGAAAAGCGAGCACAAGTGTTGATCGGTGAACTGCGTCACCAATCAAGGCTCGGCAGCTGCTAAATGTGTGCAGAGGCGGCGCAAAGGGGGGGGGTAAAAAGAGGGGGAAAGGGAAGGGGGAATGGGGGGATTGGGGTGGATGAAGATAGATTGGGCAGGGATCGGGCTCAAAACTTACGTTTGTAGTCTTCTTCTTTCTTCACCAGGTATTGTGGTGTCACAGGCTACTGTGGCACCACAAGGCCCAGCACAGGAGGAGATCTGGCAGTGTGACCGCTCTACAGGAATCCTCAGCAAGTGTGAGGACCCCTGCAGAGCAGTCACACAGGTCACAGACAGTTTGCAGACAGGTCACAGAGCGGTCATATCGCTGCTGTGACCTGTCATTGGTGGGATCGATGATAACATCAATCCCACCAATCAGAGGAGACCCTTGTTATTTCGGTGTTGCTAGGCACCAGCCTAGTATCGGAACTCACAGCTCCGAATACTAGGCAAGTCACCAGCAGGTCACCAAGCAGGGCACAGCGAGGTCACACCAATCAGAAGCTGCAGGCCCTGCTGGGCCTGTCCTAGGCTCCTGCCTAGGATCGGTGCTATTACAGCACCGATCCAGGCAGGTACCGGCAGGGCACAGCGCGGTAATACCGTGGCTGTGCCCTGCGATTGGCGCGATCGTTGTGATCGTCGATCGCGCCAATCCGGGTGGGTCTGGACCATGCCTGGCGTAGCCAGGCACGGGCCTAGGATCGAGTACCGATGTACTCGATCCTAGCCTGGGATCTCACTATTTCAGCCAATCTGATTGGCTGAAACAATGAGAAAGGCTGCGATTGGCTGTTCAGAATTGAACAGCCAATCACAGCGATCGGGAGGCAGAGTGGGTGGAGAGAGGCCCGGGAATGCCGACACCATCTCCCTCCAGGTAAGATGGCGTCGGAATTTTAATGCGATCACCATGTCGCATTAAAGGGCATGACGTACTATCCCGTACGTGGTCATACGGGCCCAGGTACCATGGACGGGATAGTATGTCAGATGGCAGAAAGGGGTTAATGTAGGCCTATAATACATTATAATCCCTTGATCTTTTGATTAATGCTTCGGAACACATTGGTGGCCTTTTCTAGGTCACTAGTTGCCTCGGTTATGCACCCATATGCAATGTCCAGACAGAGACGGTCATAAACACCATAGATGCCGGAGTTGATGTTGACTAAGGCATTTAAGGGATTAAGCTGTAGTGATTGGCCTACTTGATATTTATTTCCATCAGTGTTGGCTGCTTATTGAGTATTACTGCTCAACTAGGCTATCCTCCAAATTGAAAAAAATCAAAAACTCTAGACGAATGCAAAAAAACACATAATTTTCACACCTTTAGCATCTTCACCCAATCCTCGGCAGCTTTGGTCTCTTCACTTCTGGTGGTCACCAGCTTGTCTCCTGAGACCAAGAAGCAGCTGGCTATATGAAGGAGCCTAAAATACACAATGATTTCTGTGTCCATCTTGGACATTCTTTGGATATACAGTCTATAAATTTGGGAACCATCACAATTTTTTTTAGTGTCAATCCTGCAAAACTTGGAGCTGCCCCAAAAATTAAAAGGTTTGTAAACCTTACAAATGTAGTTTGGGGGCTTACCTTAAGTGTAAGACTCGCCTGGCACTATTATGCCAGTGTTAGTAAGCATGTCATAGGCAGAGTTGAGTGATTATGTCTGGAATTGGTTGCCGAATCTGACATATTCGTGCCATATTGGTACCCTATTCCTGTCGAATTTATGTTTGATGAAGATATTCTGTCTTTTCTACTCCCATTGACTCCAATGATGTTCGGCTATATGGGGTGCATATTGCAAATACAATATTCGCCGTCGATTGTAATCGGAACTGAATTTTGAAAAATTTGTTCAACTCTAGTCATAGGCTCTCATTCTAGAAAAAACGTACACCTTTATTGACAAGGAAAGTTTGCTCTACTATTCCACGCAGCTAAAAAATTGCTATGCCCAATTGATAAAACTCTGGTTTACAACGTCCCTAGAGTAGAGCTCTTTCCTCCGAAACAAGACATGTAACGGAATTACAGATTTAATATTTTGCGTTTTATATCTATGAGAAAGAATTTATGAGGAAGAATTACAAGTACGGTATGTTTTGAGTACAGATGTACAGCTTTCTTGGAAGGTGGTAAAAAAAATCTTGTTTTTTTTATTTTCTTAGGCACGAAAACGACTGCACCTTCTCAGTTAACTCTGTTTTTAAGGCACTTGGAGCCCCGCTGAAAACCTCAGTTTCCGATCAATAGGAAATCCTTTTAGGTACGAACAGCTACACTTTCAGGAAGAGAATACAAGACCTACTGCGGGCTGCAGAAAGAACAGTCGGTGTGCTGAAATGTTTTCTGGAGAAGGGAAAGAAAAAGTACATAAACCAAGTGTCAGAGAAAAGAGTATAACACAAAAAACTGTCGTTTTCTGAATCTTCTCGTACTGTTTGGATAATAAAGTGTAGTGTCAACTTCCTATAAAAAAGGGAGATAAAGAGCAATATGGATGTTAGGGAACCAAATGCAGTTGAGATAATGAAGCATTAGTTCTAGTGATGAGCGCGTATGCTCGTTGCTCGGGTGCTCAGAGATTTCGTTTGTGTCGTCGCAGCTGCATGATTTGCGGCTGCTAGACAGCCTGAATACATGTGGGGAATGCCTGTTTGTTAGGAAATCTCCACATGTATTCAGGCTGTCTAGCAGCCGCAAATCATGCAGCTGCAGCGACACAAGCTAAATCTCCGAGCACTTCCAAATACTCGGAGACCACCCGAGCAACGAGCATTAGGCGCTCATCACTAATTAGTTCCTCTTTCCTGCAGTCTCTGTTCTGTTACAGAACAGCACACCATCTGGACAGGTATGGTATGGCAAATAAAGTTATGCTACAAATTTTGGGTACTGAAACATCAAACATCTTTGCTTTCAAGGTGCTTCCTGATGAACACAGCTCTGCTACAAACACTGGATTCTGCTACACTGCAACACTCTGCTACCAAGTTGCTTCATGACATATTTATCTCTGCTCCAATTTCTGGGCTCTGCTACATCAAAGTGCCTCTTGATATATCCATCTCTGGTGTACTAAGTTATTTCCCACCAGAACTAAAGCTTCTGTACCAAGTTGTTTCCTAACTTGTCCAGCTCAGTAGCTCTGTTCCGCTCAGCTGTATCTCTGGCCAGTACCATCTTAAACAAATCCCTTTATACTTTTCCTAAGATCTTGCTGCATATTCAGTTTTGCTACCTAGCTGAGTCTTAATTGTCTTTCTACCGAGCAGCAATTACTACAGCCACATTTTCATCTCTACTACAGAATGTGACTCCTTTGGTTCAACCAGATTCACCAACACCTACAGTGTTGCTGAGCATCCAGACCTACAGCTTTGAGAATCCACTTCACCTAATAAGCCTTATCAAACTATAGCAAAATGGCTGATCTATAATGGTATTGCAGGAACCATGAGCACATGAAAAATATAGAAACCTATCGAAGATACTAACTCGGTGGCATTCATGGCATGATATCATGATGCCTGCCATGCGCCTGCAGGTGTCAGGCGCAGTGAGAGGTGACCAAAGAGTCCAAAGTAAGCAGCAGGGTATCGGAACATGCAGCAAGGACTGGACAGGTGGCAGTGAGTAGCAGACGGGGGTCAGAAAGGTAAGCAGTGAGGTGAATATTAGGATTTTTTTCTATTTTTTAACCCATTATGGTTCACAATGCGAAATTCTGTAAAATTCAAACATTATT